>BLXT01008015.1:196161-209849 GCA_019648995.1 Plakobranchus ocellatus
TATTATTATTATTATTATTATTATTATTATTATTATTATTATTATTATTATTATTATTATTGATATTATTATTATTATTACTATATAATTATTATTATTATTATTATTATTATTATTATTATTATTATTATTATTATTATTATTATTGCAGTTGTTTTTATTTGCATTTTCCCCCTTATCTTCCTCTCTGCCTCTCACTTACGCTCCCTTTCTCTCTCTCTCCCTCTCTCTCTCTCTCTCTCTGTCTATCTATCTATCTATCTCTATCTCACTTTCTCTCTTTATGTGTTCTGCTTCATTTTCTTTTCCTCTCCTCTCGTTTTACACCGCTCGTCTTTTCCTTTATGTGGCAGTCTCTCTACAAACGGAATTTCCCTAACTGTAGTATTGAATTGACATGAGAATATTAATTTGATCAAAATGAGCAAGTGATGAATTTGGGTGACTACTGACACAAAAAGGTAACAATAATTTAACCAAATCGATATTTTAGCAGTTAGGAAAATGTTTGTAACGTGGACGCATATTTAATAGGAAGTTAAGACCTATAGAAATAATGGTTTGCAATGCATATGCATATTGAATAGGAGAAAATACCTATGATGTGATTGAATATTAAAAAGTAAAAAGGCCTACAGTGTAAAAGTATATCAATCAATAGGAAAAAAACGAATAATGTAGACAGAGATAATGTACTATGAGGTAAACGTTTATCATATATACAGATGTATGATATTAATACATAGTTAGCGGGATCTGAAAGGTTAAAATGAAAACACATATTTAGTATGGTGTAAAAATTTACAATGAACACACATTTCATGGGGTGCAAAAGTTATCAGTAATACATACATTGAGTATGGTAAAACTTCACAATGAAATCACACATATAATGTGGTGAAAACATTTACAATGAATTCACAGATTTAATGGGGTGCAAAAGTTAACGAGTACACATTTTTAGAGTGGTGTAAAAATTTAGAATGAATACACAAATTTAATGGGGGTCTAATGACTAGAACTGCTCTGGATTTCTAAATCATTCTGTAATTTTCTATAGCTAACAGCAGTGCGTGCTGTTATTGTTTTATTTTATGTCTTTTTAAGTGTATATTTTGTTTCCTGACTGAAGCCATGCAATACAACAACACAAACTAGTTCAGCTGACACGTAATTCTAGTCATAAATCACATTACAGATTTGAGTCTCTAGGCCCAAACCAGCCAGTGGCAATGATAGTATTCGCGGGGCTTACTTACATACACATGGTAGGCGTAAACATAATTATTTATAGAGGATAAAATAATGTAGGTCATAAACACCTGGCCCAAGCGGACTTCCTAGCCCCAGTGACCTGTGATGACCCGCACTATCATTAATTATGACCCTAAGATGACGGAAGTTGTTAGCCAGTAGTAGTTTAGCTCCTGTGGGATTGACTGTCATAACTACTTGCATTCTATATTACACATTTATTTTTTTTTCTTCCTCTACGAAAAGAGGAAAAAACTTCCCCGTGTGTGTGTGTGTGTGGGGGGGGGCAGAATCAGATTGTGTTTCTGTGTACCTTCATTTCCCGGAGAACCTTCAGGTATAATCGTCTTTAGGCCTGAAACAAGAGGCAGCCGTTGTGCCTTCGAAAACACAACCACGGCATCTCCGTATGATCACAATGTTCACTGTTGTCTTGGCTTGGAGTGATGTAATGGGGACAGAACGATTCGCTGTACTGTGTCTATCTATGTATCTGGTCGTGTGTTATGACACCCAGCACAAGTGGTGATTTATGACAGACGAGGAGTTTTCATTGAGAGGTTTACCACCCAAAACACAAGCTATGAAATAGAAACCGTGCAGAAAGATGAGGATAAAATTAATATTATTGAGATGTAAAATGAAGATCCTGCAGCGTTAAATAAACTCGAAATATTGAAAGAGTCATACATAACCTGAAAATAAATCTAAACACAATTGAGAGAGGGCGATTTCACCTCTTTATCCTCGAAGGCCTAATTTAATGATAATTTCTCTAGTTATGTAACTGTAATTATCGAAATCATTTTTAACTGAACTTCAATTCTATATTTTAAAAAAATAGCCCTGGAGCTAAAACATGCGGCCACGAACACACAATTAAGCGCTGTGTCTGACTTAAGGACCCGGCGCGACTAGCAGTCTAGCAAGAGAAGAGTTGAACAGGTTCAAGATAATTTCTTTTTTATCCTTTGATTGAAGGCGCTATAAAACACACTGGCACATTTGTTTAAGCCACACTAGTTTGTTTGTTTAGAAAGGGTCCCTGCATCCTCGTCAGGCAATCATTGGAAAGAATTCTCGAGACAACAGACATACAGTTTTACAGGATTAAGCCTTACGTTTATGATGATTATGATGTAAACATCTCAGACATACAGTTTTACAGGATTAAGACTTACGTTTATGATGACTATGATGTAAACGTCTCAGACATACAGTTTTACAGGAGTTAGACTTATTTTTATGCTGATTATGTAATTATGATTTAAACATCTCAAACATACAGTTTTACAGACGTAAGGCATACGTTTATGCTGATTATGATGTAAACACCTGCTACATTATCGAGCCTTAGTGCATTGCAGATTTTCAGTGTTTAAGTCTATATCCATCGATGTGTAGGCGTCTCGATAAGATCCGATCTTCTACTGATCCAAACCAAGATAAAAACTCGACCTGACAGAGGATTTTCCTAGTGTTCCACAGCCTTCAAGGGGAAGAGAGAGAACTGTCCGGCAAACTGAAGTATCGCCATGTTTTTATGGTTGAGGCAGATGTGAGGCGGTTGGTTCGTGCTTGCCTAAAGCTTCGTGCGCCACACAGCGCCTGCATTGGCCAAGCTTTCCTGTTCAGGTATGTTCTGTAAACAATGTTAGAATTCCTGTGTATCATAACAGAATACTTCATTGTTTGATGTCTTTACTATTTAAAATTTATTCCATCTATCTCGTAAGTTCAGGAATTCTCTAAACAATGTATTGTGCACAAGCAAGATAAACCAAAGATGGAATCTCATTTAAAAAAAAATAACTATTGAAAAATAAGGAAAAATCGACAAGACTGCATTTCAAACTAAAGACCACACTAACCTCAGAGCTAATCAGCCGAGGAATTTTTCGTGACCTTTAAAGATAAATGATTTTGATAAGGTTTCAGTCTTAAACAAGGTTAAAATTTTAAAATGTGCTAATGTTCTCGAAAATATTGTGCGGAAATGATGTGCATAAAAGCAACCTCAAAGGTGTCAAACTGCAGGACTTAAAGTTTCACGTTACTTACACACTTTAAATTTTTTTCATAACCTTCAAAACTAATTTTATTTTGAAGGTGGAAGATCAAATGTAAAATCTGCTTTTATTTTGTTGTAGCAAGTTTACGTTTATCGTATAAAACTAGTGTATCTTTCTTTCTTCACATATTTGCCGTCCAGATCACGATAAACTTCCAATGATCATTTTAAAGTCTATACATCGTATGAACGAAAACCCTACACAATTTTTTTTTTCTAGAAGATATATTTAAATATTGTTTTTAGTTGTAACTTCAATATTTTGTGCCATGGTTGGCGGTTAGGACTGATGTGACCGCATGGCTGTTTAGTGATTGGGCTTAAGTACATTTTCTTCCGAAAAGTACCAGAAATAATGTTTGAACCTGCAATCAGATCAATGAAAAATGAAAAATTGACGTTCATTTCAAATAATAGTTTAAGCTTTTGGCCGAAAATGAAATCTGGGTCCGATGCTTTTTTATATCAAACTAGTGGTCCGTTTGCACTAGATGGCCCAAAGTAGTTCTTAAGAACAGAGTTAAAAATCTAAAGCTAAGACGAGCCTTTTGAATTATCTATAATTTGACACTAATTTATTTTACAATAACGTTTACAACAAAAAGGCATTATAGACTTTGTTTTAATCATTGTTGCCTTTAAACTGTTGTAAAGCCCTGGTTTTCGCTTTTTTTTAAAAAGCGGGGGGGGGGGGGGGCTATTTGCACACGGGCCATAACTCATGCTAGAAAGAAAAAGAGCACTTCAAAATGTTCATTAAGTATAAATTAGAGTAGTCAAATTGAATTTGCTTCGGGGTAAAAGTTGTCATCCCTATCAATTACAGGGTGACAATTAGACAAGGAGGCTTGGGGTGACTTTTGATTAACGCTTTTACTCTAGTCAGGAGACCGCAAACAGAGGTCAGATCTCACGTAGCTACAAAAAAGAGTAAGAATAAAATATTGGGAAGAAGATGGAAACTACTACCATACAATTGTGCCCCAAGCTGAGAAGAGGAAATGTCATAAGTCATCAGCTAATATATATGATCGCAATAAGGTTGTGCATATTAGTTGTGACAGTTACGGAGAGCGTCGGACTGTGTAGCGCTTTATTTATGCTTGATTGAAAATGACAGGAGAAAACACATAGTAAAGTGATATTCAGTTGCAAATAAAAGTATTCAGTGCAATCAGAAGCCCAATTCCCGTTGTATTTTTGCTAGATCCAGTCATTCACACCAGATGATATTATTGGCCAAACCTAGCACTACTGTGTCGGTAGTTTACCCAAGCTTCCTCTATACCTCGGCCTTATGTCAATGTTTGCCTGCTAAGAAATCCTCTTGAAAGTTGAGTTTCTTGTCTTCTTTCTTCATACTGCCAAGAATCCTCTTCATCTCCTTGGTTTCTTCTTGCTTTATGTGGATTCAGATGCGAGGATTTGCTATATCATACATTTTGTCAGAGACTGGTCAAGTTGTTTGGTTTACACTGTCACAAACAAACCAACCTAGTCCAATACTGAGGTTTTTAACTCAGGCTCTCAGTTTCTCTAACATCTCAAACGTAGGACTTGACCGAGGCACGATCTCTGTCCTGATTCACACTAATTAAACAGGTCGATATAAACTTTTACTTTGGCTTTATGTCTTGTTTTCAATGATGGGAGGGTTTTTTCTTCGTTAGTTTTGTTGCCGTATCACGGTGAGGTCGACACAATCTTGTCTCCCTTTTGTGGAATATCATGTAAAATCGATCTAGACTGCGAGAGAGAGAGAGAGAGAGAGAGAGAGAGAGAGAGAGAGAGAGAAGGTTCACAAGCGTAAGAGAGACTATGAGAGAAAGAGAAATCTAACATCCTGAGGCAGACAGGCAAATAGACAGATTTTCGAGCACGCAAATATAGAAAAGAGAAAAAGGCCGAAGAAAGAAGAGTATGAGAGAAAGCTTAACAGAAAAGAATGAGAAAGAGATAGCTTTAACCTTTGACCAGTTTGTCTTAGACTCTCAACTACACTGTTCACGTTCTTCTTTAAACTACAGTAGAATCTGACTTGTCAGTGCGATCACTGGCCTCGGTCACCCCATAAAACCAAGGTACGTAGACTTGCTTTGTGTTACACTGTGGCACATAATACACATATAACGCTTAGGTTCACATGCAATGTATCTCATTTCTGCATTTGCATTATTACTACAAATATGTATGCAATATGTTAATTTATGAAACCTCTACCACCCTGATCTCCACCCATACCCCGTAAACTTCGGTCATTATGAGAAACGAAACTTTGTGGTCATTAAGTGACGGCTGTGCGTCTTCCATAGAAAACTGAAAAGATCGCCTGACTTCTTCCGAAGACTGAAGATCTTGAGAATTTGTCCCTGAATCCAGCAATAGAAGAACTGCAAACTTTAGTTGGATGCGTTTGAGTTTAGAGAGTTCCGGAATAATGCTAAAATTTGATTCGAGGTACAAAATTATAATATGACTCGACCAAAATCCAAGACAGCTGTTTTCCCTGTCTATGCTCCTAATCGCCAAACTGCCCCAAAATCAACATAGACATAAAGTGAACATTCACCAATGGATAACACACAGCTCTACCTGGTGCCTGGGCCGTCGGGTTTTCCCAATAGAGACTATCAAGCTATTCGGATTTATCCAATATAGACTATCAAGTTGTTCGGATTTATCCAATAGAGACTATCAAGCTATTACGATTGATCCAATAGAGACTATCAAGCTATTCGGGTTTATCTAATAGACACTATCAAGCTATTCTAGTTATCCAATAGAGACTGTCAAGCTATTCGGGTTTTTCCAATAGAGACTATCAAGCTATTTGGCTTTTTCCAATAGAGACTATCAAGCTCTTATCTTCTACACAGCATCAGGCATACATTCATTAATTTTTTAATAACCAGCTCCATCTTGTCGTGAGTCCGCCCTAAGATCTGCACGGACCCTTCTGTCGCGGGTTCGAGCCCCGCGATTCGCATTCCGGCCTTACGAAGGGCCCTAAAGCCTGAGATCACCTTGTTGTGGACTGGCTATATATTAAAAAACCAAATCAAACCATCTTTTTATGTCATGTTCTTTTTTTTCATCTTGCTCATTTTAAAATTCTAGTGGCCAAAATGCTGAATTTTATCGTCAAAATAATAACAATGAAGTTTTCAAAAAAATAAGTGAAAAGGACAAAAGATGCTATGAGTCTCTTCCTAGTTTTTATGTTACATTCCATGACTAAATGTTGTGTTAAATTCTCTCGGTGGGTATCATGTTTAATTCTCTAGGTGGGTATCAAGTTAAGTTTTCTATGTGGATATCATGTTAAATTCTAGGGGAGATCATGTTAAGCTCTCTATGTGGGTATTATGTTAAATTCTGTAGGTGGGTATCATGTTAAGTTCTCTAAGTGGGTATCATGTTAAATTCTGTAGGTGGGTATCATGTTAGTTCTCTAGGTGGGTATCATGTTAAGTTCTCTAGGTGGAAATCATGTTAAGTTTTTGAGGTGGGTATCATGTTAAGTTTTGAGGTGGTTATCATGTTAAATTTTTGAGGTGGGTATCATGTTAAGTTCTCTAGGTGGGTATCATGTTAAGTTCTCTAGGTGGGTATCATGTTAAGTTTTTGAGGTGGGTATCATGTTAAATTTTTTAGGTGGGTATCATGTTAAGTTCTCTAGGTGAGTATCATGTTAAGTTCTCTAGGTGGGCATCACGTTAAGTTCTCTAGATGGGCATCATAATAAGTTCTGTAGGTGGGCATCATGTTAAGTTCTCTAGGTGGGTATCATGTTAAGTTTTTGAGGTGGGTATCATGTTAAGTTCTCTAGATGGGTATCATGTTAAGTTCTTTAGCGAGATATTATGTTCAATTCACATGCTAGTTTTCTTGTGTTTGGGTTTTTTTTTTTTTTTTTTTTTTTTTNNNNGATTTAATGATATAGTTAGTTAATTTGTTAAATTCGCTAATTATTATGTTAAAACCCTCTAGCTAGATGCATGGTAAATTTTCCAACTATGTGCTATTTTAAATTCTTTACGTGGATGTAATGTTTGGGTCTCTAGATTTTAATGGGTGTCTTAGAAATTACATGATTACGTTGATAACTTAATAAATTGTAATCACCACCCGCTCTCTTCTTTTTTCTTACCACAACTTCATGAATAAAATTTGTACCGATTGTTCTCATATAACCCTTTGATGTTATCTCTCTCTCTCTCTCTCTCTCTCTCTCTCTCTCTCTCTCTCTCTCTCTCTCCATCCCCTCAGTTTATGCGCCGAGCGTTGGGCAAGCATGAGGAGACACATGCCTTGCTTCACAGCTCCTTTATTTTCTATCTTTCTAACACACTCTGTTGTCTGTCTCTTACTTTGTCTCTCTCCCTTCCTTTCTCTCGCTCTCGCACTGTCCTTCTAACTCACTCTGTTGGTCTGTATCTTATTTTGTCGCTCTCCCCTCCTTTCTCTCGCTCTCGCACTGTCCTTCTAACTCACTCTGTTGGTCTGTCTCTTATTTTTTCTCCTTCCCTTCCTTTCTCTCGCTCTAACTCTAACCCTCTAACTCAATCTGTTGGTCTGTCTCTTATTTTGTCTCCCTCCCCTCCTTTCTCTCGCCCTCGCTCTGTCCTTCTAACTCACTCTGTTGTCTGTCTCTTACTTTGTCTCCCTCCCTTCCTTTCTTTCGCTCTCGCTCTATCCTTCTAACTCACTCTGTTGGTCAGTCTCTTATTTTGTCTCCCTCCCTCCCTTCCTCTCGCTCTTGCACTTTTTTCCCTCCGTTTCTCTTCTCCATCCCTTCGTCTGTCTGTCTTTCTCTCTCTCTTTATATCTACGTGTGTCTGTTTCTCTCTCTTTCTCTCTCTCTCTGTATTTTTCCTCCTTGTCTCCTTCTACATCTCTTCGACTATGTGCCCCCCTCTCCTTCCTCTGTCTCTCCCTCTTTCTCTATTTTCCTCTTCCCATCTCTCTCCATCTCCCTCTCTCTCTCTTCCTCTATGTCCATTTCCCCCCCTCTCTCTCTCTTCCTCTCTGTCTCTCTGTGCTTTTTTTCATCGCTGTCTCTGTCTCTCCGTCTCTCTCTGTCTTTTTTCTCCTCTATCTCTCTCTCGTACAACCACCCCCACATATTCAAGATTATGATGCCTTTATGTTTTTCATCATAAATGAATATTAGCTCGCATGTTTATGTGAAAAATCCCGTTGTTTATAGCGGCAATAAAGTGGCAACAGTTCAAGGCTGAAGTACACAAATCAATGCGTTAAGGACTTTATTGCTGCAATATTAAGGATGGTGTAGTAACGGAGAACTTATGTGATTAATACGTTTGTCTTAACAGCTTTTCTACTAGAGTTCCAAGGGTTGCATTTTATAGAAGGCTTGTAAAGTGGTCGCCATAGAACACTAAACTAAAACCTTATCCTTACACATATCCCGCATCACACCCATCCTTCTCTGTTCTTTTCGAGGTTTCTATAGAAGGTTTGATTTTCGTGTATAGCCAGTCCTTGGCAAGGTGCTCTCAGGCTTTCAGGTTCTTTTTTAGGCAAGGTGCCGATAGCGGAGCTCGAAACCACGACAGGAGGATACTTGCAGATCTCAGGGTTGATTCGCTATCTACTGTGCCACCAACCGCTCGTTGCTGTAGAAAAAGAGAAGAGTTATCACACAACAAACCTCTTCTGGCCTTTAAGTATGCGGTTTGCGAGAGAATAACATAGATCTCAGGGGGCGGGATTGCCAAAATGTCAAGCCACCCCCATACAATTTCCAGCTGCAGTTTTATAGGATACCAATGGGAAGGGGGAAAACATATGCGGAAAACAGAATACTCTAATGTGTGATTATCTTCATAACACGCGGTCTTAGCTGTTGGAGTCGAGAGACATGCGCGAAAAATATTGTCAAAATGGGACGCTACAAAATTTATCATGGACAAGAAACAGGAAAAGGGGCATAATTCTTGATAATGCGACCCCTCATTCAGCAAACCTTACACAGCTATGGCTGCAGCGCTACGGTTGGGAAATTCTTCCTCATCCTGCCCACAGTCCAGACCTGTCACCCTCTGACTTTCATTTGTTTGGACCCTTGAAGCGCCATTTAGGAGGCATGGCTTTCGAGACAGAAGATGACCTCATCAGTGAATTGAGGAATTGGTTTGATAATCTTGACGTTGATTTCTTTCGAGTGGGTATCAATTCGGTGCTGTCGCGCTGGCAAAAATGCATCAATCTCCACGGGGATTACGTTGAGAAGTAGTGAAAGGGTGAACTTCAATCTGTGTGAGTTTCAAATTTATCTGATCAAAACTCTTTGAGTTATGCCCCTTTTGCTGTTTCTTTTAGGACATCCCTCGTACTTACCTGCGTAGCGGCTCGCACATTTATTGTTAGGCTTATTCAGAGTCATTTACCTGCGTAGCTGCGCTGAAATTCAATATTAGACTTGTTTAGAGCTATTTACTTTCGTATCACTGAAGTTTAACATTGGGCTTATTTAGATTTATTTTCCTGCGTGGCTGCACTGAAATTTAATATTAGACTTGCTTAGAGGTACTTATTTGCAGAAATACGGACGTTTATAGATATACTGTGTATGTTCTTTATGCATCTATCTATGTTCTCTATTTGTCTATGTATATTCTCCATGCGTATATCTTTTCGTATGTTCTTTATGCGTAAATCTCTATGAATGTTCTCTATGCAAAATCCTCTATCTATGTTCTCTATGCACATATCTCTGCCTCTATGTACGTCTCTATACGTATCATGTTCTCTGAGCGTATATCCCCATGCATGTTCTCTATGCGTATATCTCAATGTATGTTCTCTATGCGCATATACTATGCATGTTCTCTATGCGTATATCTCAATGTATGTTCTCTATGCGATATTTTTTATGCATGTTCTCTATGCGCATATTTCTATGCATATTCTCTATGCGCACATTTTTATGCATGTTCTCAATGCGCATATTTCTATGCATGTTCTCTATGCGCATATTTCTATGCATGTTCTCTATGCGTATATCTCAATGTATGTTCTCTATGCGCACATTTCTATGCATGTTCTCTATGCGTATATCTCAATGAATGTTCTCTATGCGCACATTTCTATGCATGTTCTCTATGCGCATATTTCTATGCATGTTCTCTATGCGCATATTTCTATGCATGTTCTCTATGCGCTCATTTCTATGCATGTTCTCTATGCGTTTATCTCAATGTACGTTCTCTATGTGTATATCTCAATGTATGTTCTCTAGGCGCACATTTCTATGCATGTTCTCTATGCGTATATCTCAATGCATGTTCTCTATGCGTTTATCTCAATGTATGTTCTCTATGCGCACATTTCTATGCATGTTCTCTGTGCGCATATTTCTATGCATGTTCTCTATGCGCATATTTCTATGCATATTCTCTATGCGTTTATCTCCATGTATATACTTCTCGTCTCATTTTTAAATTATTCCCTTCTTCTTGTGGAAATGAAGGACCATAAGAATAAGGTAAATATGACAGAAAATAAAGTCTTGAAAAAAAGAGCCTTGTCATGGCTGCTGTCTATCCTTGACTTGTGTTTACTGCTTTGTACTTTGGCACAGAAAACAACACACGTGTAGGAGAGATCATGCGGAAAGTTTGACTAGCCACTATTTGGCCAAGATTGAGAGAGGAAGATAAAAAAATGATGAGAGGGTTATTAAAATAGCAAATAACAACGTAAACAAGGAAATGAAAATTACAATAGAAAAAAGAGTTGGTGAGAGAGATACTGGCGAGATGCTGTGGCCAATAGAGAGACATATGGTAAGAGATGGGGAGAGAGCTAGAGATAAAGATAAAGTGAGACAGAAAGAGAGAGCTGGGCAAGGAGACTGAGAGAGAGACAGAGAGTGAGAGAGAAAGAGACAGAGAGTGAGAGAGAGAGGTAGACTGCATGCAGAATGAAAAACAGAGGAAAGGAACTAAAGAATCGGGTAATCGAGATTTGAGATAACAGTTGATATGTAATGAAGCTGGCGAATACTAGCGACACAGTTAATATCGGATGATAAAAATAAGCTAAACATAAAGAGAGAGGATTTTCCGCCTGCGATTCTTCTTTCTCCAGTCGCAATTAAGCTTTTCACCATACAATGGGTTATTGTATGACTGAGAGCATCATTATTTTCATCATCATCATCATCATCATCATTGTCACGGTAAGGGTATTTAGATGAAAAGGGGACGACGACGTGGAGTGATATACTCAGTGAAACAACTGCTGTAACTTATATTTTGGGCCAAGCCCTACTTATTTCATCATACAATAATTTAATACAATTATATACAATTCATTCCGTTCCTTTAGATACGAAGCTAATTTCTGATCCGTTCAAAGACGGTATTTAAGGCTTATACAAATTTTAGTCCACTATAGGACTGCCTTCCAAAGGCGGTTTCTTTTCAGTCCGTTCCAGGACTGCCCCTGTAAAATTCAATAACGGGAGGAATTCTTAACACAACATTTCCATTCATTAAGTTCTCATTTCTGTATTTCAAACTCATAATTCAACATTCATAACTCTGATCTACAATCCATTAATATTACAAGCATTTTAACGCTCAGATACAAATGTACATTTAATAAATATGACGTTTCAATATTTAATCGTTTTTAATATTCAATGATTTTGACCATTTAACTCTCCAATCACTCTGACACAAAGCCAATATCGACAAATATTTGCTAACCAAAATACGTTATCTTTTAATCAAATTTATGGTTAGATCATAGCCCATTGGGCTGCTGCATAGACACTATTTTACATACCCGATTACTAGCTGCCTGCACTCCAACAATGTAGAGATTTTTCCTCCAAGGCGTTTAAATTGCAACTGAAGCCAAAATGCTACGTAAGCGTTCTGCAATCACCAACCGAGTGCTACTCATCGGTGAGCTTCGAATCTCAATGTCACTTTGCTCGTGTTCCTCCCTGCGCTACCCTAACCTACCTAACAACATTAAAAATAAAAGCTATGAATAAACAACACAGGGAATCTTCACAGCAAGTTTCCTTTGTTTCGTTTTTGTACTTTCATTTTAACTCTTGATCTAAGTATGAAAAGATTTAACTGCAAATGATACATGAACGAAATTGCTGAGGAGACCGTGGATCATGACAATCGTCATCATCATCATCGTCATCATCATCATCATCATCATCATCATCATCATCATCATCATCATTAATTCCTCACTAGGCTTTTAAACTTGTGCCCTGAACCAGTCGTCCATAGTCATTGTCTTTCCTGAATCGTCCAGTCAGCATCCACATGCTTCATTAAGTTGATCTCTCTCTCTCTCTCTCTCTCTCTCTCTCTCTCTCTCTCTCTCTCTCTTTCTTTCTCTCTCTCTTTCTCTCCTCCCCCCCCCTCTCTCTCTCCCCTCCCCCCCTCTCTCTCTCTACACCTATCTTTCTTATTTTCTTTTTCTCTCTCCATCTCATACTATTTCTCTTTCTTCGCTGTCTTCCGTCTCTTTCTTTTCCTCCTCTGTCCCTCTTTCTTTTTCTTTTTCGTTCTTTTGCTCTATGTCTCTCTCTCTATCTTTCTTTCTCCCCCCTCTGTGCTTCTGGAAACGTGTATCATATACTGTTCGATTGTATTAATAATACAATTTAATAAATGTAATTAAATTTTGAGCCATACATGGGAATTAAAATATATATTAGGCTTATGTATGTTTCTGCATTGAATCCAATAATGTATTGCTAACGGCCAAATAAAAAACGCGTTGAAGTCATCAGTCAATCAATCAATCTATCAATAAACGTTGTGCAACCAGAGGGAAATTCCAGTGATGACTTCTTTTTTCAATGACCCTAACCTGAATTGTCACGTGGTTTAGCCGAAATAGGGCACGGGTGTAAACAAAGCCGAATTTCTAATAGATCTAGACCTATAATCTGTACAGAGTTTGGAGTCTTAGAATTTCATTATAGACTTGTATTTAATATTTCAAAGCTGCAGAGAGGCTTTTAAATTTAGTGGTTAAAATTAAATAAGAGAGAAGAATTTTTTTTTTAAAAAGGCATAAGAACTAAAAATAGGCACCCAAAACCCGTATGGCAAGCTAAGATAGTTTAGGGTGCAATAAAGCAACGTCGATATATTTTGATAACTTTAATGATCAAAATTCAACAATCAGACAGACGAACAAATAGGCACAGTTCTTCAGTTGTCCAGCGAAGCAAGCCGGTCCTCAGTCACCCAGGCAGCTGTGTAGTGTGTAGTTTTTTTTTTATCCGTGCACAGTAGGAAGTGTCTAGCAGTCCTAGGTCTACAAATTATAAGCAATGTATAATGGTCCCTACATA
>BLXT01008015.1:296486-310090 GCA_019648995.1 Plakobranchus ocellatus
CATCATCATCATCATCATCATCATCATCATCATCATCATCATCATCATCATCATCATCATCATCATCATCATCACCAATCATCACCACAATCAAAGTCGGTATTTTTATTAGTGTTACTATTATAATAATTATTATTATTATAATTATTATTATTATTATTATTATTATTATTATTATTATTATTATTATTATTATTATTATTATTATTATTATTATTTTAAATATTCGTTGTTTTGGAGACTGTTTCCTTCTCCATTTCTGAATTCAGCAGACTCAGTAATGTCGAAACCTCGGGCGGACGCACATGGCACAATGGTTTTATGACACCTGTATGGGCTTTCATGGGAAGAATGATGGAACGTGTCATGGGTGGCCCTCGGTAAGCCACACATTGTAATATATATCGCATCCTTCATAAAACATTGCTCATTATATTATTGTCTGTTCACTCTTTTGTTCCTGTTTATTCGCCTCTGTAACATAGCATTAGTAGCCTGTGTTGCAACAGTAGTGGTAGTTTTAATGATAGTCTTAGTGTTGCCTACAGCAGCAATAAGAGGAAGTACTAAAAAATTAGTAGCACAAGTACCAATGGTTACAACCCCTAAACTGAGGCTATTACGCTGTGTACCGGGAGGCCATATTTGTAATTAACAAAAATTAAAATCATAGCATACGACTAAAAAGTAGGTAAACAAAAGAAACAAAGAAAGAAAGAACCAAGCTCAAAAACTTCAAAACTACATTTAATATACGTATATATACAGATTATATCAAACACTCAAAAGGAAACATGGATTTACAACCATACACAATGAAAACACGAATCCAAATGTATAACCAAGTAACTGAAACTACTGATTAGAACCTATTTATCTACATTACTTACTTATAACTTCATATTGTCGAAAACTTAAAATTAGTATTTTCTGTCTAATACTTTATTTCTAGACAGATTATTGGCCATAGCCCTAGCAATTAAAAAAGGTAATAGTTATAGATTGAACCAGTCCAGCGGCAAAACCCAACGACGACGAGTTGGATATATCCAACGGTGAGGAGCTGACAAGTGTGACAAAGACATGTCAGCACAGAATACAGTGCACGCACTGACAAGGAAACACCATTGTCTCAGGATGACACCAGCAACCGGAATAGCAGCAATAGGATCAGCAGTAACAGGATCAGCAACAACAGTATCAGCAGTAAGTGGATCAGCAGCAACAGGATCAGCAGCAGTAGGATCAGCAGTAACAGGTTCAGCAGCAACAGGATCAGCAGCAATAGGATCAGCAGTAACAGGACCAGCAGCAATAGGATCACTAGCAACAGAATCAGCAGTAACAGTATCAGCAGTAACAGGATCAGCAGTAACAGTATCAGCAGTAACAGGATCAGCAGCAACAGGATCAGCAGTAACAGGATCAGCAGCAACAGGACCAGCAGTAACAGGTTCAGCAGCAACAGGAACAGCAGCAATAGGATCAGCAGTAACAGGACCAGCAGCAACAGGATCAGTAGCAACAGGGTCAGCAGTAACAGTATCAGCAGTAACACGATCAGCAGCAACAGGATCAGCAGTAACAGGATCAGCAGAAACAGGATCAGCAGTAATGGGATCAGCAGTAATGGGATCAGCAGCAACAGGATCAGCAGTAACAGGATCAGCAGTAATAGGATCAGCAGTGACAGGATCAGCAGCAACAGTATCAGCAGTAACAGGATCAGCAGCAACGGGATCAGCAGTAACAGTATCAGCAGCAACAGGATCAGCAGCAACAGTACAATAGTTTGGGGATTGCTCGAAAGCTTGATATACTTAATATAGCACTTGAAGTTAATATCAACCCGTTTCATGCCCCATGATGTTTCATAACCGAGTAGAAATGTGGCGTAACTATAACACAGGGAATGAGATTATAACTCTCATTAAGCTACGAAACGCGTGAGGGTGCCATAAACAAGTTGGTATAGTGAAAGAATACAACCACCAACTCAAACTTATTAAAAACAAATTAAACAACGCATAGTATACGTGACAACGTTTCTCCCTCAAGGTTTTATCAAGTAAAAAAGTGATGACCATGACGATCACAAATACAATTCATAATATTGTAAAATTAATTCAGCTATTATTTCTGGACAAAAGAAAAACCATTATGATGATTTGTAATTTTTAAAAATGAAATGTTTAGTCTGAGATAAATACTGATATTACTTACAGTTTGAGCCCATGAGCGTTTCTTGCGGTTTTTTTCTTTCAGTATTATACCGTGGCCTTTGGATTTATTTATTGATAAAGAGAAATTCAAAATTTTTGTATGCAAATACAATGAATATATTTGGATATAATTTAAATTTGAATACCTTTTTTCGCAGAAAAAAAAAAACTTTGAAGAAAATATTTATGACACTCAATACTACCAAAATGAGCAGCTAAAACGTTTTACGTTAATTAAGAGCAGTTTCCTTGGTTTAATTAGTAGATATGTGGCCATTTCTTTTTTAATTTTAATCGAATAACAATTTCAAGATAACATGTTTACCAAAGAAAAAAAAACAGAAAATGACTAAGCTTTTATTGGTTTGTGTGGCAAATAAAACTTTAGGAGCTGTAAAGAATATTAAAGACCAGTGCTTTATCCATTTACGTTGTCGCGTGTGTTAGTCTTACCGCCAATTAGTCTCTCTCATTTTCTATGTCAATCTCTCTCTTTCTATGTCTGTTCTTGTCTGCAGAATTTCTTCTTCATTAAACTCAGTTCCTTTAATCTCCTTGCATATTAGTACATTAATGTCTTCGCTCTGAACCAATTGTTTTTTCAGCGCCTCGTGCGTACATAAATATAGACGTGTTAATTTATTTTATTTATATATTCCCCTTCATTAAAATATAACAGAATTTTACTCTTTATCTTTATCATTACCACAATAATGTATCGCGACTTGTTCATGTAGGTCTTTTCTTTATTCACCCCTAGAACAATCCAAGTGAATGCACCAGCAACCTTCAACATCCAGCAGGCAACGAATGTCGCGATTGGAGGGAATATAATTATTCAAGGTCAGCCGGTTCATCAAGGACATGGTGAAGGAAGTGATGAAGAGTCCACTGAGGAAGAAACAGGCCAGCAGGAAAGTGACGATGATATTTAGACCCGCCATACTCACGTGGTATGGACCGTTCTGTGTATAATATTATGAAGATGATTAAACCAACTTTCCATGATTCAATGCGCCAGTTAAATTATTATTGTAACTCTTTACGGTTTGTGAAAAGGAAGAATCACCATGGAGATTATGATGTCCTGTTAAGATGTTATAGGAGAGAATTTCGGGACGAGAGCAGTCAACATTCAACTGACAAAACAACACAAACTAGTTTTGAACAGTTTAAGCTTATTGGTTTTGTTTTGTGTTCCCTGAAGGAAACAGGTTTACGTTTACGATGAAAAATACTCTCTATATCAGCTTCTTCCCATTCAAATACTGATGCTGTTCCTGTAATCTTTGCAAATGGGTTGATTTATTTCTGATTGTACATGTTCTAACATTTTGCTTCCCTTTATCAATTCATTGGTATACAACTACTGACACTGTTCCTGCAATCTAATTAAATTGGTTGATTTATTTATGAATGTACATATCTTAGCATTTTCTTTAATTGGTATCCCTTACTGATACTGTTCTTAAAAGCTTTACAAATGGGTTGATTTATTTCTAAGTGTACATATTTTAGCGATTTGCCTCCCTATATCAGCGTCTTGGAATCTAACGAGGGATATCGTTCCTACATTCTTTATAAATGGTTTGATTTATTCTGAAGGCACAAAGTTGAATTTTGTAATCCGTATTGATTAACGATGTATCTTTAGTGCGAATTGATATGCTTTTTGCGTTACTTTACAATATAATTAAAATAATGAAAATGCACTGCAATTTCTTTCCTTTTTTCAGGATATATGGATATGCATAGTATGTCATGTTCCTGTACTTTACAATATAAACTGCATAGATGAATATGTTGCAATCTCACAATTTCAAAATGTAAATAGTATTTGTGATTGAAACGTAGTTTTGTTTTACATTATTATACAAATGAGTATGAGTATGATGCAGTTTCTTTGTTTGCGTACTGTACACTGTGTAATGCATTCACATTTTATTGCACATTTTGTATATAAGAACGGTTTAAATGATGCAAACAAGCAGAAATTTTCTTTTTTAAGACTTGGTCTAGACATTGTTTTTTTTTTTTTTTTTCATCCTATCAAGCTAGATAAGCCATTCTAGAATGGGTTTTTATTTAAATTATCTGCAATGCATAAGACAAAACCTTGATTACTCAATCATTTACCTTATCTGTCTTACCTTTGTTATTCATTCTTTAATCATACATGTTAAAAATTCCTTTCTGTTAGATTTATCATCCCTACTTTACTTTGTGAAATCAGCCCTATTCTTGCCCCAAGAAATATGTACATTTACAATTTTATAAACAGGACATTTTTTTTTTACTTTTATCATCATCATGATCATCATCATTATTATTATTATTATTATTATTATTATTATTATTATTATTATTATTATTATTATTATTATTATTATTATTATTTCAAATTTATCGTTTTAATTCTCTATATATGGCGTCGGTGGCAGAGTAGAGAGCGAATCCTCCCTCAGATCTGCAGAAACACTTCTGTTTGGAGTTCGCGCCTCACCACATGAGGTTCTGAAAGCGTAAGTGTCGGGAATGGCTCAGTGACGCCCACTCAAAATCTGACCATGCATTAAAAATAAACAAGGCCGAATCACAATGTAATCCATTCCAAATCTAGATCTAGACTCAATCCATACTCACAGCAACCGATTGTCACACTGAGATCATTTTGCTTTACATTGAAACAATATATATATATATATATATATATATATATATATATATATATATATATATTGTGGTGAGGAAAAGATTGCGAAGGAGGAAGAAAAGGAGCAGGAGGAGAATGCAGAGAAAATGAAGTAATAGGAGATGGAGGAGGCAGAAGATAAAGAGGAGGAGAGACAGATAAGAGATATAGGAACAAGGGGGTGGGGGAGGGAAGAGAAGCTGGAGTAGGAGAAAGAGGAGAAAGACTAGGAAAGAAGGAAGAAAAAAAAGAGGAACAAGAAGAAGAGGAGACGAGCATAAGGAGGAGGAGGAGCAAGTTACTGAAAATATCTCTGTCAGATATGCTTTGACTGAATTACCATTTGTCCCCAGAATGTTTTGAAAGAGGCGAAAACACATTTTTCACTACAGTTTATAGGCTTTTTAAGAGGAAGTCTGGGTAGAGCCTTGGAATTTTCATAAGTTATGCCAGTTATCAGGCTAACTTATTCGGACTAACTATTACTATTTGAATAAAAAAAATCGAACCCGGTGGTTCATTTGGGAACGAATTTGAATGAGAAGGTATAGCTTCGAATTTTAATCGGGCAAAATTCTTATTTGTTTGCTGTCTGAGAGTTTCTTCATTTCACGGTGCGCAGATGGGGTTTCAGTGTTCAGAAAGCATAATCAGTTATTTAAATTTTCTTTTTTTTTTCCTTTCGACACATTAAGTAACTTTCCAAAAATTATATATGCACATATATAGCTTTCCTTTTTATATTTATCAAGTAAATAATTTATCTGTACATATAAAGTGTTAAACATGTAGGAATTGTGTTTGTTTAGTTACAATATTCCTGCTAACTTCACCAAATTTAAATATTCCTTTTGTACATGCCTAGCAGGAGACGCGGTGCCAAATAGTAAATTGAAAAAAGTGTCTATGGTGAATTTGAACCTAAACTTTCTTTTAATCTTGACGGACATATATATTGAGCCACTGTCACTTACTGTCTTGGGTGGTTACCATCATGCTTATTAGTCATTTTTAAATCATGCAATTTTGCACATTCCTAACTATCTGCAGTATCTCTGTCACAAAAAACATCAATTTATATCTTGGTTGCTATCTCGCAATTAAGGGGCATATATATGTATTCAATTACAGATATATGCCTCATAACAGTGGCTGACATTGAAATGAACAGGTATTACAGAAAATAAAGTATATATACCCTACAAAAGCGTTGTTTTTCATATATTTTACATTATACTTGAATACCCATGTATCTGTTGATAAGTATGGTAACAACACTTTATCTGGCCCTGAGCAAAACTGCTGACTTTTAATGACTAACTCAGTGAAAAAGAATTGCACTGTTCAATTTCTCTTTCTAGTGTTATACCTCTGGGTTTGCTATTTCTGCTAGTTTTGTACGTCAAAATTTAACAATGCCAGTTCCCAAACTGCTGTTAAAAAACGTCAATGTGTCAGAATGGCTTGTTCCAGCAAGATGAATTTGGTCAACTAGATCCTAAAAGGTTGTCTCAGTCGTTTTCAAACCTATGTTTCTAATCCCATCTGAATTGACGCAATATTACATTTCTGAAGGAATAATTGGTGCGCTTTTGTGCACTGCATTATTTTGTTTAGTTTTACTTTTAACCTCTAAAGCCAGTGCGTAGGTGGTTTGCAAAAAAATATGTATTATTTATGAGATAATTTAAGGATACATTCTGTCTATTACGCAACAGAAGCGGGTGAAAAACGGATGTTTTTATTGCTTTCACTTCTAAAACTATTTCAAATCATCAGCAGAAAAAAAACCACTCTGAATTGTGGAATGAACAAAAACGGCCGCATGGCTCATATTATTGCATGAACTGGCATGTAAAATAATTTCAAAAGAGACAAAATAAATTGTCAATTAAATAAGTAAAACCGAAATTCAGTCCAAAATCATGTCATGTACTAACCATACTTTTTTGTTCGATATTCCAAGGTTCTTTCAATAGCTTAGTTAATTTCAGTACCTTGCGAAATGAGTGAAACGATGTTTTAAATTTACATATGAAGAAAACAAGAAGATCATACCTTGCCGCAATAATAGAATACTAATAAAGAATAACAAATTGAGACGAACACTATTACTTCGATTGAGTACACACTGCAATGCTTATAAGAGGTGTAGATAAACAAATACATGTATGATAAACATCGTAACTGACTTTCTTTCGACAGTACGAAGAACAAAAATAAAATCAGAAAGAAAAAAAAAATCAAATTTAGTGCACTTAGATCTTCCAAGATTTGTAAAATGTATAAGGATAATCATCATCATGATGTCCCTTGTCTGGTACAGACATTGGCAATCATATTCCTCCACTATTCTCAGTTAACCTTATAAAGTTGGTATTGCTACCCTTGCTACTACCCATGACTTAAGATTTTCAATAAAAGTTATTTTTTTTCTATCTCTACTGTATTTGCCTTCAATCTTTCCAGTGATTTTTAAGTGTTCTAAACCCTTGTGTCGGCAAATATGGCCTAAAAACTAAAGTTACCTCTGTCTTATGGTTTTAATTAGTGTTCGCTTGAGATTAGCCTCTTTCAGTACCAATTCATTTGACTTTCTTTTGTCCATGATATTTTCATCATTCTTCTGATGAATCACATCTCTACTGCTTCTAGTTTTTTTTTTCTTATATTTCCTTGTTTATTGTCCAACACTAACTACCATATAAAAGTATTGACCATACAAATGTTTTACTTACCTTTATTTTGGTTTTTCTTACTTATGTTTCTGTTTGACAGTATAGGTTTCGTTTTCTGGATTGTATCTCTGGCTATAGCTATTATTTTACTTATTTCATTTGTCCATCTGATATTGTCAGGTAACGTAGATATTTGAATTTTGGAACATTTTTTTTATTTGCTCCCTTTTGCTAACGAGATTGCACTTGGGGTTAGGGGATTTTTTTTTGATTACCATACATTCCGTTTTCTTTACATTCAAAGACAGGCCCATTCTTTCGCTCTTTAAAACTACAGTATCTAGAAGTTTTTGGAGTTGCTTGCCAGAGTCTGCTATTCAAAACTGTATCATCTGCATATCTGAGATTATTAAGATTCTCTCCATTTATTCTGTCCGTTTATTTTTAAGACTGAAATATCATCAAGATTCCATAGGATTATTTCATTATATAAGTTAAAAAGATCAGGAGGCTTTACACATCCCTGCCTCACACCTCTTTTGATGGTTTGAAATGACTAGGTTCTCTTTCAATTCTTACAGATGTAGTCTGATCCAAGTATAAATGTCTTATTAGATCTTTCCCATCGATGTCTAATTTTTCTAGCATACGAAACAGCTCTACATGTCTTACTCTGTCAAAGGCCTTAGAAAAATCAATGAAACAGAGCTGGAGATTTTTTTGCATTTCTATACACCTTTCCATGAACATTAAGAAAGTGAATATTGCATTTCTAGTCCCTTTATCGGGCATAAAGCCAAACTGTTTTGGGGATATTTCTGGTCTTACACTCTTGCGCATTCTATGCATGAAAATGCGTAGTAGGATTTTTACAAAATGTCTAATTAAACTGATTGTTCTATTTAGTTCATATTCTGTTGCTCCTGGTGTTTTTGGGAAGTACTTTAAAAACAGATTTACAAAGATCCTCTGGAATTGTACGAATATCGTATAAGATGTTTTGTTGTCAGATCTATTTCTAAATTAATTAATGCTTTAACCATTTCAACTGGTATTTTATCTGGTACTGTGACTTTTCCATTTTTCACTTTCTTTATTGCTGCTTCTACCTCTTCTCTGAGGATAGTTGGGCCTTCTATGTTTTTTCTTTATTTTGTTTTTTTTTGCACCTATCTTCTTTGAAAAGATCCTCAACATATTCTGACCATGTGTTTAGTATTTCCCTCTTTTCCGTTAACATTGTTCCATCTGTTGATTTGATGCAGCCAGGGCTACTGTATTTGATTTTCTTACCACTGACGTCCTTAATTTCAACATGCATGAATGTCCTAACTATAATTAGCTTTTGCTCTATTTCCTGACATTGTTGATTATCCATTCTTCTTTTGCTGCGTTGCATTTTATTTTGATGTTTTTATTTAGGTTTTTGTATTTGACTTCTCTGTTTTTTTATTTGCGCCTTTCTTCCATTAAATCGAGTATTTCTTTGTTTATCCATTTCTTATGCTCTTTTTTAATTTATTTTTTACATGTTTTTCTCTATGACTTCATTAAGTGAATTTTTCATTTCTGACCATAATTCTTCTATTTCTGAGATGTTCTTTAGAGTCTCATATTTGTTATGCACAATTATAGCAACTTTGTCTCTTAGTTTTTCATCAGATTTTAGTAAGTCCATTTAGAATTTAGGATTAGCCTTTGCTTTTCTCAATTTCTTATTTAGTATTTATGTGTTGTTGTCTTATTCACAAGCTTCTCTGCACTTGATATCACCGATTGAGATCTTACATGTTAACCTAGAGTACAGTATAAAGTGAAAAAAACAACTATTCAACAATAAAAAAAATGTTATATAGAATACGAATTTTATTTCTAATACATTCATGTGCATCATTTTCCAGACCCAAATTATGTCGCGATTTTTTTGTGCTTCAGTGGACAAAACATACACACGCCTTATGTGTTTCAGTTTATAGAGAAATCTGTGTTTCAAATATCAAGTTTGCACAGACTCAATTAAACACTATTTCAAAACAAACACAAAGAATATTTGACCTAAACATTTTCCTACGTTTATTTAATTTGATCTTGAGGTTTCAACAAGTTTTATAATCAATTCTTTTATATCTTCTACAAAATGACAAAATCTCCTCAAATAACAATGGAGTTTAAAAGACTATTAGTCGTTTTCTCGATATGTTTAGCCTTTTTTGCTCCTTATTTCTCTTGATTTTGATATCTAACTCAAGTTTTTTTCTGCTGTTTTCCATGCCATTGAAAATTTTCTAGTCTCAGCAAGAAGTTTTCTTGCCTTATCAGACTTTTCTTTGAATCATGCATTTCGCTTATTTGTTTCTCTTCTCTCCCACACAATTAGTTTTAAGTGCAGTTCTGGTGTGTAATGGATTGTTTGTGATGAGGGATTCACTGACAGATAACATGCAGACGAATAGCGATTTTTGGGGATATTTCAACTCCTTTTTTTTTCACCCGTTACCAAGGGAGTTAAGAACAAATATTCAACTGAAAATCAGAAGTTACACACCTTCAAATGTTACGTCCCTATTTCTCTTAGACGTAAAGTAGTTTGATTCAATCATTGAATTTTTTTTTGTATTTTAGAATTAGTTATAATCACTTATATTCCTCTGCACAATCCTTTAAAGTTTCATGTTTGCATCTGCATGGTTGAACTGAAGCTAAGCTTTTGATTCTAGTTCTCAGTTTCAATGTCTTTGATAACTGATTGCACGTTTTTTATCCATGACTGTTTCTTTCACTATGCTTTCCAGAGTTATTGCTTTTGGACTAATGTTGTATGCGAGATAATTCGCATATCCCTCTGCAATTTTGTCTTCTCCAGAACTTGGTTTTCTGGATTTGCTAAGATGTCTACATGTGTAATCAAGGGATTGTCTTTACCAGGTTTGTAGATGATTTTCATGTCGCGGGCTTTTGTTCTCGAGTTGGATTTTTGGGCATCCAAACTGTGATATTAGAGACTTACGATCTGTGTAAAGAGTGAAAGTTGGTGCTTCAGAGGGGTACATGTGAATTGTTCACAAGCCCACGTCATTGCTAAAGGTTTGAGAATTCCATTGCTTTGTTGCTGTCAGTGATCTGCACGCTATCTGAATAGTTTGAGATTTTTTATTGTCTTCCTTTCGTCTTGCATATAGTTTTCATTTTTTTGGAAAGAAGAGGACAAACTGATATGGTTTGATGTCTTGGCTTGAGAGTTGCTAGAGCTTTGTCATGCTCTTCAGACCATTTGAGGAATGTAATGTTATGTGTGTATTGTCTGAGCCCATGAGTAAGAGTGGCATGATCTGGGATAAAGTATACTCCAAAGAATTCATCATACACTGTAGACTTCTTAATTCCCTTTTTTGAACTTTCTAACACTTTCATAAAGCTCTCGTCGTATTTTCCCTGCTTATGTCATACACCAACGTCTGATAAACCATATGAATATACACAGTCCATTGTTTTATAGTTCACGAAAGATTACTTAATTTTTTCAAGCATTCAAATGTTAGCATTCATGCAAAATCGTTAGCCAGTAGGACCAAGCGAAGGAGACCCTTATGTTTTTTGGATTTATCTTCTGAGGCCAACTATAGAGCGCGTAAAACATTTCGATCATTGTAGATTGAACAGAATCACTCATTTAATTGTATTGCGATTCCAACATGAGTTTTTCATAATAATAGCTAGGAAGAATCACCTAAAATTTGAAAGCATCCTTCCATCAAAGGTTTTTGCCGGATCTCTAAATCCACATCTTAGCCGAACGGTTGAGATAAAAAAAAAAAAAACACACACACACACACACACACTTGCATCACCGTAGACTCTTATCCATTGAAAGAAAATTCGAACTCTTTTTAGCTCTTCCATTTTTCTGTCCATAGATAATATTTTTCAAAACATGTTGGGTATTGTATTAAGTTTCAGATATTGATCATAAAGTATTTTTCATAAAATCGGATATAAAAAAGGATATTAGGAAAAACAGAGCAATTTTGCCTAAAGTCGGCATGACAGTATATTTATATAGCAATTCTCGTCATAACGTCGTGTCTCCGTAGAAGGCGCACTTTTTGAAGTCATTCGATTTTAAGCCGCCGACTGTTTTCACATCTTGAATTAAAAAAAAACAAAATTTAAGTTGAGGGCAAATTATTTTATAAACATTTAAAGAGACAAACCAGAAAATAAGAAATTACATAAAAGATAGTACGTTGTTGTAGGATGGAGAACTCGAAAGTAATACCTGCTGTTCTTCCAACCATCCATTATGGAGTAATGAGCATTACCATCGAGGTTTTGCGACCAATTGTTTGCAAGAGCTGAAAATGTCAGTGTTTTCTTCAAATTGACAAGAAGAATACAAGGTTGCTTAAGATTTTCCAGAACAAAATGCCGGTTTTCAAGGTGCTGAGGTTGAATTTCTTACAGCAGAAATGTGTCCGCGGCGTCAAATTGGTTTGAAAGATAGAAACCTATTGATGTTGACAATTGTGTTCATCTTAGCACTTTAAAATGGATGGCAAGATATTTGAGAAGAGCGAAATTTGACGGAAACGGTGTTGCATGGCTAGATTTGTCTGTGTGTGTTTTTTGAAGATGTCTATCCATCAATCTGTGCATGTATACATCTATATTTTCTCTGTGTAGCTGTTTCTATTTCAGCCTGTTCAACTGGTTTTCTGTAAAAAAGATTTACCAGTTAATTTATACCCATTACTTTTTGCTTTTGTAACTCAATGATTTATTTTATAACTAAATTTTACTCCATTAAAACGGTTTTCTTCTTCCAACGACTTTTCAGGAGAGTTTTGATCACATGTAATATTATAATCTTGACCCACAGCAGATGTACGTATTATTAGAGTAAATTTTTCTTAAGTTCTTTTTCATATAGAGGATTGTTGAAACATAACAGATTTACAGAAATTTTGATTCCGAAAACTAAGGAAAAATGGCAGCACTTTTCTTATGAAGTATTTTGCTTATCGACTGTTTAGTTTACAACTAGTTCAGAGCCATTTGGAGAATTGTTATTCCTAATAAACATGCTTTTTATGATAAAGCCTAAAGATAGGACGTTTGTACGTTTACTCTGTTTTGTTGAAATTAGTTTTAGTTGGTAATTATATTTTTTTTTATTTATTAATCTTCTTTCCTTCATCTACCATAACATTTTCTCAACCCTTATACTAATCTACTATTTTCTGCGAGTGCTGTATTTATAGACTTTTCTATTTCAACATGAAAAATTTACTTGCATTTTTAACGGTTTGTCTTTGCGAAATTGAATAAAAATCATATTATTTTTCATTAATTAAATTCACTTTCACTTTGGGCGAAAATGACTTTTGTTATTTACAAAAAAGGAAAAGACATATTATGTTGCCTTGGAAAGGGTCAAAGGTCCACATTTTAGCAAAAAAGAAGATAATGACTCATAGAAACACTGTGATTTACAATTTCTATTTAAACAAAATATCTAAGATTACCGAGACCTCCATAAGCCTGTCAAAGTGTAGTTGGACGAATAGAGAAAATCTAATACAGCTTGAAACTTTCACATCGGTTTTATCAACATTATATTGCATGGAATTGCCAAGCAGCGATTGAGTGAAATGCAAAAAGGCTTCACGCCGTGAGACACAAACTATGGGTATATTTTAAATGAGAACCTATACATATGATTGATGGCAAGTAATACCATATTGATGTGATGCTCAGTGACAAAGGCCAGTCTCTAGCTCATAGGTTGAAGATCATGTGGATATTGTTTACTTTCAATTACATTGCAGGAGGAATCTATTTTGACAATTTAAAAGACTGGATCACACGAATCGTAAAAACACCCACTCCTATTCATAAGCTCCTTATTGTAAAAAAAGTTAACAAACTCATAAATACAAGTAGTAGTAGTAGTAGTAGTAGTAGTAGTAGTAGTAGTAGTAGTAGTAGTAGTAGTAGTAGTAGTAGTAGTAGTAG
>BLXT01008015.1:338342-351704 GCA_019648995.1 Plakobranchus ocellatus
CTCTCTCTCTCTCTCTCTCTCTCCCCTTAAATGCGACCAGTAAGTACCCATTACACCTGCTGTTAAAGCAACATTACTTGAGCAGCTCCTTTTGGAGCAAATTGAAACATTAGTGAAGCATAAAATGGATGATAATCTGTTGGAATGACTGACTTTAAGTTTTCTTTCGATCAAAATGTGCATGGAGTCTACCTCCATATGAGTATGACCTTTTACAGGGCATTTATGTTAAACTTCACATTCTCGCTGTAAGGAAAACGCAGATAGTGCACTGGGCAGTCCAGAATTTTTGTTTTGATAAACGCAACCATCGCTATACAAAAAGATTTTGCTAGCGCCTGATAGAGGTGACAAGAGATCAATAATGCAGCTTGTAAACTTGTTGGAGGTGATTCCACCCTCTGCCTCATGCCATACATAGCACACATCATCTTTTGTGACCATGTTGTACAGAGTGAAATTGTAGACGGCCAATTTCGTTTTAAAGTATGTGCTTGAGGCGTTGATTGAAGGAGCCAAAAGTACACCTTGTAGATCCATGCAGATCATGACAGTGCCATTTCTTTCTTGAGCTTCTTTTTTGTCTTTGGCCTTCTCTTCTTCAGCTCTTCTCTTGTCATTCATATGGGTTGTCCAGAATTCTTTGTCAACATTTCCTGACTCAAATCCCATGCATCTCTCCTTTTTTACAAAACCTTTTCTGTGCAAGCAGTAGCATAGAAACGATGAAGGTCAATCATCGCTCAAAACTGTGGTTCTAGGTACAGTTTTGAAGCTCCCCGTCTGCAGTAATGAGAGGGCAATGAAGCTGCTGGTTCAGGGCAGACAACAGTTGGTTCTGCAGAAGCTGCTGGTTCAGGGCAGAGAACAGTTGGTTCTGCAGAAGCTGCTGGTTCAGGCATACAACAGTTGGTTCTGCAGAAGCTGCTGGTTCAGGGCATACAACAGTTGGTTCTGCAGAGGCTGATGGTTGAAGGCGGTCAACAGTTGGTTCTGCAGAGGATGATGGTTGAGGGCAGTCAGAAGTTGTTTCTGCAGATGTTTGAGCGCAATTTTAAACTGTTTTTGCAAAAGTTAAGCGGTCAGGTGAAGATGCAGCTAAGGGTTCTCCATTGTCCATTGAAAAAGACAAATGTAGATGTGGGTTATCAAGGACTGTAAAAGAATAGTCATCCATCTCACGAATTACTTCTGCTTAGAAGTTTAGATCTCCAAGGACTGAATTAGCTGCTGCCAATGAGTTTGACAAATCATCGTGGTGCATGATGTTACTTTTGTTGTTGGTATTTGGGACTGCTTCTGTCTCTGTAATGACATATTGACAATTGATTTGCCGCGGCTTAGAGGAAATGAATCCATGGCTCAAGTAAAAGGATGAGAAAATGTATCCAAATGTATTAAATTAAAATGTGAATCACCATAGATCTGGTATCAAAAGAATAATAAAGGCAAATTCTAAAGAATTTGAACAGTTATTACCATAGTAGTAACAATATGATAGAAGTGACAATGATTATATTATTACTGTTAGCAATTTCTTTTACCATTACTACTACTACTACTACTACTACTACTACTACTACTACTACTACTACTACTACTACTACTACTACTACTACTACTAGTACTACTACTACTACTACTACTACTACTACTACTACTACTACTACCACCACCACCACTACCACTACCACTATCACTACTACTACTACTACTACTACTACTACTACTACTACTACTACTACTACTACTACTACTACTACTACTACTATAACAACAACAAAAATAAAGTACCACTACTACTACCACAAATTTAAAAAAACTAGTCTTACCTTTTTCATTGCCTGCTCGTGGCATACACGGCCAAGCGCTGGTCACTTGAGCATGGGGTAGGCATAATCTCAGGTGATGAAACCTATCAATTCACACATGGCCGGCTCAGTGTGAGTTGGTTGGTTTCATCACCTAGTGTGGAGGCAGGCTGCATATGCGTGATTTCTTTATTACGCAATTGATGCTTTTAAACATTGTTTTTTTTTAATTCAAGGTTTTATCCTAATGTGTAGAATAGACCAAGAATTCAGATAACACAAAAAAGTCAATTTTCAAAATTTTGTGGGATAAACGATATCATCACCCACTTAACGATTGGCCTTCTTGAGTGTCTGTAGAAAAGGCCTCCATACGTACGACATCTGTCGTCATGGGGGCTTCTTTGTTTGTGGTGTCCCGTTGGCTACAAATCCACACGTACACCATTTGTCGCCGAGGGGGCATCTTATCTGTGGTGTCCCGTTGGTTCCGATCCCCACAAGTACAACATCTGTCGCCGTGGGGGCTCCTGGACCTGAGACGTCCCAGTAGTTTCCTATTCCCACACGTACGACATCTGTCGTAGCTTCCTCATCCCAATCTTGGACTCCCCAGTCTGCCCCTTGTTGTCCATGGATCGTCATAGGGGTATCTATTCCGACCCTGATTCGTTCGTTGGACCTCGTTCCTTGCCGATTTAATACTGCGTTCTGGGAATTTAGAGACAAAGTGGTCGTTGTTGCCACATCCATTGTATGTCAAGGGACTTGTAGAGTGGTTCTAAAGACTTGGAGATCGACGGATCTCTTCCAATTTGGCATTCATGCTTTTCATTGTCTCTACTCTGAGAGACAAGGAGGGCGCCTTTTTTTCGATCATTGATGCAATGTTAGTGAATTTGTTATCCAATATAGTGACTAGTCGACTTTCAGAACCTGCCGCCATACCTTGCAGCCAGATTCTCTGCTCTCCGGCCTTTGCTTGGGACGTAACTTACCACCTATCTCGAGGTTTTCGGAAATTGCTCTGTCCTGGCAGGGGGTAGGGGTGGGGGTAATCCCGTCATTCTCCTCGACCTGCTGATTCTTTGGAATACCAAGGCCTCTCAAATTTACCCATAACAGAGGATGTACCATTCCCCTGTACTCCCTGCGTGGTGAGATCTCTCCCCGCTGTAATCCCCTATAGAGCGGACTGCCATTTCAGGCGATCTCCTGACCCGCATTCTGCCATATGCAGCGGAAAATTTTAATTGATATTGGAGGATATAGTAATGGCCTCCTACAATGACTCCGGGTGCATGCTTGCTGCATGAAGTCCCGCAACCCGATCGGAACAGCCAGTGCAGAATTTTTATCACCATCTGTTAAATATACCGCTTCCGAAAGCTTCCACCGACCTGTATTATCTTCAAAATCACATAGAGCTAGATAGTGTAGATGCTTCTTCAATCCTCTATTTTGCATTCTCAAACAGAATTAGAATTATTTCTTTTAGATGCCTTGAGTCAAGCGCTGTTCCAGGGATTTCGTTAACTGACGTAAAGATATGTGTTTATCTTGCTGCATCATAAGTGTATAGTAGTCTGCAGTAGTATACCATGACCCAGCAAAGATAGTCCTTTGCCTTTTTTGTCCGAGAACATTAAGTTTTCACGAGAGTTTAAATTTAAACTGAAGCGCTAACCAATTCGACTCTCCTTGATTAGCTAATGACTTTAAAGGTTTGATGAACCGTTTCGAGTGCCTGGGTTCATCATCAGACTCGTCTGAGTCATTGTCGTACTGTTTAGCACAGGTGCGATTGTGAAATGATTCAGACCTATTCACGGATATGTTCTCTGTATCGATCTTCTTGGAGCTCTGTAGAGTAACGCCTTTCTTGACGGTCTGCGTCGTATAGCGATGCTAACGGGCCCTCTTGTCGTTCGTCTTACGATGCATAGGTCCTTAAAGGCAGTTTTTGGCGTTTTTTGTCCCAAAAGAAAGCAACATTCCTCTCATCACAGAGATCCATAGAGGCATCAAGACAAAGGGGAAAAACTATTTAGTGTCATATGTACAGAAACGTCAGCATGTTTACCTTTTTTGACTAAGTTCTAGTAACATTGTCTCATGCTTCTTCTGAAATGTTTCGAGATCTAACAGATACCTAGATGGAGTGTGAGAAAAAAGAAACATATGGTTGGAAAGGAAAACACATTTGAATGAATGTAAGCAGGGGCAATGCAAAAATGTATCTTACAAAACAGATAGCTAAGAAACGGAAAGATAACAAAAGAAATTAAAATACAGCAAATACACACCGAAAATACAATAATTATGTCTGTTAGCTTATGATAAATTTTCTGTGCTAGAAAGTCAAAGGTAAGCATTTTAAGCTTGGTGTGGAAAAAGAAAGATGACTTTTGGTGACGAAAACAAACAAAAAAAAAAAGAGATAAATAGAAATAAGCAGCGGCATGAACGTTTATAGTTAATTAATTACCAAATCTACTTACTTGGATTTCATGTATTACTTTAAAAAAAATAAACTAAATGTAGATTTATTCCTATTTACTAGCCACATATATAAATTTTGACTGACAAAAAAAAATCTAATCTGAAAGACTGAACAAGTCGGATACATAAATTTCAATTAGTTATATTTATTGTAGAAAAAATAAGTTGCGGGGGGCAGTAATTGTGCGTAATTAGCACTGCTTTTATTTCAGTAGCCTACTATGACAACTAGAGTTGCAATTCATGGTGTACAGTTTGGTTTATAATATGTTTAAATATGTAGAGCAGCGAAAACAGCTAATATTCTTACTAAAACATCAATTCATTGAAATATGTGATTAAAATAGGTGAACAAAAATGACTTTCTTCGTACAAAGAGGAAAAAATGGCTCCCTGTCATATAACAACGAAGTCCGGTTGTTAAATATAGCCACGTCCGTAGGCTGAACAATATTAATAGATTAACAGTAAACATTCAAATGTGTGGAGACAAAAAAGAGGCAAAATGTCTGAAATGACAGCTTTTGGATGTAGATCTAGATTTCTAGACGACTTTGTTGCTGTGAGATAATAGATCTAAACTTGATTTAAGACCAAATCTACATTGTTATAATGTGAGTGTTTCAGTATTTCAACTCCATGGGGGCAGTATTTCTATTTGAACATGTCGAAATTTACTCCATGACAAAATACATCAGGGAAAGCTATCTAAAGACACCAAACAATTATAGATCTAGAAAGCTAGATATAAACGAGTGGCCTGAAAGTAACCAAGACCAAATTTAAATCTAGATTTCAACCACTTCTCTACAGATCTAACGGCTCCATAACGAGAAGCAGCTGTTGTAAATAATCCTACCGTAGAACCAGACTCAGTTGTTCTAGATCTAGGTCAACAAAATCTTACAGTAGATCAAGCTCTAGATCTAGATATTCATGCAATAGAGACGCTAATCTTGGGCACAATATGTCTCAGCAAAACTATGGACTAAAGAGGCGAGCTCTTTCTAGTGCACCAACGGCCAAGTTATAATCCCCTCTCTCCAACCTCTCCCTAATGCTTAATTCAAATTCTTTACTAAGAATAATCTAGAATCAAGGGATTTCAGGCAAAATATCCGTTCACGTAATTTAGAATTTGCATTGGCATCCTTGGTGTCAATGGAGATCTTTTACCTTCATTAGTTTACTGTTTTCGCGTTAGAGAAGCTACACACACACACACACACACACACACATATCCAAACACCCACATCCAAATACACTTACCAATAAAAAATCGCGGGCTCTTTTATAATAAATAAATGAATTCCGAAAACAAGGCTAACTTACATTTGTTACGAAGCTAATCTTTGCCAGAGTCAGAAGAGTTAATTCATGAATCTTATTGTAGAATCAACAAATCTGGCAATTTAAACGCCCAGATCTAGAATTGAACGGATATAGACCAAGACAAAACCAATTTATTAATTGCAGCAACTTTGGAAAAAAATACTAATCTATCTAGGTCCAACTAGGCAACTTAAAATTTAATAAATTGTTCCCTTACCTCTAATAAAATTTAACTAGTCCTAAATCTATAACCTAGATCTAAATCAGGCCAAAGTTCGTTAAGACTGACCAAATAAACTGGCGAGCAATACAAACTTTTTCCACACGAAATGTGTAGAAACTAATCTAGATATTAAAATGAAAAATAAAATAGATCTAAGAGAAAAAAACAATAGCAGCGAATGATCGATATCGTCAAGTTCTATGCTTGTAGCGGCAGTGAAGCTGTGCTTGCCCGGCGCCGCAAGCTAAGAGTCTTGGCAACGAAGTAGTATAGATGTGAACTTATCGGTGGCTGGAATAAGATGGAAACGAATTTGTTTGTACCTTTTCGACCCCGTCATACCGGAAGTGACGTCTTTGGGACGACGGACACGTTCCTGACCTGGTGTATCATTCCGTTGCTTACTTTCAAAATAAAAATAAAATTAATAGCTAAAACAACATTGTAAAAATGGTAAAAAAAAAAAAAAAAAAACAGAGTTATTTGAATACGATAAGACTGCTTCATCAAGAAGCTGTATAAAAGTTTACAGCCCGAGTTCCAATTGTGGCAAAACTATCCAAATGAAACTAACTAGTTATGGTAAATGTTACGAGAAATAATATTAATTCGAGAACAATCAAAAGACTTCATAACTTTTACGAGAACTTCAGTAGTTATATTCGTACTTTAAATGAAGGAAATAAGTCTTGCTTTAGCATTGTAGGCCTATGCAGAATATAGTATCTGGATGCAGTATGGCAGCAACAGTAGTTGGATCGTTTCGGCTGCCACACAAAATGCTGGATTGAAAAAAAAAGCGGATGGGAGTTAAGCCTACAGATTAGGCTTTTACTTCGGGATGAATAGAGTAGTCAGTAACTGTAGCTGGCACCTTTCGGCTGCCAAACAGAACTCATGAACCAGGAACCTAGTTCTTGCTCTTGGCTTCATGTTAGAATTCAATTACAGATAATTCCACGAAAATGTAACTGTAGACGACGCCGTTATTTATTAATGTATAAATACAATGACCGCAGGCTCTTTTATTAGATCTTAAGGGTCCAAAAACGTGTGTTCTCCTGAGAGCAAACAATTATAAATCAATGAGTCTTACTTTAGTTCAATGACTACTTTAAAAAAAAATATCTGAAGTGTGACTCTTGCAAGAACTGTACAAAATTAATCATCAATTTTTGCTGTATTACATCCATGCTCAAATATAAAGATTAGCATGCAAATCCGCTCTCTAATAAGATGAAGTTCTTCTGAAAGAGGAAACTTTAATACTAGTTAACTCAACAGCTTAAGAATGTAACAATTTGAAAGAGCAAAACTATCGCTGGTGTCTTGGGTTTTCCCAATCTGCTGTGCAGTCTCCAATCTGCACTGCCTAAAGCCTAAATACTCTATAATAGTTTCTACCTTCTCCACTGCGACCTGAGTCCGAGTCAAAGAAGACTTTCCTCGTGCAGGTGATAACGAGCCAGTGATCGAAACTTCGAGTCTCGGGGCACAGAAGCAAACACGCACACATTTGCTTGAATTGTAAAGCAAAATACTATCTTCAAATAAAAAAAACCCTCGGTGCCTCAGTCTAATTCAATACGTAGGTTGTTACTTACATTAAACAAAGATCGTGACACACCTACATTACACACAAGTTCAGTGCAATAGCATCAATAGAATAGAAAAGTGACCTAACAACCTATTCGAATCCCACCATGGGCAAAATAATTATGCTTGACTAAACCACCGTTGGATTCCGTCATTTCACTACAAAACAAACTGTATGCATCAAACTTATAATGCCGTTTTTCCCTTTGATTTCTTTTGTGGCGCAAAAGGTTCCAGAACAGCATTGTCATTTTTTCTCTTATGCAGGTAATGTTGTAAAGATGAGTCTGACTTGATTAGTACCTAAAACTCTTATAGAAAAAATCTGAAAATTTTAGGAACGTTTATTGAGTTTTAGAATAGAAATTACCACGCAAATCTTTGTTTACTTCATTGCCCTTTAGCACTTGCTTCCTTTGTATTCAAATATTCGCTCAAAGTCAATGATAATAATAAAAAGATTTTGATTTTACAAGCTTTCTCGTTATTACGAGTGCTATTTTCGCTCTATGTTTCTGTGTCGTTCTAGAAGTATAAACTAACTAGAGTAGATATTTCTTTACATATTCTTTCTTCCGTCTTGTAACTTTATCTACAGTATACTTTTCTATGATTTTTCCTTTCTTTGTGTGCCCTTCTGTCTCATTTGGGTCAGGGAAACTAATGAGAAAATATTTTTCTTAGATCATAGCATCATGATTTTAAAAACCCTTTTAAACAATTTTAAATGAATTAACTTCTCTGAATAATAAATGGACTCGACAATATGGAAATATAATGCTTAAAAAAAAGAAAAAAACGAGGTCGCTTCCAGCTGTTAAGTGGCATGATATAGCATCATTGGTCTCCTCTATCTACTCTCATCTTCTCTACGTTCCCTAAATGCCTTAAAATCACTTTATTCCATTATTACTGTTCTATGCCGCATCCAAATTTTGTGAAAATCGTATCGAATTTATATAGTGCATTCTCTACCTTAATCTATCTTTCCAAAAATTGCTCACATTCCAAATGAGCTTCTGGGGCTGCTGAATAGGTTATATCGATTATTTTGTTTTTTTGGCATCGATTTTTTAAATCACCGCTCTTGATCTTAGACAAGCATGCATGCGACATTTTTTTTTGCGAAGGCTAGTAGTTTATATCTATTTTATTGAATTTGAAAACTTTTTCGCTGAAAAAATAATTATCAACAGCCCCGTGACACTGTGAGATGTAAGAGTTAAGAATCATATTTTTTTAACTTGAAGATTATCTTTAAGCAACGGAGAAAGGCACAGCCGTTGTAATATTTTATGCATTGTTTTTGCCAATTATAAATTCGATGAGAATGTTGACTGCATTTAGAAATTCTGTTTTAAAGGTCCGTTCAACTATCCAGCTGAGGAGAAAATTTGACAAAGTGTCCCATTCCTACCTTTTTTACGATTTTAATGAAAAGAGGATACCAGCGGAAGGTGGCTATTCCATTCAAACCCGACAGTAAGTTTCAAAGCATGTTTTCAACTATTTTTGTGCAGTTATATACACCTGTTATTTTGTGATGAGATCAAGGGTAAATGAAGTTGAATAATCATTAACTTACTGAAGAACTTGTTACTTTGTTCCACAACGGGTTTTAACAAACCTTTGATATAAACTGAAATCATTGAACATTTCCTCATTATTTTCTTTATATGTATTCTAAGTTGGGTTTTTTTCAGTTTTAAAATGTGTATTCTCCTAACCTTGGATAATCATTCAAAAGCAAGTTTGTTTGTTTTCAAAGAATAAGACATTTTTGTAGTTACAATGTCGACATAAATCTAACTCTAGCTGCGATCTATATAATTTGAAAAATATTAGTCCATCCAACACCTTGCACAGTGCTAATCAGACTGTGATTTAGGGTTGAAGAGTCATATTCCTGTTCGACTAACTTATACCTTTTTACCAAACAATATAAGTATTATGTTAAATACGCGATAAATATTGATCCTGTTACCTCTAGATCCGTTTTTGGTCTACTCCAAACTTCTGAGCCTTTCGTTGGTTCTAGCGCTGTTGAGTAAAGTATTGGAAAGTGTAAACTGGCCTTGCTCAAGTGCAACTGGAATTTTAACAATTTTTGTTAGATCCAGATCACAGTGTCGAGACCTTCTCAGTGCTATTTATTGGAAAAAGCGAGATCTGTTTTAATTTATGTTTGATTACGACATTTATGTTTCTTTGTGATTCCTGTACACATCGATGAGTGTTGGTGTGTTATATAGTGCAATAATCTTAAGAAATTTTAGTGGTATTTCAGGTTTAAAAATGAATGGACGGAATCGTAATAATCTCAGGTATGCAGATGATACAGTTTTAATAGCAGAATCTGGCAAACAGCTTCAAAAACTTCTAGATACTGTAGTTTTAGAGAGCGAAAGAATGGGTCTGTCTTTGAATGTAAAAAAATGGAATGCGTGGTCATCTCAAAGAAACCCTCTAATCCCCAGGGCAATCTCGTTAACAAAGGCAAACAAATCAAACGAGTTACAAAATTTATATATCTAGGTTACCTGATTACATCATATGGCAGATGCACAAGTGAAATAAGTAAAAGAATACTGGCCAACGATATATTCCGAAAAACGAAATCAGTACTGGAAATTAGAAACATAAGTATGAAAAACCAAATAAGGGTAATTAAATCATATGTATGGTCAATACTTTTGTATGGTAGTGAGTGTTGGACAATATAAAAAGATATAGAGAAAAACTAGATGCAGTAGAGATGGGTTTCATCAGAAGATTGATGAGGGTATCATGGACAGAAAAAAGTCAAATGAATCGGTACTGAAAGAGGCTAATCTTGAGCGATCATTAATTACAACCATAAGACAGAGGCAACTACAGTTTTTAGGCCATATTTGCCGACACAAGGGTTTAGAACACTTAGCAATCACCGGAAAGGTTAAGAGCAAACGCAGTAAAGGTAGACATAGAATAATTTTTATTGAAAATTTTAAGTAATAGGCAATAGGCAAGTGTAGCAATAACAACTTTATTACTTAACTGTTCCAGATGATGATGATGAATGGAAACTGCTGTAGGACTTTATAAGAAGAACTACATATGAAAAAAGTTGGTGTTTTTTTTTTTCCTAGCTATGGACAAATCATAGACAAGCTATGCTCAAAATCATAAAAAGGATAAAAAGAATGAATGTCACTGTGTCTCAAAAGTAAATAATCGCTTGCATGAAAAGCAGTTTATATCAGTTCAGTATTGACAAAGGTATCGGCATCGAGACAGAAATGCAATTTTGTAAATGTTGTCTCCTTGAGACGAAAAAAAAACCCGTTGTTTTCCTCTCCAATCAAGAAAATAAAATGAAAGCAGTACATCTATTATCAGACATATTACGCCTAGTATACATATTGTCGATATTTTTTAAACCACATCTAAAGTGAGGTGCCAGCCCCTTCATCCAAAACTTTTTCTTTCTTTCAATCTCCTTAATCCTAAAGAGGAACATAGTAAAATATTTTCCTTTTCCATAATCCCAAGCTTAAGTTGATCTTTCTTATTTGCGCTCTAACCATCTAGATGGCCAGTCTGCAAAGGTATAGAATCTATTGCATGATATTGCAAGACTGCTCATGAGAGCCAAGCTCATTGATATCAGACATATAACTTATGTGTTCCTTCAGTTTCGCGCTTTGACAGCTGGCAATTTCAAGTTTTTCGGTCGGCGCACGCTCATAAAGCTGCGAAAAATCATAATTAATGTAAACGGTCATCATTACCATCATGCTTCCACCATCAGCAGCATTGTCAGGAATTAGTCTTTCTAGGCCTAGCCAACATGCCCTTACATCTGCAAGGTCCTTTCTGTTATGGGCTCCAATTCTAGCCTGCCATGGACGCCCTGATTCTACGAGTGCCTTAACCATGAGATTATCTTAAAGATGAAGCTAAGTAAGCGCAAAAAGATCATCTTCTTTGAGTAAGTAAACTTGAAAAACTATTGGTAAGATTGGTCAATTTCATGGGTATCGGTACTTGATACATTGAATTGCCTACGTTTTTTTTGTTTCAGAAAATTTGACAATGGTCTTAGATATGATGGTCTAGATCTTATCATCAAAAGCTTTCCCTATCATGGAGGCGGCTATTTACGTCTTCGATTATTCTTGCAAATCCAAAAATTCTACAGCACCCCGGTCCTTGGCATGTGGGTAAGAATATAGTTTTCCTTTTTCTTTAATGTTGTTGAAGCTTTTTTTCACATGAAAGGTTTCCCCAAAAATGACATAAGATTATCACTTGTGTCTAAGTGATGAAAGCAGCTCAATTCCACCTCAGCGTGTTTTATCCTTTCTACTTCCTTTTTCAAATGTACATATCATTTAAAGCATTCCATATTAAAGATTGTTTCATTTCAGAGGTTTTATTGCGACAAAGGCTGCATCGCTACATACAAAATAAGTTCAGTCATTTTATTTGCCTTGAGCAAGCAATGCTTCAGTTTTTTTCCAGTTTCTAAAAATTCTCGACATATAGAAATAAGATTAAGAAAGAAATTAAGATGGAAATTAAAACAAGATGAAAATTAGTTTTCTTTCATATGCAATTACATCTTGGGCATGCAATGTCTCACTAGTTTATTCCCCATTGTTGAAAAGTCTAAACACATAGAATTAACATTATAATGACGGAAAAAATTAAGATGAAAATTACTTTTACTTCATTTGCATCTACGTTACCTTTTAAAATGAAACTTTTCACTGTTTCCTGGAGATTAATTATAAATGAAAAAGTTTTTAGAGATGGCATTGCAATTAATATTGTCAGTACTACGAAATACACAATTGCGAACCTGGCGCTTGTATCCATATGAGGGCCGCTCAGCCTTAAAAAGAAGGGGAAACGCATCATCATAAGCCCCAGGAGGATAGAAACACATTATCTTAAGCCGAGGGAGGAAGGACACATACAATGTTATGCCTCAGAAAGGGGAAAACATAATCTAAGCCTCAGGAGAGGGAAAACACATCACGTTAAGCCACTGAAAAGGGGAAACACATCACCTTAAGCTTCAGAGGAGCGAAACACATCACCTCAGGGCATCAGGCGAGGGAAACACATCGTCTTAAGCATCAGGCGAGGGAAACACATCATCTTAAGCATCAGGCGAGGGAAACACATCGTCTTAAGCACCAGGCGAGGGAAACACATCGTCTTAAGCATCAGGCGAGGGAAACACATCACCTCAAGCATCAGGCGAGGGAAACACATCATTTTAAGCATAAGGCGAGGGAAACACATCATCTTAAGCACCAGGCGAGGGAAACACATCACCTCAAGCATCAGGCGAAGAAAACACATCATTTTAAGCATCAGGCGAGGGAATCACATCACCTCAAGCACCAGGCGAAGGAAACACATCACCTCAAGCATCAGGCGAGAGAAACACATCACATTAAGCACCAGGCGAGGGAAACACATCACCTTAAGCACCAGGCGAGGGAAACACATCACCTCAAGCACCAGGCGAGGGAAACACATCACCTCAAGCACCAGGCGAGGGAAACACATAACCTCAAGCATCAGGCGAGGGAAACACATCACCTCAAGCACCAGGCGAGGGAAAAACATCACCTCAAGCACCAGGCGAGGGAAACACATCACCTTAAGCACCAGGCGAGGGAAACACATCACCTCAAGCACCAGGCGAGNCAAGCACCAGGCGAGGGAAACACATCACCTCAAGCACCAGGCGAGGGAAACACATCACCTTAAGCATCAGGCGAGGGAAACACAACACCTCAAGCATCAGGCGAGGGGAACACATCACCTCAAGCACCAGACGAGGGAAACACATCATCTCAAGCACCAGGCGAGGGAAACACATCACCTTAAGCACCAGGCGAG
>BLXT01008015.1:352261-367725 GCA_019648995.1 Plakobranchus ocellatus
TCAGGCGATGGAAACACATCACCTCAAGCACCAGGCGAGGGAAACACATCATCTTAAGCATCAGGGGAGGGAAACACATCACCTCAAGCATCAGGCGAGGGATACACATCACATTAAGCATCAGGCGAGGGAAACACATCACCTCATGCACCAGGCGAGAGAAACACAACACCTCAAGCACCAGGCGAGGGAAACACATCACCTCAAGCATAAGGCGAGGGAAACACATCACCTCACACATCAGGCGAATGAAACACATCAACTTAAGCACCAGGCGAGGATAACACATCATCTTAAGCATCAGGCGAGAGAAACACATCACCTCAAGCATCAGGCACGGGAAACACATCACCTCACGCATCAGGCTAGGGAAACACATCATCTTAAGCACCAGACGAGGGAAACACATCACCTCAAGCATCAGGCGAGAGAATCACATCATCTTAAGCATGAGGCGAGGGAAACACAACATCTTATGCATCGGGCGAGAGAAACACATCATCTTAAGCATGAGGCGAGAGAAACACATGATCTTAAGCATGAGGCGAGGGAAACACATCACCTTATGCATCAGGCGAAGGAAACACATCATCTTAAGCATCAGGCGAGAGAAACACATCATCTTAAGCATCAGGCGAGAGAAACACATCATCTTAAGCATGAGGCGAGGGAAACACATCACCTTACGCATCAGGTAAGGGAAACACATCATCTTAAGCATCAGGCGAAGGAAACACATCATCTTAAGCATCAGGCGAGAGAAACACATCATCTTAAGCATCAGGCGAGAGAAACACATCATCTTAAGCATGAGGCGAGGGAAACACATCATCTTAAGCACCAGGCGAGGGAAACACATCATCTTAAGCATCATGTGAGGGAATCACATCACCTCAAGCATCGGGCGAGTGAATTACATCATGTTAAGCATCAGGCGAGGGAATCATATCACCTCAAGCATCAGGCGACGGAAACACATCACCTCAAGCATCAGGCGAGGGAATCACATCGTCTTAAGCATCAGGCGAGAGAATCACATCACTTCAAGCATCAGGCGACGGAAACACACCATCTTAAGCATCAGGCGAGGGAAACACATGATCTTAAGCATAAGGCGAGGGAATTACTTCACCTCAAGCATCGGGCGAGTGAATCACATCATCTTAAGCATCAGGCGAGGGAAACACATCATCTTAAGCATCAGGCGAGGGAATCACATCATCTTAAGCATCAGGCGAGGGAATCACATCATCTTAAGCATCAGGCGAGGGAAACACATCACCTCAAGCATCAGACGAGGGAATCACATCATCTTAAGCATCAGGCGAGGGAATCACATCACCTCACGTATCAGGCGAGGGAAACACATCATCTTAAGCATCAGGTGAGGGAAACACACCATCTTAAGAAGCAGGCGAGGGAAACACATCATCTTAAGCATCAGGCGAGGGAAACACACCATCTTAAGCATCAGGCGAGGGAATCACATCATCTTAAGCATCAGGCGAGGGACACACATCATCTTAAGCATCAGGCGAGGGAAACACATCACCTCAAGCATCAGGCGAGGGAATCACATCATCTTAAGCATCAGGCGAGGGAGTCACATCATCTTAAGCATCAGGCGAGGGAATCACATCATCTTAAGCATCAGGTGAGGGAATCACATCATCTTAATCCTCAAGGGACTGCGGAAACATCACATTAAGGCTCAGGAGAAAGAAGCGCATCGCCGAAAGTTCTAGTGATGGGAAACACGTTTTCTTAGCCCTAGGAAAGACACACGTGCAGTGGCGAAAATAATATGCCCAGGTCTCTGGCAAAGAATTTCCCGATGCAAGAAAGCCGTATCTAGAATTCGGCAGTCCAAAATCTCATGCAAAAATAAAAGATGCCCTGGGACAGAGCCCTTTATATATCGAGATGACACTATCGTTCCCTTTTTTCATCGGACTTACAAGGATGTAAAACATAGGCAAGAAAGACGAAACAAGCACACTTAGCCTTTAGAACCTTGTTTCTGGAATGAATTCCTAACTCTACCAGACAGTTTGTCCTAGCGTGTACCGGCAATTTGACAAAAGGGTCTATTGGATAGAATCCTATCGCCGGATGTTTCAGGCATTCCGGAATGCAGGATGTCAGCATTCAATTAAAAGAGTTCCGCTATTTGAGTAATACAGAAAATAATAATCTTCAAAGACATTGGCTCTAGATTTAATCTAGTTAAATTTTTCGTAACGCTCAACATGACTATTCTCTCTCTCTTTCTCTCTCTCTCTCTCTCTCTCTCTCTCTCTCTCTCACTCACTCTCTCTCTCTCTCTCTCTTTCTCTCTCTCTCAGTTTGAGATAATGCTACCAATGCGATCTGCAAACCAGCTGTTCCCTGAAGGATTCATCTATATTTGGGTTCATTCAAAATCAGAGGATAATTGTTGGTCAGTAAAGCAATGCATGTAATTTGTTCTCAGCATTTACCCCTTTGCGTATGGACATATTGCAAAATAAATCTCTCTCCAGAGGTAAGTTCATGTATTCGCTCAAAGCTGCTCCTCTGCGGTCTATAGTTATGGAGAGAGGGTTTGTGCGGAGACAGTGAGAATTCAACAATTGAAACCTTCTCTATACATGGCCTGACACTTGGTATAACCTCCTGCCAGTGGCGCCATAGGACTATGACCTCTGTATATGCAAATTGGATGTTTTGATTTGTGTCTTTATTGTGTGCTCCGATCTCGACTGCTTTCTTTCCAATTTTATCACTGGATTTTATATTTATTACATGTTGAAATTCTCATACTGTATGACTCCTTATTATTTAGTCTTTGTTTCAACTACTCATCCGAAATTAGATCTTGATCCAGACAACGGTTCTTCCTCTACACTATTGCCGTCATATTTACTTTGGACATGGAAGTAGATACAATGGTTAAGGTTACAAACTATGATCTAGATCTATATGACCGACGCTTTCCATTTTCATTATCTTAACAAAAAACTATTCACAATTCAAGGGAGGTGTTGTGATCTCTGCCATAGCAATTATCATAGTCGGAGGAAAAATGTATCGACTATTTGATTTCCAATAGCATTTGAGATGAAAAAAGAATGGATCCAGAAAATTCTTCGAGCGCGCAAGATTGCAAGCTTGAGCCAGCAAACCACCTTCTTGTAGTGTCAGCAACGCATTTCAGAGATTCCTTCACGAGATCTTATTGAACTATTGAACTAATAATTATCGTTATTCCAAGAAGTTGGAGATGACTTGAAGTCTTCAGCAGCTAATAAGAAAAATAGAAACATAAATATATATATATATATATATATATATATTTCTTTATATATATAGTGCATACATGTTATATATATATATCTGCTTTACTACTACTACTACTACTACTACTACTACTACTACTACTACTACTACTACTACTGCTGCTGCTGCTGCTGCTGCTGCTGCTGCTGCTGCTGCTGCGACTGCTGCTACTACTACTACTGCTACTACTACTACTACTACTCTTGCAGCCACCACCATAAGTATAGAGTTTACATATGTCTTTCACATAAAAAGTAAAATCGCATCAAAATGTAATTGCAAGGTATATTATACAGTTAGTTTCTCATATAAACATGAACTCATAAATGTCCTTTTCCCTTCGGTTTTTTTTTTTTCAGATTATAAAATTTTCTTAATAAATAAAACGCAAAGATGCAGGCCTATATTTTCCACTCTTATAGATACTCAAAAAGTTTTTGTGATTCACTTGTGATTCGGCAGGTACGGATCGAAATGCTTTTTGACGTGCAGGGCTATAGGGTCAAATGTATTTAGAATGGAGGTAAAATTCATTCAACCTGATAACACTCCAATGGACGTAGACTCACATATTGCGCCAGGGTAAGTTTGGCTCAATACGTGTGGTATCACAAATAAAATTAGGGATAACCGGTGACTCAGACCGGCAAAGTTGTTTGCAAACGTACACTCCACTCTTTTGTAAATTGAAGAAGAGATCTCATGTGTACTTTTTTCAGGCTTTAAAGCTTAGATGGTAAAGATCAGGCATCAAGGCTCTAAATGTCTTTACCCCAGTTTTCAATGCTCAAAAGTGGCACAAAAAGTTTGTAATAAATTTGATTATCGTTGAAATCGTTGTCAGCCGATATTTTTCTTTGCTTAGTGAGTATCTATGGCATCTTATTTGTGATCGTCATTTTTTTTACTTGATAAAGTCTGAAATGCGAAACTTTGTTACATATTCTCTGTATTTTTTAATTTGTTTTTATAAGTTTGAGTTGGTGTTTGTCTTCTTTTACTATATTTATTCATTTTCTTCAACCCCTATTGCATCATTAGGATCTTTAAACTTGTTTTTTATGTTTCTGGAAGTGCAGTATTTGTATATTTTTTACTTCTTTCATTGAAAGCAGAGAAATCAGCAGGAGTGTGTCGCAAAACAATATAATACATACAGGGTAAAGACTTCAAATTTCCACACAAAGATAAAAATAGCTTCGGCTCGCCGATCATTAAACACAATTCACTAATGTATTGTTGTACTTATTTACCATTGCTATCTTTCTCAAAATTTCTTAACCAGAAAAAGGGGATTCCGCAGCTATATGAAGATCAGTAAAGATGAAATACTTTTGTTGTTGTTTTTATTTTTTATTGTTGTCTTACTTTAAAATTGCATCATTGAACAAGACACAATAATTTATTGTTTATATTTATTTCTTAATTGTCTTACTTAAACTGTTTCATCAGAGGGAAAGGCCATTGCACAGTTGCATTCAAACTATGCTCTTTTTCAATCGTAATGATGTGGACTCTAGATTGGCTTACTTCATACTTCAGACCTCAAGTTTAGCCTGATATTGTCAGCATTGGTATCTAGGGCTATTTTTGGAATAATTCCATTGTTTGTGTTCGTTATAAAAGTGCCTGTAAATTTTTAGAATGGATCCATGATTGCTTTGGTGTTTGGAAACGAAGCACTTGTATTTGGGATATGAGAACATTGACCAAATTAACCTATGGAAACGCAAATTTGCTAAATGAGTATTGTCAGTGGTAAACCGGTTAGGGAAACATTAACATCTGGTTGTTACTGTTGCTACAGTGATAGTATGGAAAACGCTAGGGTGTATCTATGTGTTGCAGTTAGCAGCAGTGAAGGAGTGACTATGATTAGACAGAGACACAATGGCGAGTTTATAGTACGGTATATATAAGAAGCACGCGGGCCGACATTTTTGTGAGTCAGCGATGCGTGTGTGATTGTCTGCAGTTCTTACTTCCTTTTTTCAAAATTTTCTGTACATCCTGGCAAGGAAAAGCCGTTACTCCCTATGACAAAACATCACCCTGGATAGAGAGGGCTTTTTTATTTGGGGGTGGTGAGGGGGGGGGGGGCGTCATTTTTTTCCAGTTTCAACAGTAGTCAGTGAAAAGACTGTAATATTCGAATGTTTATCCCAGAAAAATGTTTTGTCCATGCCATGTACGGCTATTTCCTGCAAGCTTGGGTGTTTTACATTGTTCAAGAGTATGTGAGAGGTAAAAACGGCTAAGTTGTCTAATGCATCATGGATGGAAGCGTGTTATTGGAAGTTCCTTCTTTTATGCCTCTTTGCATAAGTATTGCGCTTCTGAAAATGACTGTACAGCATTTTCTCAGTTTGCTGACTTGTAAAACATTGTGTTTCTAAAAAACATCTTTGAAACAAATCCTACGAAATAGTCTGTGTTGCCTCTGTCTGAATAAGTCTCGTTTTCAGCCAGTCGCCAGGGATAAGGATAATGACCTTGAGATCCTAACATCTATATACAGCACAACGTCATAAAGCCTCTGGAGGAGCGATACATTTTTTCTGCCTAAACGGATGTCTGACGATTGCCTGATTTTTTATGTCCATTTATAGCAAACTGTGATATTTGGTGACAATCTTGCGTTTGAAGCATGTGTGGTTAATGTTTTTTTTTTGTTTGTTTTTTTTTGGAAGGTCATTCCCCAAATTGATTATAACATCGTATTCTACTTTTAATTGCTGAAAGACAAATGAAAAAATCATGCTTTTCTTATGTAAACATCCAAGATGTGTTTTTATTCTGACCTTTCTATGTAGAAAATATTTTGAGGAATTCAGCTTACCTGAAAAAAATCCCTGTTTTGTTTATCCTAAAGAGAAGAGCCAATACTTGTCTTCATCAAAACAACCACCAGTTTCACAACTTATATCTCCTTTTGTTAAATCGCAGATCGGCTGTCAGTCCATATATACATAGATAGAGGAATAAATCCATCTAAGTAGTAGCAGTGGGACCAGAAGTAGTAAAAGTACCAGCACCAGGAGCACTATCATCATCATCATCATCATCATCATCAGTAGTAGTAGTAGCAGCAGCAGCAGCAGCAGCAGCAGCAGCAACAGCAGCAGAAGCAGCAGCAGCAGCAGCAGCAGCAGCAGCAGTAGTAGTAGTAGTAGTAGTAGTAGTAGTAGTAGTAGTAGTAGTAGTAGTAGTAGTAGTAGTAGCAGTAGCAGCAGCAGCGGCACAGACAGTGCTTCTTCGAGGCAGCTGGAATTTTTATGTCAAAATCGTACGCTTGAAAGAACGCTCGATGTGAGTTCTGTAGGAAAAATCCACTAGTACGCATCATAGGAGAACAAAAAAGGAAAAAAAGAAACCAACTGAAATTAGTTTTCAATGATAAAAAAAAGCTTTTATTTATGGAAGTCAATGATTGTGTGGTTTTTTTGTTATATATATATATATATATATATATATATATATATATATATATATATATATAGTTTTATTAGGCAAGCCTGGTGGTTTTATTTTTCTACGCCTAGAGAAATGTAGGTACAACATCAGATACGATTATATAACAATTTAAAGGATTCTATCGGACTCTGTAATTTTCTTTAAGAATGTTTTTTTTTTCTTCAGTGAAATGAACATTCCTGGATCGATGATGACCATTGCGTGGATTTTTGAACCCGATCTATTTATTCCAGACTTCAACGGCTACTTGAAGTTTCAGTGCTGGGCTTTTGACGACAGTGCTGAATCTAAAGCGTTTCATGAGTATAAAGTCAAGCTTATTCGCTAATGAGACAAGCCCAAATGGTCAAATGGTTGAAATCAACATTGCCGATTCGATATTGCTTCTAACTGAATCAATGAGGAACGCATATCAATAGTACCTGTTTCCAGACTTCTGATGCTCCTCTCATGAAATAAAAGCTAACCAAAGTGCCTAAAATTGTCGCTTGATTTTTAAAATAATTCAGTTACAATATTATACTGGTCAAACAGTATAGTAGTACACATATTTCCTATCTCTTGTAACGTTAACATTCCGATTTCGTGGCAATTTTATGGACAATGCTTTAGCTTATCATTTGGTTTCATTTGACACAATTATGTCTTTGAAAATATTCCAGCGATTCGGTGGTGCAATTAAATAAAAACTCGTGTTCACGTTATTGTTGTTAATATTCTTAGACTAGTATTGTAAGGTGCCTCGTCGACAAATGAATAGATTAGATTGGTGCTTCCTAAAAGTTCTTGAATTAAGCTGGATAGGAGGTTCCATAAACCAGAGTTAAAAATTTCTAATTACATCGTGAGATGTACATGAACGTGGCCAAAAACCTTCGGAAATAGTGTTGATTTTAGAAGAGGAGTAGTTGTAGCTAAAGTGGTAGCCAGCCTAGGCATTGTTTAAGTGAGTGCTCTAACACCCCATATTGAAGATGGAGAAGTGGAAAAGTTTACGACTAAATAGATAGAGCAAATTGTTCTATAAAATACTAGCCGTCATGATAATAAAGGGGGATTTCAAAGCAAAATTTTGGGAATTAAAGGGTAGAAGTTTGGACCCATTGACATTGAGACAATGAATGAACGTGATAGTAAGCATGTTGAATTGTTTCCAATTGATGGTAATACCATCACAAATACTTGACACTTAAACCATCCTAGATCCCAGTAGACACGAAAAAGCCCCGTTTATAGACTTAAAACAAAAAGGTTTTATATTGTATATTCCTATTTGGAGTAGATTCCAAAAAGCCATCATAATATCCAGATAGTTATTGAGAGCAGGCTGTGACTCAGACGTCGTTCCATTCTTGAGAGAATTTGAAATGCAACTAAGGAAAGAATGTGAAAGTACAACCCCAGATCCCAAATGGACGTACTAAATGATGAAAAGTAAAGGGACAAAATCGCTGTGGCAGTGCAAATCAGATATGAGACTCTGAAGAAGATCACAGAGATAATAGACTTTTTTTCAGAAATAAAAAAGCCACCTGATGAAGCTTATATAGAATAACCTTCTCAAAAAGTATACTAAAGAGCATCTGAAGTGGGTAACAGATACTAGATTTAATAGACGAAAGACGCATGTCAAAAATGTAATACCAAATATAAAGACATCAGCCATTATATCAAGATAAAATATATTGTGATAAAAAAAAGATGAATAATCAATGTCAGAAAAAAAGCAAAACCACAATATCGACAGCTAATTCATGCTTGCCTAAATGCGATGTAAGTGGTAAGAAACACAAATTCAACAGCCTGAGTGAATCAAATCAAAAGGCGGCACAATGTTAATAGAAAAGAAGCTAGTACGAAACAGATGGTCAGAATATGACAAAGATCTTTTTCAAAGATAACAAGAGTGAGAAAATCCTATGAGAAGCAAAGGCAGCATTAATGAAAATGAAGTGTAAAAATCACACGACTAGATAATATACCAAGAGAAAGAATTTCTTCCGATATATTTTAATAATACATCTGAAAGCGAAACTCCCATATGCAATATGGAACAGTGGTGCAATTCCAAAAGATCTTTGTTAACATGTCTTTATAGTTCTTTATAACCTATAACACCAAGGGAAATAGAATGTGCATTTCATATAACTATCTGTTTAATGAGCCATTAAAAAATCCTTTTGAGAGTTTGACGCATAGAATGCGCAAGAGTCAAAGACCAGGAAACAGTTTGGTTATGTGCGTGAAAAGGAACTATAAATGCAGTGAATATGGAGTGGTGGCTCACTGGTTGGACAGTACGCTATCACGTGAGAGCTCCACAATTTGAATCTCAGTCAGCCAAGTCATTTTGCGTTGCTTCCCTGTGCAACCCTGTACCAAATGGGTAGTCAGGTCTCCACAGACCAGGTAGACTTAAAGACGACGATCAAAGCAATGACAAACGATCTTAGAGTATCATGTGTCAAGAACAACCAGGACCCTTTGGTTACTTGATGCTTGAGTCAAGCAAAGGACTCAATTTATTTTTCATATGCACACATAACTGGTAGTATTTAAAAAAATTTCTACACATTGTCTATTATACAAGTCCGGCAAATAAGATTGGTATGGCTAGTGTTCATCTATGTGGTCAAAAGTATGTAATATATACATTCAATTGAGTAAATCAGTCATCATCACGTACCTTGTCTGGAACAGACATTGGCCATCATGTTTCGCCACTCAAAATTATTCTCAGTTAACCTTATAAGGTTGTTGTTGCTATCCTTGCCTATTGTACATGACTTAAGATTTTCAATGAAAGGTATTCTTTGTCTACAACTACTACGTTTACATTCAATCTTTCCAGTGATTGCTCAGTGTCCTAAACCCTTGTGTTGGCAAATATGGCCTAAAAACTGTAGTTGCATCTGTCTTATGGTTTTAGTTAGTCATCGCTCAAGATTAGCCTCTTTCAGTACCAATTCATTTGACTTTTTCTCTATCCATGATATTCTCATCATTCTTTTGATAAACCACATCTCTACTGCTTCTAGTTTTTTCTCTATTTCTTTGTTTATTGTCCAACACTCACTACCTTACAAAAGTACGGACCATACATATGTTTTAATTACCCTTATTTTTGGTTTTTATACTTATGTTTCTTTTTGTCAGTATTGGTTTCACTTTTTGGAATGTATCTTTGACCATGGCTATTCTTTTACTTATTTCACTTGTGCATCTGCCATCTGATTTTATCAGGTACTCTAGATATTTGAATTTGTAACTTGTTTGATTTGTTTGCCTTTGCTAACGAGATTGCACTTGGGTCTAGAGGATTTCTTTGAGATGACCATACATTCCGTTTTCTTTACATTCAAAGACAGGCCCATTCTTTCGCTCTCTAAAAAAACTACAGTATCTAGAAGTTTTTGGAGTTGTTCGCCAGATTCTGCTATTAAAACTGTATCATTTGCATACCTGAGATTATTAAGATTTTCTCCATTCATTTTTAAGATTATTTTACTATATGGGTTAAAAAGATCAGGAGACATTACGCATCTCTGCCTCACACCTCTTTTGGTGGGTTTGAAATCACTATGTTCTCCTTCAATTTTTACAGATGCAGTCTGATCCCAGTATAATTTTCTAATTACTCTCAGATCTTTTCTATCGATATCTAATTTTTCTAGCATACGAAACAGCTCTACATGTCTTAATTTATCAAAGGCCCTAGAATAATCAATGAAACAGAGATGGAGATCTTTTTTGCATTTCTATACACCTTTTCATAAGTATTGACAGAGTGAATATTGCATTTTTAGTCCCTTTATCAGGCACAAAGTCAAACTGTTTTGAAGATATTTCTGGTCTTAGACTCTTGCGCATTCTATGCATCAAAACGCGTAACAGGATTTTTGTAAAATGGCTCATTTAACTGCTTGTTCTATGAAGTTCACATTCTGTTGTTCCTGGTGTTTTAGGCAGTACTATAAAAATAGATTTACAAAGATCTTCTGGAAGTGTACCACTATCGTATTATTAAGAAGTTTTGTTATCAGTTCTTTTCCTAAACTATCTAACGCTTTAATTATTTCTACTGGTATTTTATCTGGTCCTATGGCTTTTCCATTTTTCATTTTCTTTACTGCTGCTTCCACCTCTTCTTTAAGTATATTGGGCCTTCTATGTTTTTGTCTTTTTTTGTACCTATCATCTTCAAAAAGATCCTCAACATATTCTGACCATTTGTATTTTCTTCTTTTCCATTAACATCGCTTCGTCTTTTGGTTTGATTCAGCTAGGTCTACTGCATTTGATTGTCTTACCACTGACACCCTTAATTTTTTGCATGCATGAATTTGCTGTCTATATTTAGCTTTTGCTATATTTCTTAATATTGCTGATTCATGCATTCTTCTCTCGCCGTATTGCATTTTATTTTGATGTTTCTTTTTAGGTCTTTGTATTTGGCTTCTACATTTTGTTTATTTGCGCCTTTCTTCCATTGAATGGCGTATTTCTTTGTTTATTCATTTGTTATGCTCCTTTTTATCTTCTTTGGGAATATTTTTCTCTATGACTTCATTAAGTGAGTTTTCATTTCTGACCATAGTTTTTCCACTTTTGAGATGTTATTTAAAGTCTCATATTTGTTATGCACAGCTACAGCAATTTTGGCTCTCAGCCATGGGCAGGTTTCAAGAAACTTTGAAGTAAAACTCTAATTTACTCAGGGGAACATACACATAAAAGAGGCTTTGGTATTTTATTCGATGCAACAACGGCAAGAAGTCTGGGGAGTTGGTGTCCAATTTCAGATAGAATGGTTGTGGTTAAATTGGTAGCCAAACTATTAAATCTAGGAATAATTCAAGTACATGCACCAACATCTGACAGTGAAGATGTTGAGGTAGAAAAGTTTTATGAAGAAATAGAAAAAGCAAAAGGCTATCTAAAATCCCAGGACATCATAATAATAGTAGGAGTTTTAAATGTAAAAGTTGTAGATGAAAGAGTAGAAGATGTTAATAGACCAAGTGGCATAGGGACTGTAAATGAGCGTGGAAGTAGGCGAATTGAATGGTGCCAAATTAATGATTTTAACATAAAAAATGTTTGGTATATAAAAACCACACTTAGCGTCAATGGACTTGGAAGAGCCCCGGAGATAGAAGTAGAAACAAAATATATTACATCCTCATTCAGAAACGATTCCGAAAAACCGTCAAAACATCAAAATCACTTCCGAGAGCCGACTGTGGTTCAGACCATATTCCAGTAATGTATAAATTTCAGGTAAAAATTAAGAAATTAAGAAAAGCAAAGGCTAATACTAATTTCTATATGGACTTACTAATATCTGATGAAAAACTAAGAGTAAATCAGTAAAGAATGGTAAACATCTCCAACGAATTGTTGCTTCCAGCATTCAGTCCTTTTTAATAATTTCTCCAAAATTTATTTGCCGCCCGTAATGAAAGACTGTCAAAAACTTTATAAATATAACAATGGATCTTGATTATATTATGTGAACATTGGCAAGATAAGCAACAAAACAAACTACGCATCAGCGAGATTATTGTTTTAATTAATGCTAAATAATCAGCATGTTTCAAAGAATGAAAGCATGGACTAAAACAAGATATAATTAAAGCAGGATAAAAAAATGCGTAAATAAAACTATGAGTTAAATAAAAATTAAAACTATCACCAAGGTGCTTACAGATGACTTCATGCACTGTACAATTGCATCCAAACAGAATTGTTCCAAAAGATAGGTAAATAAAATGATTGTGTTCTAATATCAATTTAGTATGAAAAAATTTGAAGATAAACTTTTAAAATTTTAAATAAGATTTAGCTTCATTTTGAGTCTCACTACTTTGGATTCTTCGAAAAAAAAAAAACATTCTCATCTTTCATTTAAACAATGGCTTAACATAATTATGTTTGTAATTTAATTTTTTCGGAGTGTAATTTAGGGACTTAATTTGCAGACCATAAAGTGATCCACAATTCAGGCTATTTATGTTGTTTTTTTGTTTCTACGAATGTGTGTATCTACATGGAAGTTCGAAGTTAAAGTTTCAAATATATCCAGAACGAGAGGGTTTTGAATTAATGTTAATAATATATGAAGTATCACATAGTACATCACATTATTACAAGTCTGATACACCTTGTATGAAAAAAAAACAAACAAATAATCAAACACATTCCGACGTTAAGACCAAAATCAGATAAATACCAAAATTAGATCACCAAAAAATGTTTATGATCTAAGTAAGGATGAAATAAATAGTCACTTACCTCTATGATTGCTTAGAGAGATTTTGAGGCTCATATATAAAATAAATCTGATAAACAATCAAAGCAAAGGTTCAATTATGACAACACGTTACCAAAAAGATAAGACATACGACTTCAACTTGTAGTACATAATGTCAAAGCTCATCGTCGAAGGAAAAAAAGAATTAGACTTGTGTTGACTAAAACAAGTCAAGTCATAATGAAATCTTTTGTTAGGTATAGAATTTTCAACTATCATGTGAGCAAGTAAGTATTTCAGTATGAACGGCTTCACACATCGCTAACAATGTTGCGACACCCTTTAATATGTTCTATTGTGAAGGAAAATTGTTGTAAAGATAGCGCCCAGCGTGTGAGGGGAGCATTTTTGCTTTTATTCTTTTAGAAAGGATAATGGGGCGTGATGTGACTGGATGTAGAAGGGTATCATTAGGAGGTATTTTGAAAATTTGTTCGAAGCAAAGACTATGACAAGACATTCTTTTTGATAAAGGCGTAACTGATCTCTCTGTCGAGCAACTTTCGAGACCCATAGGAACAGGGTAGCAGAAGGTCGTCATGTTGCTGCAGCAGAACTGCACCGGTAGCTTTATTTGAAGCATCAGTTTTTACAACGAAATATTTGGATAGATCTGGGATCTGAAGGACAGGATCGGGAGTGAAGATGGCCCTAAATTTATCCAGACTGTCCTGACACGTTGGAGCCCAAGAAACCTTTGAAGGACTGGGCGTAAGTGTAAGAGAGGTTGTGCGATGAGGCTAAAATTGGGAACGAAACGATGGTAATACTTCAAGAGATCCAAAAAAGAACGAACCTCCTTTTTCGTAGAAGGGATTTTGATGTTTCCTATCTTTTCTACCTTGGGTAAGAGCATACCTACATTTGTTTTGTGATAGAGGTAAAGGACCAATGATAGCAATAGCAACTTTATCGAAAGGTTAACCCACAATGTCGGATTGTTGAGTAGGCAACTTAGGTAATTTGTTGCAGTGCTTGTGGCAAACTGGTCAAGATCTAACGAAATGAATAATCTCACGACGCATGTAAGGCCATGAGAAGAGACTAGCAATTCTCTTTTCGTAACGTAAATACCCATATGGCCCGATATGGGAGAGTCATGGCCACCACGGAGAATAACAGTTCTCAAAAACTTAAGAACCACAAGTTGATGTTCACCAGTAGCTTTCTTGGAACGACGATAAAGTAGACTATCCCTAAAGAAATAAGAGTCTCCATGGTTAGCGTTGGAGCAATGGCGAGTTTATGTAGGAATGGGATCCTGAGGAGCTGATGTAGACAAAGAATCGTGTGTAGATGAAACAGTGGCAGAGTCTTTGCGATATTGGGCCCTTGTAGTGGCAACAGAAGAGAAAGGCTTATCTTGATCTCAATCAGGGTCCAGACAGTTCAATTTCCAGTTGCTAATCTTAAAGTTGGTAACATTACAGGCGTGTTTACATTTCCTCCCCAGGAAACCGATCGTGAATGTCTGAACCCTGGACTCGTCATTAACACCACTGACCGAGTGCGATCTACATTTACTAAGGGTATAAGAACGCGATTGTCTAACGCTGTTGTTGGGCTTGCTGTCATCTGCGGTGGAAACAAGGTGAACGAAAATTAGTAGGATTGGTGGTACGAGGTGAAGGATGGCCGCACGAGCTGAGATAGCCTCCCGTTCTACAGGGTGACCAGTATGGGCCGCGCGATATTTATCTGCTAGATGCCTCACCTCAGCTATAGATTTCGGCGACACTTCTTTGAGGAATTTTTCTAGGTCGCTGTGTACGGACCGATATATGCGATACCGTATTATTAAATTTCTCATTTGCATGAAGTCGCCATTCTTGACAACTCCACTCATTTATCGAACGTTGTCTCGAGTCTAGAAATGAAGCTATCACAATCTTTGTCTTCTGACGGTGCAGAATTATGAAACTTATTTCCGTAATCGGAGGCGGCGAACAATAGCGATGGCGCCAAGAGAGGGCGCGAGAAGAGATTTTGCAGCAACCGCAGGTCTTGCTCTAGAGGTGAAAGACATTCTGCAGATTGAAATAAAGGATGGAATGCTCCAGATGGCGAACGGAAAACCTGTATCGGTTGTGAAGAACTGCGCTACACTGGGAGATCCAAAGAGGATGAGCGATCTCTGTGTGCCTATCCTCACTTTTGGCTGACACACATAGCAGGACCAGCAATGTCTTATCACATCGCCATCCAGTTCAGTTTCAGCCTTCAGTTCAAAGTCCCTGTCCCATCCTTTACCCCTCTCAGCGCGTTATGCTTCTTCTCACTTCAGTTCAAAGTCCCTGTCCCATCCTTTACCCCTCTCAGCGCGTTATGCTTCTTCTCACTTTAGTTCAAAGTCCCTGTC
>BLXT01008021.1:28970-42586 GCA_019648995.1 Plakobranchus ocellatus
AAAAAATAATAATAATAATAATAACAATAATAAACAATAAAGGTTCTGTTTACAGGCAATTTGTACAACTTGTTCACACTTCAAAAGCCTGAAGAGGTACTGCGATTCTGAACATGTATACAATATAAGTCCGTTCTTATTATGTAAAATGTTTCAGAGAAATTAAAAAAAAAAACAAAAAAAAAAAAAACACTTTTAAAATATTTTAAAATATAGCTGTCTAATCTGGATTTTTTTTTTTTTTTTTGGGAAACTCAGTTTAAAAAAAAAAAGTAAAATTTCCAAAATCCTGTAGTAAGTATAACATTTGAAACCTGCGGCTTTAGCTAGCAAATGATCTGATCTGGTTGTTTTCTGCATTAGACGTTTGATAATAATTCAATAGTGAGACTAGATCTAGAAAGATCTGATTTCTTTTTACTGTGCAGTACATCTTATGAAAGATCTTTAATCTAGACTTATCTAGATGTGTAGATACTAGACCTAATCAAGAGGCAATGGCAATATGAATATTTCCATACAAATTAGCGCACCTGTTAAAATAAAACCACTTACATGTATCTTTAAAATTAAGCAAGGTATTTAATTTCACACAAAAAAATAAATAAATAAATAGCTTCATAAAAAAAGGAAGAAAGAAAAGAAAAAAGTGGTTGATTTACTCCTATATGAACTAATTTGAAGAATACAAATGCATTGAACACCAAGCGTTATAGAGCGGTGCCAAACTAGCTCTCCCGCTTTTGGGTTCAAGGGAAGACAATTTGCTTAGACGAGCACCATTGCCTATTCCATGGTAAAGGATCAAAACTACAAATAAAAAGGATTCAAATTATTTTTGTTGCTGTATATTGGTGGGACAGTTTTTGATAGAACTTTTATAGAGATTCCTTTCTATGGATTTTTCCCATAGAAAATGATGACCACTTCATGCAACACCATTAGCCTGTCCCTGCAGAATGTTATGCAAAAAAAGTGCTAAAAGTTGCGCTTTAATTTTAAAATAAGCAGTACAAGTTTTTTTCTCACAAAGCAATGGATTTAAACCTTATTCTTTGTCACCTTCCACTATATAAACAAAACTAGGGACAGTTTGTCAAAATTGGCCAACAAATAAAAAGTTATTAAAAATTTACACTTCCGTAATGGCAGAGACTCACGAACTCGGGCGGTCACATAACATACCGTTTCATTGCATGTGCTGCAATGTTTATCATTCCTAGGGAATATCTATAAACTAATCTATGATTTGTACAATAGTTGTTCAACTACCTGTCAATTTACAATAATCAATAATATTCATGGGTAAATATTATGCTGCTTTCGGATGCTCTAACTTCCAAGCAGATTTAAAAAATAATGGCAAAATAAGCTCTCATCGCTTTCCATTAAACGCGAAGAATAAACCCAATCATATCAAGGAATGAGCTCAGAAGGAAAAAAATATGTGCCCACTATTTACTCACTTTGAGGAAAGCTGCTTTTCCTACCAGAACTTCACAGATAATATTATGCCATACATCAGCAGCTTCAATTCAACATTTAGATTTAAGGCCTAGATTTTACTTCGCTGTAAAAGTCACACATTAGAAGACTTTGCTGGTGGCAGTCCCACTGATTTCTCTATTAAACAGTTTAAACCATCTGTCACCTTATACATACAATACACAGACACCTTAGGACTACAGTAATTAATGTCTAAATCGGGATTGTGCAGACACCGAGGATTGGAGATCTAGAATCTTAATTTAATTGAAACCATTGTTTCTTCATAAATTAAGATGATTCAAGATATCAACCTTTAAAATAAGGGGGCGGGGGGAACAACAAGATTGAGAGCAAGCTACTTAGCTAGACTCCGTATCTCTATGGCTAGACTAAATCTAGAAATGCAGTTAAGTATGCATTTAACAGTTTTTTTTACTTGTTTTTCTTTTGAAGTTATTGAAATTCACAGCGCCATAGGCCTTCAGCCAGTATTTCAATTGCAACCTAAAACATGAGCTGTTGTAACAATGGCTTTGACCCAATGTTGCATAAATTTTGATCTAAGTGCAAATCAAGTTGAAATTATAGACCATACAGATAATTTTAGGCCTATAGTTTTTTTGTTTTGTTTTGTTTTTATTATTTTTTTATGCATGCTGGTCTTGATAAAGCAGTAATTTCAAAGCATTTCACTTATCCATGTGTAGGCTATTATTGCAAACTTAACAAACAATTTTAACGTAAACACTGTCTTGGGTGTCATTGAGTAGATCACAGTGATCTGGTCTGTTAGAATATTTACAATTGATTAAAAAAACACGAGGCATCAAGTAAACGTTGCAATCCTAACATTGGGTTCTGTCTTTGTCGTTTCACCATGACCAAAGAAGTGTTCACCATGGGTTATCTCAGTCTTCGACCATCGCTAGGGTAAGCATTGTATGCCTACGGTGTGTCACGTGACCTAAACAATCGGTTGCCTCTATGTAAATGCCATCGAATTATGTTGGGAAGAGTTGCTGCAGCACACTTTTACTTTATTCCGCAATGGACTAACATGATGAAAGTGACAGACATATTTAACAAACTTTCACCTGCTGGGGTCTATCAGTATCTGCCTGCACCCACCACAATACCACAAGGCTAGTTCCAAGATGCAAAACAATAAACGGGGCTACACCCGTAAATTAGTGAAAAGAGTATTATAGAAAAAACTCTACTATTAATAACTGCCTTATATGGGTTTAAAATCTTAAGTTTTTTGTTAGAATTGTGAAATATTGTACATATGCACAAATCTTTTTATTCGATTTTTCCCCACAATGAATGCATTTTTCTTAACCAATAGTGACTTTGTGCTAACAGACCAGTAAGAAAAATCTCCGTGGTATTTGGCTTGCTTGCCTTTTCAAATAGATCTAATTTTTTAAAAATTTGAAATTCTTTTTAAATTTAGATTGCCACATTGCCTATTTGCATTAAGATAATCTATCATATTTCAAACCACTTTAATGCTATATGTCATAGCCTTTATTTTGTTTGTCAACAAAAATATGAGCATAAGCCCTTTTTGCTTTTGTTTCCAACTTCTACGCAGATAAAGACTGAAACTTGAAGCCTTAAAAAATATGGCTTTATATAATTTGTTTTGGACCAAGTTAACACTAGATTTTAAAGAAAATTAAAGTAGGTACAATGCTTATCCAAGCATCAGGGAACCAGTAGTAGAGTCGTGATTGCTCTTGACAAACAGCATTCTAATGAGGTAGGTTGCCATTACTTTCCTCACCGCCTTTACTTTCGCCAGGTCTTAAGCGATCTTGCTACTCATTTAGGTTTGAGTGGTGGACATAGAGGAGCAATGAAAAATTGACGAGGCCTGAACTGGGATTCGAACCTCGAACCTCTCATTTGGTAGTCAACTGCCCTACGAGGCAAGCCACTGCTCCTTCTGCCCATTGTATTAAGTAGGTTAAAAAATGTTACATGCATGGATTGAACATTATAGTCAAGGGCCACATTCTAATTTATTCAAATGACCAAATAAGTATACATTACAGCTACGAAATGTGAAATAATATTTTCAGCTTTCCAAATAATGAAAATGAGACATAACTTGGAAAACAGGAAAATATGAATCACATATTGTGCAACAATGTCAAATATTAACTGGTTCAAATAAAATGGAAACCTTCATCGAACAAGCCAACCAACAACTTTCTACAGAATCACTTCACTGCTTTAAAACTCATAGAAACACCTCTTTAGGCCAGGAAGATTTTCAGAGCCAGAGTAAAACAGCAGTCTAGAGCCTGTACACAGTATCCTTTCTGAAAGGTGATGATGAATTTTTCAGCCAAGAGTGGTTTCCTCCCTGTCTCCTTTCGTTTTTCATTGAATCTATCACATGATTGTTTAAAGTTTCATTTGCATTGGCACGATTGAGATTGAAGAATGAAGAGCTACGCCTCATCAGAAATAGCCCCTATTATTCCAGCAGATACATTGCATGCACCAAATGAGGTATTAATTGGAAAAAAAAGAAACAATGGAAAAATATACCAATTGCTTTTCTAACTTTTTTGCTCGTGGTTCACCTGGACCGCCATTGTATTACCATACGATGCAATTCCTAAATCATTATATGAGAGAAGGAAAAAAAAAATAAAAATTTTACCTCACTTTAGACAGTGTCAGAAATAACAACCTACAAAAAATTGTACCAGTAATGTATATTCAAATTGTCAAAAATTTTAGCAAGAAATATGCTGAATTTGCTACACTTTAAATTAAAAACTTCTCTTCTCAGCACAGGGCATGACAAAGTACTCTGCAATAAAGTGGTTAAGGTCTCCGTTCGATTTGAAACACAACTCTATTCCTTGATCAGATTGCCATACAAATGTCATTACACATACATGGCATGAAACAACACTGAAATGCCTGCCATTTATCACCTGGCAAAAGTAACAATCTTAAGAATGAAAATATTCCAGAATTGATGAAATAACAATAGTTTTCAGTTACCTAATCCACTATGTTCCAAAAACAATTACTTAGGATAAGGCTTTGCAAACAAAACTTTTTCCAAATAGGACAAAATAGCAGCAGCAGCAGAGATAGTGATTGAATAATTTTAAAGTAATGCAAGGTGTTGTTTAATGAACTTGCTGGCTGGATATCTTATAACATAATGAAATCGGCTTCCACAGCAGAAAATAATGATTAAGAGCAAAATATATTTCTTATTTAATTAATTCTGATATTTCTCCAAGCACTCACTCTCTCTACACGTTAATATACAAGTAATATCCTGCTAGTTCTATTATGGAATGTCCTAGACGGCTGAGGCAACACAAAACCATAAATTTGTCCATTACTTTCTTCCCCTTCCTGCTGGGGCTTTTCCTCCTCTGCCTTTGGCTGCTCCACCTCGGCCAGCTAGAAGAGAGTCAGAAAGTTTCTATTATCAGTGAAGAAAAGGGGGTAAAGAGAGTAGGGGAGAAAGATGACATGAGAGATACTAGAAGAGAGGATGAGAAAAAAAGGAGAAAGAGCAAGAGAGAGAAAAGATAGAAAGAGAGATAGAGAGAAAAAGAAAGTGAGAAAGAGCAGGGGGGATATGTTGGAGATAAAGCGTTTCTTTAGAAACTAGGGGAAAAAGAGTAATGAAACTAGACAGAAGAATGGAGAAGACAAAAGCAAAACCCCAGTGGAAAAAGGAACAAAAATTTATAAGAGAAATAGAGAACCACATAGAGATGCACAACTAAGCTATCAGAAATATATTTTGTAACATTATGCTTCAAACCAATCTAAGATTTTCAGAAAATTATTATATAATTTTGCATTTCTTTATACTATAATTAAGTGCAGTATAGCATATAACTTGATTTCAATATTAAATATTGTTACAGTATTAAGCTTTGATTGTCGACCGACTGTGTCAATTTACTGGTTATTTATTACTTTTTTTTTTTTTTTTTTTTAGCAAAGTAGACCTTTTGCTAAGGCCAGGCTTTTCACAGGCTTTTTTCACTGTTGCATGTGCCCCAGGCACAGAGTGCTTCTTGACTGACTGACAATTCTAAATTGCGAATTCACTTGTTGACTCAACGCCCTTCTGCCAAATATGAGGAGATATATGTTTGCCCGTTCAAATGAACGGGAAAGGCAAATACATTTTTTTGCATATAAATCATGGCATGCCTTATTTTATATGCTGAAGAATGTCTTAGGACATTATGACTTTCAGAAGATTTCTCTGAACCTCAACGGGAATATAATCTACCTAATTTGGGTATACAGTAAACAAAATACAAAGAAAGCTTTAACACAAAAGTAAGAATTCATGAACCGAAATATTAACCAAAGAAGTAACCAACTGAAATTTAGCCTTACTCCAGTGTATCTCTTGAGTGAAAATGAATGATCACTGCTTTTGTAGCCTGGCAAAAAGCTGACATTCTTTTGCAAATATGAAGTGAAAATCCCAGAGCAAATCAAAAACCAAAAGAAGGTGCTTTGCATAACGTGACCTTAATAAGGTTTATTTTTTAACTGAGGATCATTTGATGTCAGCTATAAATGAATTTTGCATTCGAAATTTTGAAGGGCTTGGAACCTGCAATAATTAATCAAAAATTAATCTAGCGGCTGCTTTGATTCATTCAGTATGTATGCCCTATGAACTCGAGATGTCATATCTTCTCAGAACAAAAGTAAACCAGCTGGGGTGTAAATGACATTTTCAAAAATTCTCTAAAAATCAAGAAGTCTATGATAAGTAGGTCTAGTTTATTTACAAATGAAAACACTTCATAAAATTATCCCCGACAAAGAATTTTAGCCTAAGCTAGGCTACCCATCAAATTCGATTGCTTAGAACTTCCTACAGGTAGACCAGAGCCTACTTGAGCCTACCATTATCCACCAGGCTCTCAATAAGCTTAATACATCCTGGGGGGAATTCCGGCAGTGACATCTTTTTTCAGTGACCTTTGACATGGTTTGCGTGATGGTTTCGTCGCGATGGGGCACAGATGTAAACAAACCCTAATTTCCGTTAGATCTAGACCTATAATCTGTGCAGTTTTTGGAGTCTTAGAAGTTCATTACAGACCCATGTTAATCATTTCAAAGCTGCAGAGAGACTTTAAAGTTAGTTATTGTGGTTTTTCTGAAGTTGCATGTGGGAGAATGGATTTTAAATTAAAAAATATAGATGAACTGAAAGACATTTTGAGAAAAGGGGGAGTTGTTATTACTGGAATAAAAAAAAACAAAACAGAAGAACTTATTGAATTGTGTACCCAAGCAGAATATTTGGGCCTTGAAGTGGATCCAGATGGGATATTAGAATGGCGGTCTGACAAAATTAAATCAAAACTACAAGTTGCGCAAGACGATGGCACATCATTTTATTTACCTCTACCCTCTCTTCTGGAATGTGACAATAAACTCTCCATTTTGATAACGTCATTTGACGTATTATCGTTCCTTGCACAGTCCAGTAACTATAGTATGGGATTGCTGAGGTATTACCCTAAACTAGAAAGGTACGGAGTGTGGCAGTAAAAATATGGAGGAAATTCATGTTATGGAGACCCATGCCTCTAGATCTACTTTTATCGGTTACCAACAAAATGGCCAAGAGGCCGTGGGCATAATATTGCCATTATATATACATTGTATAAAAGTAACACAATTACATTATAACTTGGCCTCCGACCTCTTCATTTCGTCAATAATTTGTGAAGGAAAAAAAAAACGGCATCACTAGCATACTCGTACTTATTCTCAGCTGATGAAGTTAGATCTTGTAGCACGGATCCCCTTAAAATTAGTAGTGTGTTCGGAAAAATAAGGACTGGACCTATGGTTTGAAACAAATTGGTCTACTGAGATCTTACTTTAGATCTAGCTCCAGAAGATAAATTGTAGATTCAACCTGTACCCACACCATGAGTATACAAATTAAAAAAATATATATTCTTAATTTAGATTACAAGCCTAATTTGGATTCCATATCAAGATCCCTGTTCTAACTTTGATTCGCTTAACATCATGGTGAATGAGAATGTGAAAAAGTTTAAACTATTCATGAATAAATAGAGGAACAATCCTATAAAACTATGCTTGGATCTAGTAAAAAAAAAAAAAATCCTTAATATTAACATTCATTGCAGATAGTCTCATAGTGGGTTTAAAATTGTTATTCACCTTCTCATACATCTTGTCTTTTTCGTAATGTATATTATTAGCCTTCCAAACACTAGATCTAGATCTAGGCCAACCCTGTTTAGTTACTTCAAGGTGGTTCCTGGGTTTGGAACCCCCCACCCCCCAAAAAAAAATTCTCGCAGTGACATTCCTAATCTAGATCTATAAATTACAAGTACGGGCACACTTACTTTTGAGCAAACATAATGATCACCTCCAATCTTGTTGACGCTGAGGTCCGTTTGGGGATGATTACACAACATGATCCATGCTCTGCATTTTCAAGTTGTGTTTTCGGCTTTGCGAATGGTCGAAATGTTATCCCACACATAATAGCCTTCGCTACTATAACGGCTGTCACTGTTGCATATGCCCCAGGCACATCTTTTCTTTCGCATTTTGTTCTAGACTTCTAAATCTAACACCAAAATACGCTGAGAAGACAGTTGAATCTAAGACTGGAAATAAGCAATGTTTACCCTGAAGCCCCATTTCTACGTTCGATGCACTGCGTCACAATCCAAGGTCGTGACCAAGTAAATATTCCAAAAAGCCAGGGGGGTTTCCCCTTGAGTGAAATTGGCTTATTCTGTTCAACTCAGGTTGGCAAATTCACTTTCGGTGCACAGGGTCAACAACTAAAAAGTTGTGAAAATAGTGTCCAAGGTCTTGCTCTAACCCCCTAAGAATTTGCAGACCTATTCATTCTTATTCTTTCCGAAAAATTTTCTCTTAAAATTCTGACGGCTGAATAGACCACTACTTTTTTCAGAAAAGTATAGGCCTAGGCCAACTTATAATCATGGAAATAAGAGTAAAGGACAACACTGATGTAAGTTAGGCCTACAATTCATTACTTTAAAGGGCTTTCATGGGGTTTATTCTTATTGTAATAAAAACAATTGATTTTGACAGTGATTGGACAGGACTAATTATGACAAAAATAAAGGAAAGAGTTAAATATTACCAAACAAAAAAAAAAGGCATTGTAGTGAGAACATCTGAGTGAAATCAGAGCTATTGAATCCTCGTACCTGATGAAGTTACTGTTATGTGACGTAACCTCAATTCAATTTATCCTTGTCTGAGGAGGATCCTGAAGCTTGGAAGTTGACGTCTTGATTTGGAGACAGTTTCAGCAAATGGAGATTGACTTTTTGCATAATTTGAAAGAAATCCTACAGTCCATTTTAAGAATGGTGCAGCTTGAAGTCTATAAGAACAAAGATAAGTCTGAATTAACTTCTGAACAAAGCTTAAACTGGGAAGATGAAAAGGGGCACAAATGTACAGGCCTACAGAAAAAAATCATGAAGGCATGGTTCCTGGAAAAAGGAGAACAGGTTGCCATGGAAGCAGCAGAAGTGGTGCAAGTTCGTAATAAAGATATTGAAAGATCTAGATTTTGTAGCAATTCACAGTGATAATTTAAATGAGGTGAAATACTTTAGAATTGAAAAGACGCACGAATGTAATGTAAAATGAAAAATCACTCAAGAATGCTTGGTATTAGAAAAAAGGAAAGCAGGTCACCAAAAAGAAGACAGAACATCTAGGAATGGAAGAAGCAGAGGCGGAGAAACTCGTAATCAAGATTTGATTTCAAGATCCAGATTTTGCCGCAATTCATCGCAATAATTTAAATATAGGCCAATACAAAAAATACCACCGCCTAAATTTTATTTTTGAGATAAACAAACGGAAAGCTTGAAGTATTCAATTTCGCTATCCTGGTCTTGATCTGAAATATTAACTTTGCTTTAGGGATTGCAATGATCTAAGCGTAGATAAATAATATCAAGATACTCTTTAAGTTTTGCTCTAAAATGTCAGACTGCCAATTCATATTGAAGATCTAGCTTTTGTAGGATTATTGGTATACCCAGTCCACCACTAAACGGTAATCTCAGGGTTTCTGTACATTCATTTTCTCTCATAGGCCATTATCAGATGCTTAAGCAAATTAAAACAAAGGGAAAAGTCCATTTAAAATCTAAAAGACTATATCTAGAAAAACTTAAAAGGAATCTGTACAAAGCCTCAGATATTTCTATAGACACCAATTTCCTTTTAATAAGGCATTGGCCTCTCGAAAACGTCTGTACATGTCAGTTACAATGAAGTATTTACTCCTGGCGACTTGAAAGTCTGGGCATTCAATTAAAATTTGCCGGGCAGTGTAGAGGCTGTCGCAGACATAGCAAAAAGGTCTACCCGAAGCCTACACCTTACCGTCTCGTTTTTCCACCTGCTCCTTCACCTCTTTTGCTGAGGTCTTCTCCCAAGTAAGGGAGTACTTCGTGGAACATGTTTGCCCCCTCAGCATCCCAATTTTCATGCCAAATGGTGTGAACGTATGCATTTTACTTTAGGTTTAAGATTGGGTTTAAGTTTTTCTGAAGATGATGCTCCGTTTAGACCCGCCTTAGCAAGTATGTCCACATTCTCATTCCCTCGAATGCCTACGTGTGCAGGAATCCAGACAAAAGAGATGTGAACATAGGGTGGAAATTTCGGGATTAAATTGTACAGGCGCCTGATATCTTTAACTTTGAATTTTTTCTTTATTTCAGAAATACCTTCGAGCTCAGGACTAAAAGCAGAAAACCTGTCTTTCAGGCAAGCTGTCCTTGAGTAGTCTTGGCATTCCGGGAAAATAGGCTGCGGCTGCAACCTTTTCCTCCAGTTTAGAGCCGTCAGTAGAAACGACATGATGGTTGGAAAATTTTTCTTTTATTAAAAAAAAATCATTCTGATAGGCCACCTCGCTGGCAATGGGGAGGGCACTGGACATACTGGTTATCAATAATATTTAGATTAATTTTAGCATTCTCAATATGTTCAAAAGTATTGGAAATAAGTTTTTGGTTCTGACTTAGAATTTGTAAAAAAAAGTCAGACAATGGAGAATTAAATGTAATGTCGTGACACGGATTGTGCAGTAAAGATTTCAGCTTTAATAAAAAGTTAAAAAGCTAGCTTGGTACGCCGATGTTCGAGAGACGGCTCCCCAGCCTTGGCGTACAAGCTTTTAATAGGCGACGTTCTGAAAGCCCATTGGGCAATATGAGGACCCTGGTGGTGCATAGGGTTCAGGGTTCTTAGAACATGTGGTTTTTTTTTTGTTTTTTTTTCAGAACCATATACGACACTACCGTAATCTAACTTGGACCACAATAGGGTGTGGTAAAGCTTTAGAAGGATAGCTCTATCCACACCCCAATCCGTTTGGCCTACACCGCGTAATATGTTTTGCTTTTAAGCATTTTTTCTTTAATTATTTCATATGACTAATAAAATGTTGTTCCGAGTCAAACACGACTCTTAAAAATTTAGCCTCATCCTTCAACGGAATCGGCTGGCCGTCTAGATGTAGGGTAGGCTAAGTGTAAATTCTTTGTCTGTGTAAATAAACACAGCTGGTCTTCGAAACCGAAAATCTGAAATCGTTCTCAAAGACCCATCTTAAAAAATTATTTATGCATAGTTGAATGGTACGCTCAAGATGCTGCATGTGTTTACCCTCACCATAGATGGCAAAATCGTCTACAAATAAAGATGAACTTACATTTTTAGAAAGATTTAATTACATTATTTATTTTTAGGTTAAAGAGCATAGGTGACAAAATACTGCCTTGGGGAACACCGTTTTCCTGGTGGTGAGAAGATCAAAACGTGTTCTCCGCATTAACTTGAACATAACGGTCTTTCAAAAAATTTGACATGAAAATAGGCAACCTGCCCCTAAAATCAAGGTTGAAAACATCTTTTAGGATTCCATACTTCCATGTTGTAATCATACGCTTTTTTCAAGTCGAAAAAAACCGCCAGAACTTGGGTTTGTGTGTGTGTATGTGTGTGGTTTTGTTTTGTGGCGAACGCCTTTTTAATAAAAGTGCAATAAGACCAAGTGGTCCAATGTGCTAGAGTAAAACAGGACTGCATCTTTGACAGCAGGTTTCTGTACTCTAGCTCATGGACCAGACGGTCGTTCCCCATCCGCTCGAGCGTCTTACACAAGCAGCTCGTGAGTGCAATAGGTCTGTAATTGGAAGGATCCTTACCCCGGGTTTTGGAATTGGAACCACCGAAGCCTCCCTTTAAGATGGGGGGATGTCCCCGGTAGTCCAAATGTTTGAGGAGAATATGCAGGCACGATACTGGAAGGTGCCTAAGGCACTTATACTTATAGTACACACTATCAGGACCTGCTACTGACTCATTAGATTTATTAAGTGAATTATTAATTCTGTTAAAAGAAAAGGTTTATTATAAGATTCATTATTTTCAGATAAAAAAATTCAAATTTTGCTTTTCGACTGTTTGTTTGGTTTCCTCGAATTTTTTGGAATAATTTTTGGATGACGAGCTTTAAAAAAGGTTTTAGCCACATTATCAGCATGGTCTTTAGGATCTAAAATGATCTGGCTGCCTTTTTGAAGATGGCAAAAGGGAGCAAAATTTTTACCTTTAATTTTCCTGATTTTCCTCAATACAGATTTAGTGGAAGTATTAGAATTTAGAGATGATACATATGTTTTCCAAGACTCTTTCTGGGCTTTTTTAATTATGAATTCTAGCCTTAGCTTTTTTTTTTTCTTAATTTACTACATTTTCAACTGAAGGAGCCTTAAACTACTTTCTTTGAGCCTTTTTCCTTTCCTTTCCGCAGCTTGGAGGTAAACCGCTCGATTTCGGCTAGATTCGTCGTCCCAGGACAATTTGCATAGGTCTCCAAAACGGTTTTGCAACAATGAAAACTAGGTATATTTAAATGAAAATTAAAATTAGACGTAAAAGTTTAAGAAGACGGGAAAGAAATCGCTGCTGCACAGATCACTGTGGGCAGCCTAGGAACATTCAGCGGCAATGGAGAGTGAAGCCACAGCCAAATCAATCGCCCTGATCGAATGAACAAAAGTTTGCTGTCCAGATAGAATAATCAGATCATTTTCAGCCATGAACTCCTTGACCATCCTCTCCCGGCGGTAGTCCCCCACGCAGGAGAATGCGCATTGAAATCTCACAGCGTAAAAAAAGGCTTGGAAAGTTGCTCGAAGTGTTCAGCCAGACAGTGTTTCAAAACTGGGGTATTGGGAGGCAGGTACAGAGAGCAAACGGTTAGATCTTTTCCAGGCTTATAGTGCAGCTGCAGCATGCAGGCCAGTAACCCCGGGACGGCGACTACCCCTCCCCAAGCCTGCGTTCCTGCAGGGCCACAACAGCCGACTGCGATCGATTCAGCAGTAGCTTCAGTTCAAAATTGCTCCTAAAACCGCGAATACTCCATTGGACCCATGGTATCCATTACCACAGACTATTTGTAACTTGGCAGGCCACCCTTTGGCTGGCCTGCCAAGCCTTGTACCTTTTTATTTGGCTGCATCCTCTCCATCACATGGACCTGGGGGGGTGAAGGGATAGGGAGGCGGTGAGGAAGGCGGAGGACCCTGGGTTTCTCCGCTGGTGTTGGGGAGAATGGGCGGGATTTGGAGGAGGGTTAGGATTTAGAGAGGGAGAGAGGGCATTTCATAGGGGAGGTGGAGACCCTCGGAGAACTGGGGGTGGAGGAATCCCCCCCAGATTGAGAATATAGTACCCCACCTTCCACGACCTGCCAGACGCGCAAAAAGATTGAATGTTTCCCTAGGGGCCTCCTGTCCTTTAAACTTTTTGTCCCTGTGCTTGGCTAATGTCTCAGTTTCTGCTGCTCTCTGGTCTGAGAGCCAGAAAATCCCTCTGGGCTTTACTCCCCTTGAGCGGGGCAGAAGGGGTACTTCTGTAATTGTTCGAGTTAAAATCCTTATATGGATTTCAACCACACACGGCTGTTTATCCTAGGAATCTTAGTTTCCAGCTAGATCTGTAATTGATACTTTTGACCCCTATCTTCTTGTGGGCACTGA
>BLXT01008021.1:46618-89925 GCA_019648995.1 Plakobranchus ocellatus
AACACTATTATTAATTTTGAAGGAATTTTCCCCCCAACACTATTATTCCCTCCAACACTATTATTAGGGCCATTATAGTACTGAATCCTAACTTAAGTATAATTTATTTAAATACACATTAATAAAGAGCAGTAAGCTTTCATTTAGCTTGCAGTCATACTGAATCCTAACTAAATTTATTGAATTGAGTTCTAACACATTTTTGATCTACAATTATACTTTCCCCTTGCCTAGTTGAAAGTCTAAGATAAGAAAAGATATATTAAAGATTCATGTAATGAATTTGAATCTATGAAGGCCAGTTTAGTTATTATAGTTTAATTGTATTTGCCACTTGTTAAAGTACCTTATTTTCCAAACTGTATCTGTGGTATTTAGTTGCTATAAACAATACTGTCTCTAAACTTTTTTACACTCTGACCAGAATTCATATCTTTATTGATCTAATATCACCTTGTATTTAAAATTACACTACTTTATAGAGTATTTTTGTTCTACTTTTCATCTTTTGGGTACATTCATTTTCACTTAATGAATGATGACTGGCTTATTTCCTTTACAAATTTTATCATCTCCATCTTTGTTATCATTTTGAGCCTTGCAGTCAAATCGCTTCTCCAGTCCATAGCCTTGATAATCATACTCATTTCTTTCATTTGATAGCCCATCGAACCGACCTTACATTTTATTATCCAGCTGTGACATTATCCTTTTCTATTGTCCTTAGCATGACCTGTAATTTAAATCTCCCTCATTCATTTCAAAATGTCACCTTTCCAATAATTGAAATGTTACTCTCATTTTCATAACCATCTGCATTATACCTTAAGCATTCAAACTGATATGCTCCTTTTCTCTCTCTAAAAAAAAATTGTTCCCTGCTATCTCCACCAACAACTAACAGCAATATCACTACTACCACACCATCAATGTGAAGCAGTGAGGGAAAATGTAGCTCAAATTGTGATCGTACTTTCTATTCTCAAGAGTCTCCATTTATAATAGTCGCCTCAGACTGCATACTGATTATTTGTTTACACCATCATTTAATTTGGGAATCCAGCTTTACAGCTTTTTATTTATAGACAGTGCTCATCAATATAATGCCCATCTAAATGTGGCTAGCAGAGGCTTAGCTTTGATTATATGATTTTTTTTATTTTGCCATGATTTAAACCAGATTATTCAGCCCTTTTATCTTTCACCTTTCCACAACTTCGATCTACTATTCTATTTTTTGAATTATGTACTTTACACTTTCATTAAATGGATCTGAGTCTTTCTATGAATTAATTTTGAATGCAAAGTGATATTTCTAGGAGGTTAAAGATGGCACATGTGGAAACTCTTAAGATTGAAAGGATAGCTTAACTTGAACCAAACAATGCAATGATTGCTGAATACTTTACAAGTCAAGTGGATACTTCAGATAAGGCTAATATGCCTATGGTAAGGCGGAATCTAGAGAAAACTAAGTAAAATTAGACCAAAGTCTCAATAATTATATAATCAACTCTGTCATGCTTTTTAAAACATATCTAGATCTAGCTGCACAATATCAATCAAAATACAGGCTTTAAGTCAAATCTAGATGTCAAAATAGATCTAGATGAGTTATAGAATTAATGACAGAAAGGGTTGAGTCAGCTTCATGTCTTAAAGATATTGATTTGATTACTTACTGACATCGAGATACATTGTATAATGTATTTATTTACCTAAAATGTATTTTTTTGCTTTTTTTTCTTCTTGCATTTTTAGAAAATGAAAACAGGAAAAAATTCAACGAGCTCAAATTCATGGAACTCTAAGAAAAATTAATTCATCTCAAATGAAATCAAGATTTCATTCTTCCCACCTCCTTGTTTGTTTCCAGCGTTGTTAAGGGCCAGCAATCTGCGTGGATTTTGTTTGCAGCCCTGACGCCCCATGAGGTGCTCTTTCCATCCCTCCTCCCCTGTCGGGAGATTCTCATGACACAAGGGGCAATGGTTCAGACCAGACTTGGATGCTGAGGAGATAGGGAAATTACATAGTTCATTTTTCATTTAGGTTACACTTACAGCAATTCTATTTTTTTTTTTCAAACCATTTGCAATGAATTGATCATTCAATTTTTGTGATGCACTGAAGAGTCAAATTTTGTGATGCACTGAAGAGTCAGAGAGAATGCATTGTGAGCCAAAGATTCTGATACAGAGAACATTAAATGAGAAAGTTCATATGATTAAAACCATGTCAAAAACATTCTGTAGCTTTCCAAAAAGTGGAAAAAGAGGGGGTTGGAGGAACTTTTAGGGTGAACTGGGCTTCAGGGTAAACACACTGAATGTAAAATCAGCAGATATGATCCGATTAATAGGGACTAAAAACTTGAGATCACCACAGAAATCAGATAGAAATGAGAATGCACAGTGAAGAGATATGAAAACAAGAGCAAAAGTTAGGTGGTATAACTTTTTTTTTAGGAAAAAAAAAAGAGTTGGCCAAAAAAGAAGATTCTCGTCAGTGTAAAAGTAATGATTGAAGGATTATGGCCTCAAGATCACACTCAAGAGATTGCCCTATAGAAATATTTCATATATGCCAAGAGCCCAATAAGAAATTTCATCAAAGGCATAACAATATAACTTTTATCTTGCATCTGTGAAGCACAGATATATATATATATATATATATACACATATACATACGGCATTTTGAGGTGGTTTATCATTGCCTTGATTTGATGGTCCTACTTCAACAATAACAAAAAAAAAAAAAAAAAAAAAACCTGCGCTTCTTGGTTAGAAAAAAAGATTGCATGTCCTAAAAAATTTAACAAATCCATTTATCATTTTAAATACTGAACATTACAATTAACCGACCATGTTGAAAACCCATCTCATTCTTTTTTATCGTAATGATAACTTATAGGCCTATACATAATTCAAGCAATGATGTTCATCAGTTCAACAACAACAACAAAAATTAAAACGTCAGAGCTTGAAACGTAAAATATCGATTGGAAGAAATAGCTAACATATTTTTTATACGATTTGTTAAAAAAAACTGGTCTTTAATCCTCATGTTCAGTATAGGCTATATTGAGGTCACAAATTGACAGATTGACGTCAAACTAATTCAAAGCAAAACAATATCTCGAGGGGGTGGGGGGGGAAATTGTTTTTTCCGCTTCCCTTGGAAAATTCAAGAGGTAATTAACCTTTATTTCAAACAGTTACAGCTTTGAACCATCGGATTTGTGGCAATTAGTTGGCAGATAAATCTCGATTGATTGAAGTTTTCAAGTGCGAGTGATTTCCCTTAGTAAAGTTGTTTTGGCGTGAAGAGAGTAAGATTGGCCGGGGCGGGGTTTACGCCACATAGACTCTAGAGTGTTTCTGGCGGCCGCCGATCTGACTCTAGAGTCAGTCTGGCGTGAGAATCATTATGGCGTGTTACACAGGCATGATATATTAGATCTACAACAGTTTTGATATTAATCTAGTAGGCCTACCGGATCTAGACGAATATTGGTTGCGAAAATCAAAGTCTATGAGATTTGAATTAAAACCGCAAAGCACATGTATCTGGATCTAATTCTGAATCAAATAAAATCTAAGCTTATCTAATCTTAATCCTCGATCTTGATAGTAATTAACAAAATCTATTGCTGAAAATCAAAGACTTCTCAATCTCGCCTCCAGCTCAGTATTAGTTATGTTGGTACCAAGGACTACTCAAATCAGGACAAGAACAGCTCATCTCCAGGCTTCGCCAGCGGAGGTGAGTATATCATGCCATCTAGTTCTCTACGTGTAAACAAAACTGTCAACATTGAGTCTCACTGCCAATGAAAATAGCCATGCGTATATAACATAGAATAAAAAAAAATTCTAACATTTCTACGCCTTAAAATTGAGACTTCTGCTTCAAAATCATTCATCCAACAGTACACATAACATACTTTTCAGATAGACACACAAATTATAGAAACCAGTTGTGTTGAGCCGCCAGCAACTTGATCATGGGTGGATCACTTCCCCAATGCTTTTTTCAAATGAAAAATTTTTGCGGGGGCCACAACAAAGTTTCCTCATGGAGGGTGCAAATCTAACCATTTCTGTCTCTCAGATTCGTCTCTTGGTAGGCAAAACACTCTACATTTGATATCTTCAGTATAATTCTTTTTACCGTTACAATACCACACTTTTTAGGCATGTTGAAAAGTTAAAGTAATCACTACTCAATAACTTGATCTTTTTTCACCCCATAACAAGGGGCCACTGTCCACATCACACAAATATGAAACAGGATAATTTGCTGCTAGAAATATTACTAGAAGAAACAAGATAATTGACCAAAGTTATTTGTATTCAAGGAGTAGATGCTGTTCACAAAAATGATAATCGTAAGCAGCAGTGAAAAACTGCAACCTACCATCACAAAGCCAAGAAAATTGTGATCTTAATGTCTGATTTTGTAAATATTAAATGTAACCTTTTTTTTGTCATTCTATAACCATTCTTTATCTTATTCAGCTTGTGCTGTTTTCACTCAACAGATCTTGATCACATGACAGCTGTTGACAAAATGGCAAAGTCAAAAACTTTGAACAATGAAGACATGTAATCTTATTTCTCCAAAGGCATTAGCAGTAAAGGGAGTGAGTGAATGAGTGAGTAAACTTTTCTTTTACATCAGTATCTTGTACCTAGACTGGTCCAGCCACACCTTGAACACAAATTCATGGCCAAGAATATTGTAGTTTCTAGATATCGCCGCTCTTTTTACTGCAGCTCAAAAAGTTTTCAATTTAGATACTTGAAACTTTCAGTGATTGAAGGTCATTCCTTTCTGCTTTTAACGAGTTATACTAGTCTCTAGGCCTAGGATAAGTCAAAGTGTGCCAAAGGGTAAGTTAAAAATCAGCAGTTACAAATCAGATGCCGAGATAGTCTCCAGACCAGGGCACAGAGGGTGTTTTTCATTGTTCAAAGATGTAGAATGCTAGATCAGTAAGCCAGTAACACGTACACACATTCCAATGTCCTGATTATGACAATAAACAGACGTAGTAATTGATAATCCAAATCAGAAAAGCAGAGGCACTTTGTAAAAAACTTTGAAACTTCTGGAACACCAAATCACATCCGGCTGGAACCTTGTGCCCCCACAAAATAGTGCTAATTTGTACCATACAATTTCAGTGATGTAACTAAGCCTAGGCACTTCCTGACATATCAAGTATTCTAAATGTATCTTGCCAACTAATTTATACTGTTATCAAAATGTAGACACTAATTTTAAAATTCAGCAAATCCCTACAACTAAGCGCAGAAAAAAAATAGATTCAAGAGGCTGGCTGCAACGACATTGTGCACTGGGCTAGGCCTAAGCTGCAAGACTTGTGCAAGTGAGTATCTGCTAATCAGACAAGGCTTGTGAACTGGACTTCCTGAGTAAAGCAGTCCTTGGTTGGAACTCTCTCTCTCTCTCAAAATTCGCAAATCTTCAGTAGTAAAGCGCTATGCAAGCCAGCATTGTGCCCCCTACCCCTGCCTGTTATACCTCAAGTATACATTGAAAGATGACAGATCAAAGGATTGCAAAAGGGTCAATCTTTAATGACTGGTATTTATCAAATGCTGTTTTCCTTTCCTGTCAAATAATGTTTGACACTTAAAATATCCTCTATACTTTGAATGATTTTATTTAATTGCTGCCATATTTCTTAATTTTCGAACAGGCGCATATTCTGTAGACACTGAATGTTCTTTCAAGGTATTTTTGTTGCAACTTTATTATTGTGTTTCCATCTGTCCCCTTTAATATCAACTGTAGTGCCAAGCGTGTCGTCATCATTTTAATACAATCTATCTTTTCACACTGTGATTTTCATGTCAAAAGTAGCGATTAAAGTTGGAAGTAAACAAAGGAAGCTTGAACACCTCTGGCTGTTGAGCTCAAATTGGTTGGCTGATTTATTAAAACAACCATAAAAAAACTGGCAATTGGCCTCTGTGAAAAAGAATTTTGGCTTTTTAAAAGGCATTTGGAGGCCTTTCAGAGCATCTAACATAAGAAACATACAAGAATTGTAAATGGAATTTAAGTGTTAGTAACAAATCCTGCAAACCCTACATGTATTGAAAACATCAGCAATTTCACAACAAAAAGCAGGCTCAGAGGTCTGTGACAAATTAATGAGTTTAATATTTTGTGAAAATGAAGAAAGACAAGCTGTACCAGAAACCTATTTTAAAAAAGTCACTGTAACTTTGTACACTCATCATTTATGGGTCTCTGAAAAACGTATCTTGAAATAATAAGAAAACTGAAAACAAGCACTGCTGATCTGAACATTTTGCCTACTACTGTAAGTGACAAGAATCTATAAAAAAACAAGAAACGCAAGCTGTCCCAAAAATTAGTTAAAATAAGTTATTGTCACTCTGTACATTTCTCACTGATGAAACCCTAAGGAACATGTCTAGAAACAATAAGAACAATCTGAAAACAAGAAAGACAAGCCGTCTCACAAACTAATTAAAAAACGTCACTATCACTTTGTTCATTCATCACTGATAAGACTGAGGAACATATCTTGAAGCAATAATAACAACAGAAAACATGCAATGTTGATCATTTTATCTACCCCTGCAAGTGACAAGAATCTCAAAATCAAGAACGACAAGCTGTCCCAAAAACCAATTAAAAAAAGTCATTGTCACTTTGGACATCTGATCACTGATATGACTAAAGACATGTCTTGAAACAATAATGACAACTGAAAACATACACTGTTGATCTGTTTATCTACTAGTGTAAGAGACAAGAATCTCAAAAACAAGAAAGACATGCTGTCCCACACACGAATTAAAAAGTCCCTGTCACTTTGTACATTTTATCATTGATGGGACTCTGAAGAACATGTCTTGAAATGATAAGAGCATAGTTGATCATTTTATCAACTATTGTAAGTGACTAGAGTTTGAAAACTAGAAAGGCAAACTGTCTCACTGACCAATTAAAAAATAGTCACTGTCACTTTGTACACTCATCATTGATGTGACAAAGGAACATGTCTTAAAACAATATGAACAACTGAAAACAAAAACTTTTGATCTCTTTATTTACTACTGTGTAAGTGACTAGAATCTGAAAACAAGAAAAACAAGCTGTCACTTGAACCAAGGTAAAAAAATGTCACTGTTACTTTTTAAAGACATCACCGACAGGATGTAAAACTGGAACATCTGAAGCTTGCACTGTTCTGCACTTTTTCTACTAACTACTGTAAGTTACAAAGTGAAAGTGACTAGAACCTAAAAACAAGTTAGACAAGCTGTAAGAATGTCCCACAAATCTTACTCAAAATATACGCCACTGTCACTTTTTACACTGGTAGGACATACCAAAGAAATGTTGTGACTGTCAATTTTACTGCAGATCATGGCTTCAAGCTCAACAACAACACACAAATAAATGAATGTCACTCAGGCTTTTGTTTTTTGTCATGAAGCTTCTGATATCAGTAGCCTCCTTTTCTTCTGAGACATTCCACTTCCTGGTAGACAAACTACAAAGTGATTTGGGAACCATGTTTTTTCAGGCATGTCTTTTCTGGACAAACAGGTCAACATATTGGCTGGATGTGGAAATGAAGAGGCAGCTGCGGAATTTGTTCTTGGAACGATCTTGCGCTGAAGATGGCAGCTTCTTGTGTGTTTACCATTTTGTGGGTAGATGGTCTGGACTATCTTCTTCAGAATACTGGCCACAGTATTATATGCCACACCCCCATGTAGATTTGTTGTAAGCCCCGAGCATCAAGCTTTTCATGTTTGAATTTGCAGAGCTTGGGGCATACAAAGCAGCCCAGGGGTTGGAAGCGGGGGTAGTAGTGGATGTAGGTTCTCACTGCAGGTTTTCTCCAACAGATAACATCTCTCATTGGCAGCCAGTTCAACAAAAATGAGCACAGGCATCTCCACATGAGTGTCTTGGCTGCCAGTAGCCAGCAAAGCAGCACACCTTGGCAAACAGTTGCCATCACCATTCACATTGTTGGGAATCAGGGGAGAAGTATCAGCTGGATACAAGCTAACTGCATTTGTCTGTGTTGAACAGCTGTGTTTGGCCAGTTCAGCACATCCTCTTCAATTTTTTTTGTGCCAAGACCTGCAATTTTTTAAATGTCTGCCTCCTATCTTGGGGACTTTTTTTGTTCTTTTTTTTTTCTATGCGGAATTCGTATCTATACAGAAGGTCTCCCTTTCCTGCCTTCAATCGTGAATTGCAATGAAAATTGGGACATCCCGATTAAATCAGAACAAGTAGGCGGGCATGTCTTATAAACAATGTTTTCACACCTTCAAAAATCTTACAGAAATCACTAGATCTAAATTAGGTAAAATAATAATAGAACTGTTAAGACTAACATAGGCCTAACTGGCCTTTGTTTGTTAGAATAATACTGAATATTACTATTAAACAAGGCTTGATCGAAAGATCTTCTGTGCTGAGTCTAGATCTAGACCTAATTCAAGACAGCTTATTTCATCACAAATAAATAATTCTGATACTCACGGTTACAAGCTTTTTCTGCTACATGGGCTTCGTGCTCTGGCTTTGGTATGGCTTCTGAGCACCGTGGACATTTGGCAAAGTTTGCCTTGGACTCACACTCAGTCAGTAAATGGTCCGTGTATGTGGCAATCTCTACCACCTGCACATCATAATAATGGTTTAAAGAAATACTTTGTTAATCTCTGAGGAACAGAACCATTATGCACAGCCAAAACAACTAATTCAAAGAACGTCCCAATTTAGCTAGCTTTAACTAGCTTTACAGCTGCCAAAGAAAATCCATCAAGTTTTTTTAAGGAGTATTCCAGCAACTGAAAGATTTGCTTTGGCCTTGGGGAAAAAACTAAATAAAAATAGGAGAATGAAAAAAGCTGAACACTATATAATTTTTGCAATATAAACTTTCCAACAAAAAGGTAGGCCCCACTACCTCTCTATTGGCTCCACTGTAATTCCCAGTTTGTCTCATGAAAAAAATAATTAGAAAAGAAAAATTAAGCCTTTTACTTGAAAAAAAAGAATGATTGGGAAAAAAAAAAGAATATTTTTTCAAAGATAACTCCATAATATATCACATATGGAAATGTGATGTTATAAATATAGACCTCTACATTAGGACATTATGACTGTATCAGTGTGTAAAGAATATAACTTTATAGCTTAACTAGTATTTCCAAAAAGTCAGAGTAAGGTGGGCAACAGCATATGGAAAGTGAAAGGATAGACAATACAAAAAGCTCATAAAATGTCGTTTCTTTACTTCTCTTTATTTCATTTCACACCCTTCTTCACAAATTAACAGGGGATCAAATATGTATTACATTTTCTCATTACATTTAAACAAGAATAGAGAAAACGTAAAGAGATACTATACTACTCTGATTGTGTTATTATTTCTACAATATCCGTAGTTGCAGTTTTTCAGTCTCTGCTTTGTCTCACCTGTTTACAGTTGGTGCAACGCTTGAGCATGGGGCAGTTCTTCCAATAGTGAATGTCTAAGCCTTCTTCTGTGAATGATTCATTTCGCTCACCACAGAAAATGCAGATACTGAAATAAGGAAAAAAAAAAGAAAAATTATTTCAAGGCAATCTACCTACTCATAAATTCCATGGAGAATCACAAAGAAAAGACCTAATTTTATCCTTAAAAAAGATTTACACTTCAAACACAGAATCTAATGACCTATTTTTTAAGTGCACACCTTTCTACACACTAAAAAATGTTGATTTTTAACCCTTTCCATTTCATTCAGTCCCCCATAGATTCATATTTTGACCATTCTGTGCAACTGTTGCACAGGCAATCACACAAAGAAGAAATCTCAGCAGGAAAGGCAAAAAGTTGGGCTTTTTCGGTCACAGATTTCCATAAAGTCTTACAACTTTTAAATTTAATATATACAAATGCATGTGTATGCATGCACTAGACAAGTGTGTGCAAGCTCTTCAAACACACTGATTTGCCTGACAGTTTTGTAGAGCCACACATATTCTTCTACTTTTCCATATATTCACTTGTTATTCAGTTCTACTGTGACTTCCAATTTTTTTTTTCAAAATTGCTATTACAGCGAGAATATTTGCTATAAAATTCACAGCTATACCCAAGAGGTATGGTCAGTTATTTTTAGCCCAGATGTAAGGTCACATTTTTTCACCTTCCAGTGCTTAGACAGGCACTGTAATGGCATTTTGTCCTACCTGAGTGCACACGAGATGTCTGTGAACAAAAAATTTCATTTTTTATACATTTTTGTTAAGTCCTAATTTTTTAGATCTCATCACTATGCCATTAGATTCACACACTCAACATTTCGAAATAAAGATTAAATTTTTAATTTTTATGGTGTTATGAATATTTTTTAAGAAAAACATCAGAGATTATACATTAAAGAGACACATGTCATAAAACAGTGGGCAACAACTATTTTTTACTACCCCTTCCAAAGAAAAATAAATCATTTATAATCAAGTAAGGTGGATAAAATTTTAAAAAATAGGGTATGTAAATCATAGATAGATATTGTGTTTTCTACTTTAGTTTGAATATTTAGTTTTATTGAGAACTCTGTAACATATGAGCCTGAATGTAAAGGGAGACAAGTCTTGATGTGAGGCAAACTTATATGGATTATCACATGTTAAACAAAGAATTGACAAAAATGATATGTAAATAATTCTATTTTTAATGGAGAAATTTCTCTCTTTTTTTACACTTTGTGAGTTGCAAAACCTCTGTAGAGTAGAGTGGAAAACAAGAAAGTTCGTGAATTTGCCTCACACAAAGACTTTTCACTCTTTACATGCAAGCATTTTAAAGAAGAGTTCAGTACGACCAATCTGTTCAAAATACAGTAATAAAGCGCAATATCTGATAAACATTTACAGATCTAATTTATTATTCATCTGCCCTTGTTAATTAAATATGATTATTTTTTGTTTTTAAAAATGGTGGTTGGACACCATTTCATGGCATTTGTTTAGGATCGCTGTTTATGTTTTTTCGTGTTCTTCTTGCAAAATTTTCATAGCATCATAAATTTGAAAATTTCAGCTTCATCTCCATGCTATATGTTGAGTGTGTGAATTCAACCTCTGAGTGATGAGATATAAAAAATGAAAAATTGACAAAATATGAACACAAAAAAGGAATTTCTTAGTGGCCAACATCTGGTGTGCATTCAGGTGGGAGGGAAATTTATTTGAGTAACTGTAACACAATATCAGCACTTAAATCTGTGAATCGATCTGGGCAATTATGGCACATAGCTTCAAATTAAAAATCCCAATTTAAAAGGAAGAAACAGCCATGTACTGCAACTGTAAAATGTTCTGTGCTATGATTATTTCCCCTTGCATCATTCAAGAATGGTCTTTTGATGGTAACATACACCACTTTTTCTTACAGAATAAATAAAAGTTTTCCTTCATTATTTTTTTTAATGTGCATGACTGTAGAAAACAATGACACATTTGATGAGCCATGGTGACTAAAAGTGAACAAATTTGGGAACTTGAGTTTTTGCTTTGATCTGCCCAGTCCTAATGAACATGAGCCCCAGAGGCCCTGGGCAGGGCTGATAACGCTGTCAGGAGGGTAATTAGCTACCCCTCAAGGAGGGAAACTAAGGGGAGATAACTGTGTTGGTGATAAAAATGTTTTGTGCAATATTTTGCTTCTTCGTTTTTACTGTTAAATACTTAATACAAACAGGAAAAAAAACAAAGTGAGTTGTTCACCAGATTTTACAATTAATTTTAGTTATTTTTATATTAACTTGGGCTTGAAATTGACAGTTTAAATCAGGTTTATTTGGACAGTGTAAAAGAGGTAAAAATTCACGCATAAATATTTTTCAAATGCAATTTGTCCCACCGCATCATATTTTTTTTTCATATACCTTTTCAGAAGATCATAGTGTATATTTTGGTGAAAAAATTGGCCTCCGATAAACCTTATAAAAAAAATTTATTGCATGTTATAGGTAATTTTCCAAAAATTTTGACAATCCTAAGGCCTGGAGCATTGAAACAAATAATTTAATATAGAATTCGTAACATGTTTTGGATTAAAAGATTGTTGTTTTCACAGTTGAAAATAATTTTGGAAACCTATAACGGGTTGCCAATTTTCAAAAATAGTCTAAAGCACTAATAGCCATATATGTTGATTTTTTTTTCTTTTGAAAACGACGAAGGCCTATGAAAAATGCATATGAGGATCATGTAAATAGACCTGTGGACATGTAGAGACTTTTCACTAATCAATGGCTGATGAGGCAGCACAGAGAAAGAAAAGAAAGAAAGAAAGAGAGAGAGAAAGAGAGAAAGAGATAGAGAGGAGAGAGAGAGAGAGAGAGAGAGAGAGAGAGAGAGAGAGAGAGAGAGAGAGAGAGAGAGAGAGAGAGAGAGAAACCATGTAGATTCAAAAGACTAACTTTAAAAGATAATAAATGTGCTCAACATTTCATTTACAAAATATTTTGAAGATAATCAATATCAATGAGATAGAAAGTGTGATGCCTTTATTAAAAAAAACCACAAAAAAACACTTAACTGAGGTGTGAAACATCTACAAGCAAAACCATTGTAAGAGAAAGCTTATCATCTATATTCAGACAAACACGATCTCCACACCACTGGTATAATCTGCTACCACCATTTGAACTGAGATCACACTACACCAGTCTCTTAGAGCCCTCCTGTTATCTGATCAGTGACAGCTAAACCGATAACTGCTCAACAATTTACACACCCACTGGGTGAGATCAATGCTTTACTCCTGAGTGATTCTGATAGTCTTTTCCTGCATTCTTTTCTCTTTGATTTGATACCGTTACTTAAAAGTTAAACTTTTCATGGGGGGAAAGAAAAAAAAGGCAAAGTTTTTGGAGGTTGCAAGTTTTGATTGAAAAACAGTGTTTTCATCTTACTTAAATGGTGTTACAAAAGAAAATTTACAATTGAAAACAGCAAAAAAAAAAAAAAAAGTATCAATCGAATCAGTCACTAATAGTGAAGACCCTCTCAACTGTTACAAAATGATAAAATTTTTAAGTATGTAAATGTAAAAATAGTACAGTGAAAATTCTACTGAACAGGCCACCAGCTCAGGTAAATTCCTAACCAAGATGGCCAGTGTTGACCCCACAGTGACCTGAATGAACGTTGTCAATGAGTTTTCCCAGAGTAACTGACTGAGAACTAAAAGTTAGTACCGTGGAGCTGAACTTTGGAAAATATATCATGAAAGACTGAATTCTGAAATTTAAAAAAGTGACAGGCAAGTATGCTGGGATCAGGAAAAAAGAACAATTTTGACCACAGGGCATGCCCCCCTCCACACACACACACACACACAAAAGTTAAAATCTTGACCAATTTAAGGCAAAAATTACCCCTGTAGATCCAAAAACTGCTCATTTTTTTTTTTTTTTAATTATCTTTACAGCTCGAACTTACTTATCCACTGTAAACATGGAGACATCATCTTCATCTTTCGCTTTGCCTCGTCCTTTTGGCTTTGGATCCTTCTTCTATAGTGCAAGAAAGAAAATCAAAAACAACATGTTTTCTTGAATTTGCGCTTCATTAAATTCCTTAATCTATTTGCACATCTGTTTATTTATTTAATTTTGTTTTCCCTTCATGTCAAATCAAAGATTGAATATAATGTTGATTTCCACAATGAATTCAACTTACTTCAGAAGTTGAAAAATGAAGAAAGTCTGTTTTCAAATGTTAGGATTTTGTTTGTTCGTCAAAAAGGTAAGAGAAGAGAAAATGATTTTAAAAAGATCTGGATTTTTCAGGATATTCACCTAGAAAAAAAATATTATAAAATAGAGTTAAAAAAGAAATAAAAGATGGAGATAAACTATCTCTTTCTATAAAAAAGGCAAAAGAGACAGAAAAGAAGAGGGAGAGAGGAGTCAGTAAAAAAAATAGAGACCGAGAGGGGAGGGAGAGGGATTGGATGGAGGAAAGGAAATAAAGGAAGAGAGAGAGAGGGATAAAGAGAAGAGAGCAGAAGGGAAAAGAGAGAAAGGAAAAAGATTGATAGAGAAGGGAAGGAAGAGAGAAAGAGAGAGGGAGGGAGGGAGAGGGAGCAGGGATTTTAATTTTGATGTATTCACAGAACCTGTTGTATCAATAACTGAAATGGACTTGTTTTCATTATTGGCACAACCTGTTGAGACATTGATTGTGATAAAATATTATATGTAACTTATACCAATATACACTTTATACAGTAGAATCCATTTAAAATCAATTCTCTTGGGTAAGTTCTTGCTTAAATTCATCACATCAGAACAGGTTGTGCCAATGACTCAAAAAGCGGGTCTTTCATTATTGGGACAACAGGTTGTGTCAATAAGTGAATTTTCATTATTGGCACAACCTGTCCTGAGGTGTCGACTTTAAGCAGACTCCACTGTACATTGTAAAATTCATTTACTTGAAGTACCTAACAAAATACTGCATCAGGATTCGAACTATTTGGACTAGACTTAGATCCTACATTTTAAAACTTTTTTTTCTCAGCTGTGTGGTCAGCTTGACTTCATTTCCTAATACATTCTCAAAAATCAGATCCTATTGAGGGTACTTATGACTGAACTCATTCTTGACTCCATACATTTTTGATAACCTGTGATTAGGGTTACCAGTGGCAGTATACATGTATGCAATTTGAAAAATTTTCATTTCACAGATTGCATGAGATTCTGTTGGTGGTGCATGATCCACAATGTTCAGCACGCCATTCAAGTATATGAGTAGATTCCTTTTATTCTTTAAAACGTTTTCTGGGTTTTTAATTCACTTGTTTTTTTTGTTTCTATCTGGTGTGTGTTTTTAAAAAACTAATACATCATTAGGTCTTGTTAGCTGTGCATCAAAAATGGTTATGAAATTGCTTACGCATTAAACACTATACCTACATTTCAAGTCATGGTTGCACTTGCATGGACTAGTCTAGATCTAGCCATTGCATTCTGATGACTTGTAAAAATTACATTTTGCCACAATAGCCACTACTCGTCAAATGATCTCAGCAGCAAAGCCTAGGCTTTTCTTTGAACAAGACAAAATTGTGTCAATAGCACAAACGGGTTGATTTTCATGATTGGGAGAAGATGTTGTGCCAATGACTCAAAAAGCGGGTCTTTCATTATTGGGACAACAGGTTGTGTCAATAAGTGAAAAAGACCTGTTTTCATTATTGGCACAACCTGTTCAAACTGTATAACATGTAATTTAGACAACTATACACTTTATACAGTAAAATCCATTTAAATTCAAGTCTCTAAGAGTAAGTTCTCGCTTAAATTTATCATATCACAATTTTGACTCTATCCACATTGTTGGGACAACAGATTGTGCCAATAACTCAAAGGCGAGGTTTTTCATGATTGGGACAACAGTTTGTGCAAATTATCATCCACTTTAATTTTAATTGAAATTTAAGCTTAAAAGCCTCATATAAATAATATTCACAAATATTTATTCCCATATTTATACACATCATATTTGATTTTAAACTTTTGATTACAAAGCCTTAAAACAAAAGACAAAATCTGTTAGACAGAAGTTCTCTTACACATTAAAATTATGAATTAAATTTTAAATACAGTGTTACACTACTTGTTCTTTTTTACTTCTTCTTCTAAATCAGTGACCAAATCTTCTAAAAAAAAAAGGGCCATTTCTGAATTTCAAGCTTTCCAATTGAGACATGACTTTTGGTGTAAAAATTTAAAAATTTTAAGTAAGCTGTGTTGGAATTTGACATAAGAATGAAATTGAAAATGAGATTTCTGATATAATCTCACTAAATACAGAATGTCATCTTTTTTTGTCTGCCTGTTTGCAAAATTTTTTGCACTGTGTTAGCTGTAGAGGGAAGAATAGCATAAGAACTATTTTATTCACTCAAAGACTCTCCTCCACAGATGCTACACGCATATTTAGTGTGCGAAAAAAATTGAGGATAATTGATCCTGCCGATACAATGGAGTAAAAAGAAGATAAAAGATAATATTATCTCTATTTTTATCAACTCTCCTTTTATAATAAAGAGCATCAAACAGTGTGGTGAACTGTTAAAAGTATGATTCTTACAAAGTTATTTGACCTTTTAATTTTTTTCTCCTTATAAATGTGACATCAACAAGAGTTCTTTTTTTAACAGCATATTACTTAGATGTATAAAAAAAAAAAAATTCTGAAATTACTAGCAAGATCATTCTATGTGCTAGTTGAGAATTTAAAATGATTATTATTTTAAAATGATTTACTTTGCTGTATTATAAAATTACATATTGAGCTTGGAATTAGTGATTGATAAGCCTAGTTACCTTAAGCACTGTTTTTTTAGAAGGCTCATTCTTGGCTGGTGCAGCTTCTACAGGCTGTGAAAGACAAGGCAGGAAGCGGTGCAGAGAATAGGCGAGCAGTAGAAATAAAGGGTGAAAATTCTTCAAAAATCAAATTTTTGAAGAAATGGTTAATACTACAGTACACTTTGTGAAGGATTTTAGCAAAGATCTAAGGTTTGTTTAAGAAAAAAATTTGATGGAGGAATATAATTGTATCTATTAACTCTTTGAAGATGGATTTTTTTTTAGGTGCTGACGGATTCCTGCCGAAGAAACAAGAATAGAGAGACCCGTCAGCAACTATATATCTGCATACGTCCGGATTGAGGTGAAAATTAGCGCCAATATATTGGCATACATCCAAAATGAGTTAAAAGAAAATGTTTGCAGGTGTAGAATAATGCTAATGGCGGTTAACAATATTGTTTGTTTGTTTTATTATAAAAATCAATTCAAGGCACTATACATTTCAAGGAAGCCTTGTGAAAGAGAATGTTGCTTTGATAAAAAATTACCCATGCTTCAAGAAAAAGACTCATCTAAGATATAAAGTGTCTAGGTTCCTATCTCATTAGTTACTTGATCAAAGACTTTTGTTCAACTGCCAAGGGGATGCCAATATGTGCAGCAAAATTATTTACTTAAATTTTATCAGTTCCTGCATATTATTGCGGACAAAAGAAGGAAGTGTAGAAAGTGCATTCACAGTATGATTTTTAACTTGCTTACTATTCCCCATTTCTTCCTCTACCTTTGGCTTGCTTAGTTATTTTCAAAAGTACAATACTCTTTAAAATATAAATAGGAATCTCTTCTTGAAGTTTGACACACTCCCTTTCCTCTGTTAACATTTTTTTTTCAAAGATTAGCTAGGACTTTACATGAACTGGTGTTGGTTCAATGTTTTCATGTGCATCTGCCTGCTAAGGCCCACATATACTGGTTGTTTAAAGTGAAAGTTTACTAATTTGCAGTCAATTTGGCTACAGCTGGAAGTAATATTTCCGTTTGTCTCTTATGACAAAGACAGGGACTTTAATGATATTCTGAGATCTAATGACCAGCAAGAGTCACCTCCACTACTCATGAACAAATGGTTTCTCTATGAAGTACTAGGAGCTGAATAAATTTGGAGACTGAATTAATAGTCAATGAATTTTTTTAACCAAAGGCTATGATAGTTGAAAAATAGTCTTCTAGATTATTTAAGCTTACTGCATGGTATAAAAAAGAAAATGAATTCTCAAACAATGCAACAAAGTAATAGTGTGATTGGAAACTAAAAATACTGGTTCAGATTTTTTTTTTAAACCAGCAGTCTCTACAACAACCATAGTAGTGGAAAATATATTTAAACAAGAATAATAAGGTATACAAACAAGAAAATATAAAAATATAATAGACAGAAATCAGCTGTAAATTTCCTTGTAGCATTGCCAGAACACTACTCTAGGTAAACATGATTGGGCTTTCAACCCTGGCGGGCTACAGATTTTCATAAAGTCTTCATAAGAGCATTATCAATACACTCAAAACCGATTCAGAACCAACTATTCAGTTTTAAGCCCTCTATTTCACCTAAATTTAATTTTAACTAACAAAGCTTTTTCTTCTTTCTCTGTCTTCCCAAAATTGTATAATGTGGCATGGATGCATAAAGTGTTGCAGTTTGAGAGATCAATGCTATTTTTATTGTGTTACTTGTAAGGCCATTTTCCTGACATTTGCAAAGCTATGGTAAAATCCCCTTGATATCTATCAATACCTAACAAACATATTCTATGGTTCCTTCCCAAATGTTTCATTGCAGTGAACTTGCCAAAATATATGTCTATATTATGCCTGACAAACCCATGAATAGGTAATCTTGCCAATATATTTAACATTGCCTATTAACATATGTTTAGGATACACTTGCCAACAAATTTAAAATTAACTGACAAATGCATTAACTTGCCAATATATTGCCTGACAAACTCATGACTAAGGTTAACTTGCAAAAAAAATTATATTCAGAGTAGGGACAAGCAATGTGTCTTTGAACATAATTTCGTAAAATTCAGAATCACTCTTAAAATTTCAATGTCCCACCCACCATTTTTTGGAAGGTAATGAAGTTCTATCGTCTCGTTATTTTCAATATTTAAGACAATTTTTTTTTTAATGGAAAATAAAATTGCATAAAAATGATGCTAATATTTCCCTACAGGAAGTAAATCTAAATCTACACAAGTGATGGAAAAAAAAATAATAAAATGCATGGCCAAATCTGGCAAGTTTGTGCAAATCAGCATTCATGACAAAAAAAAAGCTATACAAAGATTTTGTGAAGAAAGAGTAAAATTCTTGGTTTCTTACACTGAAAGTGGATTGAGAAGCAGTCTTTGATTGAATCAAGAAAAAAAACAAGAACATTGGTTTGTAAAAACATGTTATGATTGAATAAAAAAATGAAATGATTCATACTGATAAGATATGAAATTGAAGGCAATTCATAAATACAAACAAATTCATTTTAGGGTTCTAAGAATAATTTTGAATATATTAAATTATATAAGGATTTCTTTTCCTTTTCTTTCCACACAAGTAATATTAAATTGTTTTCGAAAGATATGAAAAAAAGAATTGGAAAAGATGCATATGATGTGAGTGATGAAAAGGAAAAAAGAAAAGAAAATTTTTTTCACTGAAGAAAAAAAAAGGGTTTTTTTGGTCAACCAGTCAAATAAATTGAATTTTCTTGATATGAGCTTGACAATTCAACAGATGATAGACATGCCTACCCTTAAAAAAATTCTTGAGGAACATCAAGTACAAAAAATGCCGAATATATGTCAGAACTAATGCTGCTTGAACAAAAAAAAAAATAAAGCAATAATTTAAATAATCTCCAATTTTTTAAAAAGTGATTTGAATCACAGAGTTATACCTTTAGGTTGGGGGATAATGTAAAGTACAGTAGACCACACCTTAACCGAAAAAACGGCTAAACCAAAAAGAAATTGAAGAGCTTTCCGTTTTTCCTCTTATTCTTTCTTATAAAACATGCGGTAAACCGAAAGCGTTGGTTGCTTTACTAAAGCAAAATAAAAACTACCGGGAAAGCCCAGTCACTGTCCGACCAGCACATTTAAAAAAAAAAAATCTTGTTTTATACACTCCTTGCCCATCCCTTTCTTTCGCACATTACTCCATGCAAACCCAATACTGTTAGTTACTGGTACCTCACACTACAGACTGCCAGACTGCCAGACCCAATGTCTGGCTAGGTCTAGGTCTACTGCACACACCTGCCCATCCCTTCTTTTTCAACACTCAGTTACGCAGCGGGACCGTGCCAGACACTCCCTACATGTGTAGGTCCCGTCAACCCTAAGCTAAGCAAACACTGTTGCATCACAGCCGATAATTAAGCCATCTCTCTTGTGGAGAACTTCAGCCTTTGTACATTAATTCAAAGTTGCTGATTTCAAATTTGCTGTCATAGTTTATGACTGCTTTTTCTTGCAAAAATCAAGTCTGATGAAAAAAACTTAGTCCAGGTGACTGTGTTACGGTGTGAACAAGCCACCATCAACAGTGAGTGATAGTTAGGCTTAGGAATGATGCATGTGCCACTGCCACAGGATTGTCCCACCCCATCTCATCCCCTATTCAGCTTGCAGCAGAGATGCCAAATGAGCCCAACAAAATTTTCTGAGCATTAAGCGTGGACTCATGATCGATCACAATCGACCAGTCACCCAGACAAAAGCAAATGAACAACAAAAACAAAACAAAAGTGTCAACAATATGCCCTCTGGAAAAAAAAATGTCATCTTTTCTGATTTCTGGATTTCCAGAAATTTCCAGAAATGTGGCACCTCAAGAGGCAAGATTTGCAATTGGACTTTAAAAAAAAATGAAAAAAGGTCTAGCCAACAGCCCCAAAATAGGTTTGTCTGAAAATTTAGTTGCAGTGTTTTTTTTATTAATATTGTTGTACATCTGGTAAGTTTCTTGTCATACTTATGTACAAAAGTGCCGCTAAACTTATATTAGGCTTATTTTATAGGACACTGCTAATCAAATAAATGACAAATTTTTAGATTTAGTGATAAAAAATGAATTTTAGGTCAAATTGTGGATCAAGTCCACAATTACCAAAACAGTAGGAATGTCTGACATGACAAAAAAAACTGAATTCCTATTTGATTCTCTTACACAACAACAGCGAACAATTTTTCATTGATAAAATCATGACAATCTACTTATTGCCTACCATGTGGTGTGCCAAGTGGCGTATGATAGTACTAAAATACTATTTTATGATCTTTGAACTCTAAGGCCCTTGACAGAGAAGATGTAAAAATTGCAGCAGTAATAACTGCGCGGCCTGAAGATACACCATGGACAAAAGGGTGCGGACACACAAGCGACTAGCAGTAATTTCAGTCTTGGTGTGGCAGATTTGTGTCACCCACATTCTGCTACACCGCAACACACCAGCGCACTGGTGAAGCACACAGCTCAATGAACACGGACACATGAGATGTATATACCACCGGCGCATTTATAGATCTAGTTATCTTTCTTCTCGCTTCTCATTCAATATAATAGCTTCGGTGCAACCATGTCTTCTTATCACGAAGCAAAGTGTTTGATTTAATAAATGAAGAGCAGAAACATCATTTGGGATAGCACAAGTAAAGAATATAAAGGCAAATTTTTTTTTTAATGCTGCTGGGATAGATGTTTGCCTAGCCCTCAGACAAATGATGCAAGTGATGAAAATGTCCTCTTAGTAATCTGTGAGAAACAACAGAGTGAACCCAAAATCTTTTTCTTTGCTTTTTCTTTTTTAAAGAAATTCTTCTCATCACCAGGAAAGCCAACCTGACTCTTCAATCATCCATCTGACAAGGCCCTAAGAGTTATGCAAAATTGTCTTGCAAAGCAATCCAAATAAATGACATGCTATAAAGAACTCATTTATAGATTTGCCGTTCCAAAAATAATGCTCTTTTCATAATACTGCAGTAGTGAAATGTGAAAAAAATTAATTTCACTCTATCTCAATATAATAAAATCAGATTTTTTAAAATTTAACTGCAAAACATAAAATTATTAAACCAGCTCTTTTTAAAAACAACTTTGCATTCAAACATTACAACACTCTTTCATGCTGCCAGAAATTATGTTGAGAGTTGATAGGAGAAATTTCATGTCAAAGATTCATTAGGAGAAATGTCAAGTTGCAGAGATGAAAAATACCACAAAAATATTTTTTTTTTCTTTGAGGGGGAGCACAAAAGGGGGATAAATTAAAAAATATTTATATTTTTCATTTTGATTTATGCATTCTAACAGTGTTACAGCTTGGTGCCAAAAAAAAAAAAAAAGAAAAAAATTAGTTTGCTGGATTTATAATCCTCAACCAAAACAAAAGAATAGGCGAGATGTCTTGTGGCTGACCTTAACTCATTTTCAATTAACTAAAACAAAGCCTCTTGAAAATGCTCATAAGAATTTTTTTTAAAAGGCTCAAAGAAATGGCAACAAAAATCTTACAGCTTTGCCAGCATTCATGTCGCGTAGTTGCTGTAATTGTTTTTGCAATGCATCAATCTCCGCCTGCTTCTTTGCCTCATCAGCAGCTTTCTGTTTCTGTGTAAAATTTATGGGGAAAAAAATTAGAACCTAAAAAAAGCACTTTTTGGGCAAACAGCCTTTGCTTTTATTGTTAAACCTTGTCAGTCACATGCTAATTTAATAGCTAACATTAAGTTTTTCTTTAAGCAAAGGTTTTCACTTTTGAAATAAATATATAATTTTTTTTCATATTGCACCACAATGAATTGTACTATCATTGTAAAGTGATACTTACACTTAAAGGCTAGCATACATACATTTCTCTTCAACAATTTGTACACATAATAAAGATAATTTCCACTGGTCTTGACATACATTTTTTTTTACCTTAAAAAAGATACAAAATTTACCCTAAAATTTTCAATTTTCAAAATACCGATTCTAAAAACTAAAAATAAATTCCTTTCAATGGAATAGCAGAAAATTTTAAAAAGAGTAAACACTCTTTGAACTCAGTTTTCTTTCTCCCCAGTCAGCTTAATTCTATGCCAAGATAATTAAAATTAATTTCCTTTTAAATAACACAGCAAGCGCATAATATACCTTTGCATGACCTTACTTTTCTTTCATATCACCATTATTAAAAAATCCAGTGGCAAAAGACTGATGCAAGACGCACAACTCTAATTTACTATGCGACAAGTTTTTTTTAAATGCTTATAACAATTCGGTAGAACAAGTTAAAAACATGAGAATAACACTAAAAATTGGAAATTGAACATATTTTAGATTGATGAAAGACACTTGAAATTGAAAAACCATGAACATTTAAAAAAAAACAAAAAGAAAGATTTTTTTTTTAAATGCTCTTTTTCACCTTTGAATTGACTTCAAATGCATATTGTGTTGTGCTTTTAGTTGTTTGTGATGCTGTTGGTCTTTTATATTTGCTATCATATTATCTGTTATGAAAAACTTGAAAAAATCAAAAGGATCTGATGTATAATCAAGGTCCAAATTCCCTTATTTATGCTCAGCATGGACAGTAAAAATTTTAATTTCAACATTTTGCAGTTGATTTGACCATTCTAACTCATTTTTGTGAGCATCACCATCGTCTTAGATCCCATCATCAGGATCTTGATGGAAGCCTAGATCTAAATCTTCGTCATCGTCAACATTAGGCTCTTCTACATCAAACTCAATGTCCCTTTCCTTCCCAATTTTGTCAGGTGTGTCCACAACCTGTGATATAAACTTGAAAGCCATATTTAAAAAAAAAAATCATAGCCTGATCACCGATTTCAGTCCTGTAAACTGAAACTGGAAGAGTAGCTCTTCTTCAAAACAAGACAACTAAGTACTTCTAAATATAAACAAACTTATTGGTAGTTTCTCTATATTATAAACTGTATACTGAACGCAATTGACACAGGCAATAGTGGGCGCTCCCGACCACAACCATAAAGGGCGATAGCGGGCGAAAACGTCCTCTATCGGTTAAATTATGAGCTGTGTGTGTTGGGGAGGGCTATACAACCCGATTACTTTGAGTGTGAAAAATCAACTTTCAATATGTTTAGCTTTAAAAAACAAAAGAAGAAAAAAGAATTACAGGTCCAGATACAACTTACTCTTAGGTCAGCTTTTGATGGTTTGCCATCCACCTGGTCAAAATATTCAAACAGTTGTCGCCACATTGTATTCTTTCTATTCTTTTCATCATCTGGAATTTCATACAATTATTTATTATTATTTCAAGGATCTCAAAAATATGTTTTTAAAAAATTGTTTTATAAAAAAAATACTAAAAGTAAATTTCAACACACACAAAAAAGCGTTAGTAGGAGTCAGAAATATGTAAATCCATCAATAGCTTTGTCTCCACAAATAAAAAATCTTGAGACATAAAAGTTGTGAAATTACTCTTCATAAAACTTAATGTCCCAATTGAATCAGCAATATAAATTGAAACTGCAATTGGAACCAATAATTTTTACATACAGATCCTCAATGCCTGTACCGTGAGTCAATATGTCAGTTTTATCTTCCACAAAGTGGCTGCTGTAAATTGAGTCTAGAATTATACTCAGAATGGCTGCTCTTTTGATTTTCTTCTCTAGGTGCCATGTATGGAGCAGGCATTGGTGATCATGTTCCTCCACTCAAACCTATCCCTAGTCAACCTCATAAAGTTGCTGTTGCCTGTTGCCTATGACTTCCAATATCAGTTATTCTCTGCCTACCTCTACTGCATCTGCCTTCAACCTTTCCAGTGATTGCCTCAGTCTTATGGTTTTGATTAGTGATCATTCAAAGTCAGTCTCTTTCAGTAACAATTCATTGGACTTTTATTCTGTCCATGATATCCTCATCATTCTTCATGTAAACCACATCTCTACTGCTTCCTTGTTTGTTGTCCAATATTCACTACCATACAAAAGTACTGACCATACATGTTTCATTACCCTTATACTTGTGTTTCTGCTAGCCAGCATTGGTTTCATTTTTTGGAGTGTATCTTTAGCCATAGCGATTCTTTTACTTATTTCACTTGTGCATCTGCCATCTGATGTTATCTGATTCAGGTAACCTAGATATTTGAATTTGTAATTTGTTTGATTTGTTTGCCTTTTCTAACAAGATTGCACTTGGTATTAGAGGATTTCTTTGAAATGACCATACATTCCATTCTCTTTACATTCAAAGACAGGCACATTCTTTAATTTCTAAAACTACAGTATCTAAAAGTTTTTGGAGTTGTTCACCAGATTCTTCTATTAAAACTGTATCATCTGCATACCTGAGATTATGTAGATTGTCTCCATTTATTTTTTAGCCTGAAATATCATCAAAATTCTTTAAGATTATTTCACTATAGATGTAAAAAAGATCAGGAGACATTAAACATCCCTGCCTCTCACCTCTTTTGATGGGTTTGAAATCACGTTGCTCTCCTTCAATTCGTACAAATGCAGTTGCATCCCAATTTCTAATTGCTCTCACATCGTTACCATCAATGTCTAATTTTTCTAGCATGCGAAACAGCTCTACATGTTTTAATTTGTCAAAGGCCTTAGAATAATCAATGAAACAGAGGAGGAGATCTTTTTGCATTTTTATAAACCTTTCCATAAGCATTTGCAAAGTGAATATTGCATTTCTAGTCCCTCTATCAGGCATAACACCAAACTGTTTTGGAGATATTTCTCGTCTTAGACTTTTGCACATTCTATGCATCAAAACATGTTACAGGATTTTTGTAAAACGGTTCATTAAACTGATTGTTCTTTTGATCTAGCCTTGTTTATTTGTAACAGGGAGAGGATAAATGAGAGTATTTGATTAGTGAATACTTTAGCTAACCATAAATATAGAGGATAGTAACTTCTAGTTTTTTTCTGGCAAGAATCATTTGTTTAATACTAACCTAATTAGCCTGGATATTACATAATTAGTATTAATTTTTCTGGATGCTGTAGGCAGAGGGTATAAAAGGACAGTGGAGCGCCAATTTTGTGAGTTTATAGATCTATATAATTTTGGAGAGTTACCTTGCTGTTTTGAAATTGTTCCTCTAATAAAGCTTTTGTTCAAATTTTGGCAAAATGGAGTGATTTCTTTTCTTTAGTCTATTTAAAAGAATTACTTGTGACAGGCAGTATAACTGAAGGAAGCATCAATTAGCATTGTAAAAAATGATATACATTACTTTTCTTTTAAATCTGCATCATAAAAAACAATGTGCATTGCTTTTTTTTTTCAATTTGCATCTTAACAAACCAATGTGCATTGCTTTTTTTCCAATTCACATCGCAAAAGCACTGAACAAAGTTAACTTTGCCTTCAAAGTGAGGACAACAAAATAAAAGACAGTTCATAACTGACTTCAACCAAGATTTGGGGAGGGAGGGTTCTGTCAATGGTAGACAAAAGTTGACAAAGGGAAGGGGGTGGTCTTAAAAAGTTAATGTTAACCACACTACTATAATTTATAAAGCAAAAAAATGCCGTATATGGCTCTTGAAAATGGCCTCAAACGCAACAAAAGAAATCTTTGCGATCACAAGCTGTCTGGCAACCCTGATACTACTGTTGTTTTCACAAACTAAAACAAAGAAGATGGCGATGGATGCCTCAGAATGTTATCAAGATTCTTACAAAACTTTTAAAGCAGCTCATCCTTCTCTAAAAGGTTCTGAAATTCTAGAAAAAGCGAATTCTCAATGGAGAATTTTAAAGAAAGAAATAAAAGAAGGCAGTGTCATGGACTTTAATGATCAAATGCATGCATTGAAATTAGAAGCAGCTAAGCTCCAAGTCTGGGTTCTTTTTTTTTTTTTTGTTTGATTAAAAAAAATATATGAAAGAAGTGTTCAAATTTTTTGTTGAGACATTGACTTCTCAAAATTGAATTAACATTGCTTATGCACTGTGTACATCATTACACACTACATCCAAGCGGTGAACATATAATGCATAAGAATGTTAAAGTTGTCACCACAACATGGGGGGGGGGGCAATTTTTGCCAAATTTTGGTTGACGTTAATTATGAACGGTCCCTAATGATGATAATTGCTATTCACACAGGGTGTGTCAACATCCAAACTAGACCTAGATCTAGATATGAATTTCAATATTTTTAGATCTATCTATTTAATTCTAGATTTAGATGCAAGCAGTCCTAGTAAAGTAGTAGGTACTAAATTAACATTCAACTTTGCTGACAGTACAACATGGGTCTTCTCCCCAGTCTTTCTTTTTTTTGTCTGTCTCACAGAACCAAAGTGGCTACATGTGAAATGTTGCCTCGCAAAGGGAAATGATAGTGACACTTTTATTTTTCTTCTTTTATTTGTTGTCTGCCCTTTTTCTGAAGTTTTTTTTTTAAGATCATTCTCCAAACTCTTTCAATGCTTTTAGAAAATCTTCGTAACTTTCCAATGTGGTTACCACCTTCATTACTATTTCACATGGAATGGTGCTTGGCGGTCATGTTGTTTTCAGCGAAAATGAAAGTGGGAGAGTAACACCGCGCAAGACCGATGTTTACGATGTACTGTTCAAAAAAAGCAAAATGCATCGAATTTTACAATGCAAAATGATAACTGAATAGCACAAAGCCATCATTGACAAAAACAATAAAATATTCTATGGCAAATATGCATCAAAAGTAGGAAAGGCTTTTATATAGGTTGTCCTGCATATTTTTTCGTTTGTGCGGGCTTGTTATGATAATTATAAAGACTACCAAGAGATTAATTTTTTTTTTAATCAGTAATTTCTTTCAAAAAGCAGTAGAGAACTCATAAAACTAAAACATCTAGGATCTAGATCTAATCCAGGCAGCTTCAATTCCTGTCATATTATGAAAATCATGACTGACTCTTATCTAATCTAAATTCTGTGCTCTATGTTTAGAATATAGGTCTGTATCAAAACAAAACCATACCTAAATTTAGCAACAAGATTCAGCCAAAAAAAACCAATTTCATATTAGATCATCTAGTCCATTTAAAGTTGTCTACATATTCTGCCTTCAAAAAAAGGAAGCAACTGAAGGTTCCTGTCTGCATTGATCCTGAGACTATTCTTTGGAAGTTTTGATGTGATTCACAAACATTTCAATTTTAATTTCAATTCTGACAATGCAAACTACTCAGTTCAAAGTATCACCTAAGCTACGGAGGCTGAGAAGTTTACACCTTGCCATGCATTATTTCTGTGTGCAATTTATTTTTTTGGGCACTGGGCTCCATTGAAGAGGGCAATTCAATTTAAAGTAGACTAAGAACAAAACTTATTGTTATGAACAAGAAATTATTTCAAAACTGATGTCAGACATGAAAAAAAATCGTGAAAAGATATGTAAGTTGTAGAAACTAAAGCAGGGCGCGAAAAATAATTAGACTTATGGCAGGCCACAGATTGATTCTGGGTCTGATAGAAATCTGAGACAGAAAGTGAAATTTTATGACTGAATTGATTATTTGGCAAAAAACCACAATGTACGTTTGTAGGTTTAACTGAGTCTACAGAAAACCCCTGTGTGATTATAATGGTTCCAAAATGGATATAAGGTATGAAAGGGTTACACATCTATACAGAGATGATTGTGCAACACTGTAATAGGTACTAATTTTAATGCTCTGAGGACCTATACTCTACAGCAGCATTTTGTATATATAGAAGCAGAGCACTTCCTTCTCCTAAAACCTGCCACTCTCTCCTCACTGAAACCTGCTATAAAGTGCCATCAAAACACTTGCCTACCTGGAGGAAGATAATCTTTGACAGGAGCTCCATGGTCCTTGTACATTTGTCTGATGAGTCTCTCAGTGACATCCCTAACCTCGCCTGCATTGTGCTGTAGCGCTTGCATGTTGAAGGTCATCACATTGTCCATGGTGAGACCACTGTGAAATGTAACACAGGCATGAAAATATGGAGAGCGTGAGAATGTACATGGAGAAGGGAAGACTGAGCAGAACATATAATATAGTTAATTTTGTTTCTTTTCGAGAAAAAGTACTCTTTAAAAACTTATGACATTTCAATTTAAAATAGTTACAGTTGTTCATGATCTTTTATAGCAGTCACTGCTTAAGAAACCCACTTTTTAAGGCCAATCTTTTGGTAAAGTGATTCCACAATCTCACATCTGCTTTGAGCATGCCTAGGACCTAGCAATAACTTGAAGGGCTTGACACATTCATGGGGCACCGAGTTAGTTGGCTGAAAAAAATAAATGATATTAGACATAAGTTAGTTTCCCTCACAAATTTGAACACATAAACATCGATAAATTCTAATATATAACTTTTGCCTGTGTCGTAGTAAGCAAAGTGACAATTCAGGGTTTCTGCAACCTAAACGAAACAAAATTTAAGGCTTTTTTCAGGTCCTTTCAGGCCCATGTGAACACTGTCAACATATTTTCAGTCAAGTGAGAGTATACTCCATTATTTTTACTACACTTAATACAGCTGAACCAGGATAAGGGGATCCCCCTCATAATAGATCTCGTTTTTTGCTCGGAAGGCCAGGTTTATATATAAGCTTGACAGAGTCAAGTGACCAGGTCTGAATGCCTATTTAGCATATTTTTCCAAAAGCGCAGTGCAAATTGTATAAAAATGTGTACATGGATGCCAATTTTTAAAAAATCTTTTATATCTTTTTGTAACCAAATCACATTTCTAAAAATAATCTTTTTACCTCTGTAGATTATGTATTGAACCATTCATAAACATTTCATGCTACATTAGATGTTGTGCATTATTCCCTCAATATTGAAGTTTGATGTCATTGCCTCTATATTCTTGAAATGATGAAAGTATATACAATGCAAAATGTAAACCTGTATTTTTGCTGTTGTCTGATTTTGTTAATTGATAATTAATAGCTTGAAATTGTTTTTTTTTTCTTCTGTACCATATATTTGTACATTTATATAATTTGATGCCTATATTCTACTCACAGAATGGATCTAGATATCATCTAATTAGATTAAGACTAGATATGGATAAAATCTAACGAAATTTAGGCTAGATGTGGGTATATGCTATTGTATATTGGCTATATTATCACTCAGGAAATTACAGATGGATTCAATAACTCAGGCTGGAAGCATGACTGATTGATTGATTATCTGTATACCCAGTCCACCATTTAGCGGTGATCTCATTCTGTTCATTCATTCTCTCTCATAGGCTTCCATCAGATGCTCAAGCAAATCAAAACAAAGATAAAAATCCATTAAAAATCCAACAGAGTATATAGAGAAAAACTTTAAAAGGAATCTGTACAAAGCCTCAGATATTTCTATAAACACCAAGTTCCTTTAACTCTTCATGTTCACACCAACGAGCCACCGTTGATTGAATAGGTTATGAATGGTCGGACCAACAATGCCAGCGTTGCTTCCGCAACACACAGTTGGTCGCACCGACGGTCACAGCGTTGCTTGGTTTTATAGCATATAATCGCACCCAAACCACTTTTATAAAAGCGAAACTTTAATTGTACGAAAAGTTTAATCCTCCTACTTCCTTTTCCTACCATTCTTCCTATACTTTGGTGTTTTTTGAGTCTAAGCGAGGGCTGAAAGCACTCTAGTCTTATTTTTCCATCTATGATTGAGAGAACTTCATCGTGTGATGTGAAATCTTGTAGATCCAGTAGATTATTATCCTAATTTCAGTGTTTTAGCTACTGATATCAATTTGTTTTTATTCAAATAGATTAGTTTTGCTATAAAATCGTTGCTATCTTTAGATCTAATCTATATCTAGAGATATTTAGATATCTAGATCTAAAATCTAGGTCAAGATGTATAAAATGTGATATAATTTCAATGTTATGTAGCTAAATTCACAAAAATTGTACAATAACAAAAATCACACACCTATAAAGCACATTTATTCTTCTTTCCAATGATACCAATTTTAGCTCTGTATCTTACTTATGTCAAAAGGTAACGCATAGCTAAATAAGGATACAGTCTCATTTGAGCCTGTGACCGATGGTGGAAATGTTGTGTGGCCAAAGGGGGAAAAGGGCTGCGAGCATAAAGAGTTAAGTAACCCACTATGCAAGAAGGATTGACCTCTCGGGAGAGTCTGTACATGTCAGTTACACTGAAGTATTTCCTCCTGGTGTCTTGAAAGTCTGGGCATTCAATTAAAATATGCCAGACAGTGTAAAGGCTGTCACAGCATAGCAAAAAGGCTGTTCCTCATTTTTGAAAAGGAAGCTCTGGGTGGCCCACCCAAAGCCTACACATTACCGTCTCCCGTTTTCTACCTGATCCTTCACCTCTTTTGTTGAGGTCTTCTCCCAAGTTGGGGAGTACTTAGATGTAAGCATTTTCTTAAGGTTTCATATCGGAGCAGCAAATGAGTTTTCTTGGGTATGATGTTCTATTTAGAGCTGCCTTTGCAAGTTTGTCCACATTGTCATTCCCTTGGATGCCTTCGTGAGCAGGAATCCAGACAAAAGAGATGTGAACATTGGGTGGAAATTTGCGGATTAAATTGTATAGGCGCCTGATATCTTTAACTTTGAAATTTTTGCTTTGAACAGCATGTAAGGCTGACAAGCTATCACTGTAGATAACAAAGTTTTTATGGTATTTAGTGAGGTTTTTTTTACTGTGACAGACTTGCCAAAAATATTAGAAAACAGGAGTGAGCCCACCCAAAAAACAGGATTTTGAAGCAAAAAACAGGAGCATGTTAAGGAACATACCTTAAGGACAAAAATAGAAGCCTAGATCTCACTACACTTCAGCGAAGGTGCTGTGAAAATTAATGCTATATAGATCACACCCTTGTTGATCCCAGTTAAATTTAAAATGGTAGATTATCTTTTTTTTTTCCAATACAATTTGTATTTGTTGTTATAAAAATCATTAAATTTATACTTTAAATCATGATCACTAACACTAACAGTCACAGGTAAGGCAGGTGATGATAATGAGTTCCTTTAACATTTTTTTTTGTCTTTCCATTTTTGGGTACTTAATGGGATTAATGAAGACTTTTTAAAATTATTAACAAAATAAGCTCTTGAGATCCACTCTAAATCCTGATCAACTACAGTAACAGGCTAGGCAAGCTATGACGATAAAGAATTTCTTTGAGATTTTAGATAGGCCTGATACAATTAGTATTTTTTTTTGTTTGTTTTAATTATAGATCTACTTCAAATAATGATCGCCAACTCTTACAGGCAAGGCATGCTATGATGATCAATTAGTTTGGGATCAGTTTTCATTAAAAAATCTATTATGTTCTCACTGGCGGTTTTTTTTTTCTTCTTTTTTTTTGCCAACACACACGTAAAATTAATAAACAATGGATTCTACCAAGATCTACTGCTATTGTTTCGGCCTATAAACATCACCTGGGCCTGTGTCAAATCATAGAGCTAGCCTACCAACACTAACAGAAAAGGCAGACGATGATAACAATGAATTCCTTCCTGATCAGTTATCTTCGCGCCGAGTACATTTTGTAAAATTATAAGCATAGGCCTAAATCTACTTTAAATTATGCTCATCAACGTTAACAGGTAAGGCAGTGGATGATGATGGATTCTGTCGCAATCCTTTTTTATTATTATTCTTTTTTAACTCTCTAATCATTATGATCGCCGAAACTTACAAGGCAGTTTATGGTAAGGAAATTCCCTTACGTTGAGATATTATATTGTATTGCCGATGAACATGAAAACATTGCATGTAGGCCTAACACGCTTTTGTTCTGTGCGTCCTTGTTACTTTGTTACCGCCGATGCTCACAGGTATGGCATATATGATCAGTAATGCCACTGAATTTCCTTGAACTCCACCTTGATTAATCGTTTTTTTTTTCCCCGGCATGTCCTTATTAAAAAAACAAACAAAAAAAAAGTTAACGGTTTTCAAAACTATAAGCCCTATGCCTAGGTCTATTTCGTTTCATGATTGCCATTAAAAAGTATTGGTAAGACTAAGAGATGACAATGAATGTCCGGGTCCTGAGATTATATAAACAATGATCAAGATTTGGACTTGACTCTAGATCTATAATCGCTAAAACTTGATGACACTGAAGTTCTAAAAAGTAAAATGGAGAAAACTCATCCGCTTCCTATTTCATTTAATTCTTTGTTTGTTGATATCCTTGTGCTTCGTCTTGAAAAACTTTTGTTTTATGTTTCCCTTCTCTGTTTACTCAGGCAATCATGATGTGTTGAGAACAAGACAAACAAAAAAGTTAAAAAGGCCTCACTGGTGGCGATCTAGGTCTTCATTATAATCATATGAATGTCTTATATCTACTTGTAGATGGATTGTGCTGCGCAGTAGGCACAGGTCATTCACATTATGCAAATTTACTGCTTCGCGGAAATATCCTCCGCGGATTTTAAACTTTACTGTTCGCATTGGAAATACACGCGTGATTAGTTTGCCTATCGGCCTACTTCGCAGATTTACCTATTCATTGAATGAACGGTATTGGTTGAAGCACCGTCTCAACCGTTTTTAGCTCCGCGAGTATCAAGATTGTTCAGTTGACTTAGGTGACCAAATATTATTTGTTTGAAGTGAAAAAGTGTTTCGCCGGTTATTATCTTTTTCTTTTAATTCTCAACAGAAAGTTGATATCGCAAAGCCACAAAGCAGAATATCAAGAAAAATCGGGATTTCTCACTTTAAATCGGGAGACGGGTATTTTCTTTTAAAAAATCGGGAGACCTGACATGTCTGCTGTGAGCATGAGCGCTATTCCCTCGAGCTCAGCACTGAAGACAAATGCCCTGTCTCTCAGGCAAGTTGCCTTTGAGCAGTCTGTGCATTCTGGAAAATAGGCTGCAGCCACAACCTTTTTCTCCAGTTTAGAGGCGTTTGTATACACAGCAAAATGGTTCGAAAATTTTTCTTTAATTCTAAAAAATTCCTTCTGAAAAGCAACCTCGCTGGTGTCCTCTTTCTTTTGTTTCGTTAGAGAAATATCAATATGAAGCTGGTGCTCCTCCCAAGGTGGAGGGCACTGGACATATTGGTTATCGATAGTATTTACATTGATTTGGCATTTTTAATATGTTCAAAAGTATTGATAATAAAGTCTGGCTCTGACTTAGAATCAGCAGAAGTCAGAAAACGGAGCATCAAATACAATATCGTGACCAAGATTTTGAGGTAATGGCTTTAATTTAAGAACATAATTAAAAGCAAGCTTGGTACGCCAATGCTCTAGAGAGGGCTCCCCAGCCTCGGCGTACAAGCTTTTAATTGACCTGCGAAGCCTTTAATCATTTTGGGTTGCTTCACCCCCTCCGTCACATGGACTTTGGGGGTGAAGGACTTTGGGGTTTCTCCGCCGGGGGCAGGGGGGATTTGGAGGGGGAGGAGGGCATTCCATAGGGGAGGCGGAGGCCCTCTGGGAGCTGGGGGTGGAGAAATCCCCCCAGATTGATGGTATAGTCTCCTTAGCTTCCATGGCCAGAGGCGCAAAACGATTGAATGTTTCCCTAGGGGCCTCCTGTCTTTTCAACTTTTTGGCCCTGTACTTGGCTGGTACTTCAGTTTCTGCTGCTCCCTGGGGTCTGAAAGCCAGAGAATCCTTCTGGGTTTTTTTCCCTTTGGGCAGGGCAGAAGGGGCGCTTCTCAGGTTTGTAACGAAGAATGGCTTGCTCCTCCAGGAACTTCGGGTAAGTCTTGCTGCTAGCAGCATGGTCTCCTTGGCAGTTTACGCAATGGGGGGTTAGCCAAACAGTCACGTTCGACATGACCACCCTTGCCATATCTAACACATACAGCAGTAGATTTCTTACACCTGCCTTGCCGTGGCCACAGCGTTGGCACTTACAGCAGTACATCGGGAGCGGAACGTAGGTCTGATATCAAGAGTCAGGTACCCTGCACATATTCTACTTGGCAGATTCGAGGTGTTAAAGGTTAGGATGACGGTGTCAGTCTGAATTTTGTCGTCACCACGACACACCTTGATGTGCCAAGCCTGAGTGACGCCACTCAGCTCCTCCACCATTGCCTCCTCTAAGCAACACCCTAGATCACAACTGCAAATAACTCCCTTGGAACTGTTCAGGCTCTTGTGAGGCTCTTGGGAGTCACAGGGATATCTAGAAACGTCGCCATTGCTCCTAGCTTCTTAGCCTGGTCGTTCGACTTTAGCTCGACCATGAGGTCACAACTACCAAGTTTGGTGACCTCGATGGTCGCATTGCCCAGAATCGACTTCAACTCCCTATAGATCTTAAAAGGTGATCTGTTGGCCACCTTCGCAGATCCTTACGAGCAGATTACCGTAAATTTATTGAATCGTGACCAGCCCGCAAAGGGAGACATGCTCACAAAAATAGAAAGGTGCTCCGCCCTCCTCTTGCTGGCATCAGAGACAGCCCCACGAACTGCCTTTGTGCAAGGCTTCTTCGCCTCGTAGGGACATGGGGAGGGGTCAGGGTTTTTTTTTTTTTTGAATCATGAGGGAGTTTGGTAGATCCAGCTCCAGGGCTCCCCACCCGCCACGGAGCCCAACCAAGGAAACATGTTGCGCAGATTTCCAGCTCTGTGCCAGGGCTACCCTGGAGCTATACTCCCAGCAGAGAGTGTGGACCTCTACTGGGATTGACCCAAGCCCTATTCGAAGAAAAATGACCAGCAGATTAGGCAGTGTGGGTTAGCGCTGCCCTCCTGTCTCAGGAGAAGGAAGTGGCCAAGGAAGCATGTTGATGAGTGACAGCCACTATTGCCAGGCAATCACCACCTCAACCTCCAGGATCCATCCCTCCCTCCATACAGGGTGCACCTCACAGTAAACAAGGCGCCCACACTGTGGGGGTGGGCCTCTCAATTATTTCCAGCACCAAAGGGCTACAGTGTGTAGAAGTAGGAGACAGTAAGAGGAGAAGTAGGACGATCAATAGCGCAGGAAAGGGAGAGGGGAGAGAAGGCAAAGCAAGGTGGAGAGAAAGTGATGTCGCCCATGTACTGGAGAGAGGCAGTTCATGGGCAACACCCTGTTTTAGTTGCCCTTTACGACATGCACAGTAAGGTGGGTCAATTCTATCCTAGACTCCACATGGGAAGAGAAAGAAGTAGAGGACAGCAGAAGGAGAAGTACACGGGATGATAGCACAGGAAACGAAGTATAGAAGACAAAGCCAGGTGGAGAAAAAGAGATGTCACCATGTACTGACAAGAGGCAGTCCATAGGCGACAACCTGCCCTGGTCACTTTTTAGCACCCACTGCAGCCACATTCTTTCCCCAGCCCCCACACAGGGAGGAAGCATGACTTTTTTGAATATCCAGCCTTAGATCCTCATTGTTTGAGTTTGGGAACAATGCCTTGGCATTGAGTATAATGTGCTTATCAGGCTAGAACCACACCGGCATTGGGCCTGATGGTGAAAGCCAACAGTTTCCCAATGCAAAAGAATGAAAGCAAGCAAAATATTAGCAGGGGGTAATAAAAAACAACAGTCCATTTACATTGAAACCAGATCCCAGATGAGATTGCTGAGGAAGAAAGACCAGTCAGGCAAAGGGGAGATAATTTTTGTAACACTCGACTCCATTACAATTTCCCCTTTCCCACCAATATTTCAATAAACAATGCAGGCATCATCTGCATTCCTCCCTCTCCCTTTCCCCTATTCAATTGTCAATAACTTTGTCAGACTGTTTGGTATAGAAAGCGGGTCCAACTCCAGTGTGGGTCTAGCCTTAGCTCCATTTCACTTTGTCTTTAAAAGTCAGGTTGGTGAGTTCAGTGTCCAGTCTCAAGATCCAAGGTCCTGCGCTACGATATTCTTTAAAATTTAAATATATCTAATCATACAGTCTGATCTTGCCTCCTACTTCTCGCTTAATACAAAGATGATCTACAGTTATGAAATGGGCTGAATTAATTGCTAAAACTACATTGTAAGAAGGATCAAGTGATTAACAAAAATTCCTTCTATAGTCAATTTAATTACCAGCAGTGATAAGAAATCAGCCATTCTAGAGAGGCCCATATGAATGCTGTTTGGGTGAAATAAGGGACTACTATGTACATTCTTCACATAATACTGCACCTTTCTGCAAAAATCTTGATTAATGTTAGAAATCGTAGAAAACATGAAGTAAAAAAAAAAAAAAAAACCAAAATGAAGGCAAAACTATGCTTATTCAGACCATGTTCATGTCCTTTAAAATCAATTTCAAGGATATTACAGATTGGAATAAAATTCTAGGATTTTTTCCAGGCCTTTTTTGATTGAAAGTTGGACACGCAACAAATTCTAATAGTATATATAAACAGAACACTTGTCAAAAAGTTCTTCACTTCATCATATTTTTTATCTGAACATAATTATCCAATGCTTAGTCAAATTGACTCTAACGAGACCAATCAGTGCATAATCACAACTGGCATGTGACCATTAAAAGAAACAAGGCTCGTATGATTTCAAATGTAACATGACCTGAGACTGGTTTTAACAAGACTCCTAGGCAACAAATCCTTTAATATCCTACTCTATTTTATTTCTCTTTTAAGAAATGAAACTCATACGTCTTGGCACTGATATTATTATCTTTATTCAAAGTTCACTATTGCGAAACTCATAAAAATGTGACTGAGGTTAAAGAGCTAACTTAGAGGTTCAAAATGAGACTTATGACTCATATAGAAAAGTTTGAAAAATGTCTTTTCATCTTCCACCAATTCCTATACAGGCAGGGAAAGAAATGAAGAACCAAAAAAAAAAAATGTAATATGTAAAACATTCAACTAACCTTGACCTCGGGAAAGTTTGCCATCTCCATAATGAAGTTCTTAGAATCATCTCGACACCGAAGTGCTGTATCTCCAGCTTTGTGGAAAAGGTTTTGTAAACTGCGCTCTACAGCCATTGATACTTCTTGTTTGCCCAGCCTTGTATCAAAAACATAATGAACCATATATTTTATTACAGAATATGCAGTAAATCTTAAATCTTTTTGAAACATGCAATGTCAAAAAGAGATTATACAGAATGAATCCTAAAAGGATAAAAATTACAAAGAAATCATAGTACAGGGAGACATTCAGTTTGAAAGGTAAGCTCCTATAAATGAGCCAAGAAACAGACATTCAAATTAAAATCTTCTAGTAGAGAAGTAAAAATTAACCATTGCTTTATATACAGAAGATCAATAGCACATATATAAAAATGTCTGAATTTTAAGAAACATACATGACTTACTATCTTACTTCAAAACTGCCATTGAAAGTCAAGCTAAACTAATTTTTGTAACACTACTTAACATATGCCTTTTTTTTATGTTCCTTGAGGACTTTTTTAACTCGTCCACTTTTACTATTGTGTTCATGATGATCATGTACTCTTACTTGTGTCTTGAGATATACTCTGTTAGAATCATGCGGAGGAGACTCAATGCAGCCTTGAATACCTGAGATTTTTTTAAAAATGAAAAGAAAAATGCCAGCCATGCAAAAAAAATTACTATGCCAATGTAAGGGGGACACAGAAAAAAATGTCAAAGAAAGGCTATGATTTCTCCATGAGGAAGAAAAAAAAGTTGTACCTATCAAATGGTGATACTAAAGGCCATGAAAAAACATCAAGATTAATGTTTTCTTTTTTTTTTTTAAATACTTTCAAATAACCACATTAAGGTCAAGCTTGACAGATTGTATGTAATATCACACGGTATAAAAAACAAAGGAGGCAGGAAAGCATTATCTACATTTGCAAAGTCATATGCCAATGTTCTAAAATCAAATTTATTTTCCTTGCTTAATACAAATGTGCGATAATTTTAGCTTAACAGTAGCCTCCCCTAATCAGAATGGCCATTTGCACCTTCTTTAACTTATAACTATGTAACTTTTGCAAACATGAGTTTGTTGTAGTTTTTGTAAGTTAGCCATGTCAATTTACTTTTGTTTCATACTAAGAAGAACTGTCTTGGGCTAAAAAAAACAATTTTTTTAAAAATTCTTTCACAGGAGATGCTTCAGACTTCTCAGGGTTCTTATTCAGTGAATCCCTCGAGACTGGGCTAGCCTAGAGACTTTCCAAACAACTTCTTCAGAATTTTTGGATGATTCTGATGCAGATGAAGCTTATCAGCCTTTTGTTTTATAAATATTTTGCTTGCCTGGATGGTATTGTCTAAAATGATTTTTGTATGCATTTTTAGATCTATTTCACAATTGCGCATCATCATCATCATCAGGTAGCTTGTCTGGAAAAGAAATAGGCGATCATGTTCCTCCACTCAAACCTATTCTCAGTTAACCTTATTCATGTAAATTGTTATTGCCACCCTTGCCTATTGCCCATAACTTAAGACTTTCAATAAAAGTTATTCTCTGTCTACCTCTACTGTGTTTGCCTTCAATCTAACCAGCGTTCTAAAATAAGTCTTTTAAACCCTTGTGTCGGCAATTATGGCCTAAAAACTGTTGTTGCCTCTGTCTTATGGTTTTAACTGGCGATTGCTCGAGATTAGCCGTTTTCAGTACCAATTCATTTGACTTTTTTTCTTTCCATGATATCCTAATCATTCCTCATATAAACCACATCTCTATTGCTTCTAGTTTTTTTTCTGTTTCCAAGTTTATTGTCCCACACTCACTACCATAGAAAAGTACTGACTATACATATGTTTTAATTCCCCTTATTTTGGTTTTCATACTTATGTTTCTATTTGCCAGTATTGGTTTCATTTTTTACACAATTGGTATTCGCGCGGCCCTATTAACTCCCCTGAATTGGCTTCCCAAAAGAGGGACTTTGTTCCATCAGAAACGTAAAACTAATAAGTCGGAAAGAAGAGGATAATCTGCTTTGATTGTCATTGAGAAAATACATGGATAATTTTTGTATTGTAAAATATTTCTGTAGAAACAGTTATAGAAGAGAATGAAAATATGCTACGCTGACTTAGAGAAAGATTAAGAAAGGCCTAGATTAAATTGAAAGGCTGAGAAGGCTAATACTTCTATGCTCTAATTCTACAAACATTTTTCAAACATTTTTCGTGCAGAGGAAGACAAAGGAAGAAGATAATGGATGGACTGGCCACATGGCTTGGACCAGGAAAAGTGTCAGATATACTGGCCGCTGTCAAAGATAGGGATTTGTGGAGGTACATGATCGCCAACGCTTACAAGCAAGGCACTTGATGATGATGATAGGCCATGCAAGTGAGTTAGGCCTAAGAATAGGAGCCTGCATAAGTCAGATAAAAATTAAAAAAATATAAATACCAACAATGAAACCACACTGGATTTTTTAAAAATGATCTCGATCTATTTTAAAGAACATTTTAGAAATCAATAGCATCATTTAAAACAAAATCCCTTCTAGATAGTATTGTAACATTGAAATTAAATTATATTTTCACGCTTAAATTTTATTCATATTTAAAGTCGGCCTTTAAAAAATTTTTGGCAGCTAAAGCTTAATTTTTCAGGAACAGTTACTTTAATAGTTTGTTTTCCCTGTTCTTTAATTAACTTGTAATTATTCATTTGGGAAGGGGGGGGGAATGAATATGCTGCTCAATGGATTGTTTCTACAATTATTATGATCAATAAATTTATCAATAAATTAAGGTGTCTAACAGAGGTATTAAAAGAACTAGACTAGGAATTACATACCTAATAATAGACTTTGCGTCAGGCGCAACTATTTCAAATTATGATCGTAACAATCCTTTGTAAAAGATATTTTGTTTCCTAACAACAAGATAAACATTCAATGTGTTGATTTATAATGGTGTTATGTTCCAATATTTTTTTAAATATGATGTTTGCTGCAATGCATTATTTCAAATTTTATTGTTGATATTAACACTGGAAAGAATATTAGTAATTGGCTTAGTTATGTGTTCATTTTTGTTTACAATTTTTAAAATCCACATCAAATTTGTCAACAAAATAAAAGTAACTAAACATAGATGAAGAGACCATTTCTTTTGGTTTAATTGTGATCACCAAGCTAACCATGAATCTAAGAATTATTTTCACTGTGTCAAAGTTCGGTTTTTGGGGGTTTTTCTACTTTTTTAAAACAATTGGCTACAGAACTTTTTGGAATTGTTTTTTGTTGAATTATTTTTTGAAAAAAATTACTTAAATGAAAGTTGTTTATTATATAAAAAGAATTTGTATAGCAACTAGTAATAATCACCTTTTTTTAATCCTAGTATACAGCACTAAGAAGTGATTAAAAGACTTCTCTTAATGGCAGTCCTTTATCTACAAAGGAGTCACCAACCTTTAAACCGTTTTCTTTCACCTTAAAAAGACCTGCTACCTACAAAGTTAAAATATTTGTATTTCAAAGTTAAACTTTAAATTGATTGTAAATGCAGAAAGATTGAACCGTTTTGAAAGATGACCAATCTAGAGCTGAAAAAAGAAACATTTGTAGTCCTGCTGTGATTTTCACCATATGAAAACTCACAGCATAAACTTTATCATCGACTCCTCTCTTAACAAGAAAAATAGCTGCTCGTAAAAAAGACTTTGCCTCCTCTTTACTGCCTGAGAAACTCTGCATCTGGCGATGGACGGATGTCAGGGCATCCTCACGGTATGACCATGTTTTGGAATAAGCTTTAGATACCTGTGAGAGGGAAAGAAAGAAATAAAATACAAGATATCACTAAGCTTAACATAATAGGAAAAAGCTTGGATCCCATGAATGAAAACTTCAAAAAAATTTTTTTTCATATCTTAAGAATAATAGCCTTTTTAAAAAGGATTTCCTTTTTTCTTTCACAAATTTAACATGCTATCAAACTTTGCATATTAAAAAGTACTTTTAAAAAAGAAACTTTCCATAAACTTGCTTTCACTGACTCACAGGTTTTAATTAAAATGGTTCAAATGTCCCAACTTGTTTTTTCATAGAAAAGACACAACCAAAAAAGTATTGCAGGAACAGAAGCAAATGAGATAAAAATATTATCACAGCACCCAAGTTATACTAGCTGGTCTCTAGACATAATATTATTTCAATAAGCATTATGAACAAACTAAAAATTTGTTATGCTTACCAGAGGTAAACCAAAAACATCAATAGCTCCTGATGCTTCACGCAGATCAACCTCAGTCATAGGTTCTGGTTCTTATAAGCATAAAGAAAGGGAAAGAAAATATGATGTACAAAAACCTTATTAAATTGAACATTATACTTCAGAGCCACTAATGCTATTTTGTTTCATACTCAAGACTTCTTTTTTTTCATCATTGACAATATGAATTTGTACTGTGTCCACCTGACACAATTGAGAGGAAAGATTTTACTTTCATTTCAAACCTAACCCTGGGGAGATCAGCCAGAGGGAAGAATTGACCAAAGATATAAGTACAAGGCAAAATAGGGGTCAAGATAGGAAGAATTGGCTTAGTTTCACGATCACTATGCCCCATGCCATGTGAATATTTGATGATATGCATAATAAATGTTGACCATGGCCAATGTTATCTACAAAATGGCATGACCCAGACTTATGTCACAATGTAAGTTTAGAATCATTGCATTTCTGTGCCTAATAGCTATAACCTGATGTTCATGCTCTAGAAATGTACAAATACAATTTTCTTAAAAGTTATAACAATCAAATGGAAACTAGTGTCCCAAAGAGAAGAAAAATGTGATATTTCCCTTGATATCTTTAAAAAAAAATATGCATTGCCATTATGTGAACTCAGTGTTGCTCACAACTTTTCCCCGAGGATGATTTATAGACAGTGCATCCCTTTGTGAAACAAAAAAAAAAAAGAAAAAAAGCTTATCAATATTAGGCAGTTCCTTTTACATATATATTTTTATCAGTTTTATTGCATTAAGTGTCCTTTGATAAACGGAACCAGGACAAGCCTTTTTCATATTTTATTTGCATGGCTATTTACTCTTTTTGTTTTGTGTCATAAATGATTGCTTTAAATTAATTGCATTGGTTTCCAACACATCTTAAACACAGACTAATAAGAGGTGTCCTAGAAATATTTTTTGCAAAGCTAGTCATTTGATGTTAAAGATTGAATCAAATTGCTATTTAGAATAAAAACAACATGCAAAATCAAATTGAATGGTTTGAAAAGAGCGAGCAGGGTCATTTGGAGCTCACACAACAAAAGCGTAGGGAAAATTAAATTGTGTCAAAATAAATGCTTTTAACTTATTCTTAAACGAATCCTGTTACAACCCTTTTACAGAATATTCGTTTCACTCCTTTCTTTTTTTAATTTCCAAGTTTTAATCTTCAACTTGTTTATGTGTACATAATATATATATGCAATGGAATGGTGTCATAGCTGGTTTTGAAGTCCAAAATGTCAAATAGAGGTTCTTGCATGATAATGAATATAATTTGCCTTTATATCTAAATCTGGGATAATTCTTAAGTAAGAGTGTCACCGTACATAAGCTGCAATACACCAAATTACACCAATACTTTGAATTTCATTGTGGATATAAATTGTGAAATGGATGTAGGAAAACTGCCATTTGAAATTTGAACATGTCAGATACGAGATGTGTTACAAAATAATTTTTAAAAAAAGGCTGCAGTAAAACTGATGCTTTCCAGATTTAATTAAAGAGTGAGAAAGGCAGCCTGGGAAGGGGGGGAAGAAAGTGAAAAAAAGAGAGGGGGGAGTGGTTAGGGTGGAGTTGATATATAATTCAGGAGTAGGGAGAAAGGAGAAAAGGGAAAGAGACAGATATACAGAGAACAAAATTGATTATAAGATTATGAGA
>BLXT01008021.1:89964-110279 GCA_019648995.1 Plakobranchus ocellatus
GGGGGGAAACAGAGGGAAATAATCAGACACAATTGAAGAGTGGTGAGAAAGGGGAAAAGAGAAAGAGAAAAATAGAGGGAGAACAATATTGACAGTAAGAGTATTGGGGGAATAAAAACAGAGAGAAAAAGAAAGAGAGAATGTTAGAGGGAAGAAAATGGAGTGAAAAAGTTAATAGAGAGAGGGAAAGTGGAGGAGTGAAACCACTCAAATGAAAATAAGTCCAGCAGCAAAATTGGAATCAGAGACACTAGTTTCAGGCAGAGTGCTGTGCATTTTGGTAGAAATTAATTGAAAAAAAAAAAAGACATTGTCATTTTGACCTAAATGCCATACTGATGTGTAGCTGTAAAATGTTGAAAAGAGTATGTTACAACGATTATCTCCAAACTTTTTTTAGGTGGCAAAACAATAGAACAATAAAGTTGTATCACCACAGATACTGCAGCAAAACTCTTAGCCTGAGAAACAGAACAAAATGTCTGTTCCCCTAAAAAACTAAGGTTATTTTCTTCATTTACATCTGTTATGACAGGCAGATTTTTTTCTCCATTACCTTGATTTGCATCGGGGTCAGGGGGAAGCTCTTCCTCTTGTACAACAGATCTGCCAAAGAAAACCAGTCAGGGCAAACGATAAGACAATTTTTAAATGTTTATATTTCGTATGGGAGTCCTAACAAATTTGAGAAAAAAAAAACACAATGTTGGCATGGAAAATTGAAATATAAGGCTTAAATTGTAAATGAAAGATTAGTGTTGCTAATTTCATCTTCACATAAGTCTCAATATATTACAATTTAAATTACTCCTGTAGTGAAGAAAATAATTTTCCCCTTTCAAATATCCATTGTTGCATAATATTATGTTAAAAATCATGAGGTGAGAACAAACATTTTTGTTCTTCAAATTTTCTCCTTTTAAAATATCAATAGTTGCATAATATGTAAAAAAAAAAAAAAAAAAACAGCAAAGAACAAACATATTTGAGCAATTCCAAAAGGTGGACCCCAAAATTGTGTCACTTTTTTCCTGCATTTTGAAAAAAAGATTCTCCAGTTACAAAAGGGAAAAGCGCAATTGAGTATCAGTGATGTAATATTCATGCAGATTTGGGTAGCTGGAGTAGATCCATGTAAGAAAAAATGATCTATGTCTCTTCAAACTTGGTTGTGAATGAGCTTAATTGGTTGATGGGCGACTACTTTTTTGGCGATTTTGTCATCATAGTTATGTTCGAAACTTATTTGGTTAATTTAGACAGCAAGGATGCATCCAAAACTGATTTTTTAGACATGAAGCATTACTCCTTATGTCATCAAACTCACTAAATCAAAATTTATGTATTGATGAGTAAACTTTTTTCAAATAGGACTTATAGAAAATGGTTCGCACATAACTATGATGACAGCCCACGTTTTGGCAAACCCTCATTTGTTTTTCAAATCTAAATGAAAAAAGAAAGATGAAAGAAAACGCTTTGAAAAATTCTGTTAGGTGATCAATCCATGGCTCTGAAAGAGCTAATAGTCTAAGGTACTTGTCACTGGTTATAAAATTTGTCAGCGTATTAAAATGCACCAACTAACTGCCAGATGGAAATGTAAGAGGGAGTGGGATACTTGAGTGTCATTGCAGGACACTAGTTGAAAGAGAAATGTGTGACAAATTAGTATGACAAGGAAGTTGGGTATTTGAAGAAGGGAAAAAGCATTGATGGGCAATTATGACAAAATATATGCATATCCATATCATTATTATTACATTGATGCATACGATGATCATGACGATTACCATGATGATAATAAGAAGGCTTTATTGAATGATATTACAACAGTGTCATCACCACACAAAATATCTAGGTGTATTATACTCTCTTACAGTATGTTACTACAGAGGAGGAAAGTAATTTACTTTATGAATGGGAAACAGAGTAAAACAATATTTAAACAAACTATTGGTTATTCTAGGCAAGAAATTGAGGGAAGGGAAATAAAAAAGCCGGGGGGACGTTATTTTGTAAAAAGTATATAAGAATGGGTTAAGTTTTTGTATTGATGATCTATGAATAAAGAAACTAAAGAAAAAAAGCACAAGTTGATTGACTGATTGCATGTAGCAAATTGCTCAATCACAAATCTACAGGTAAAATTCCTTATAAATAAGAATTTGCTTGCACTGGGTAGGTTTGGAATAGATTAAAAATAACTGTGCTTTTCTTTCATTTGAAAAAGCATTGATATTTGATTATTTGACAATGAAATGCTACTTTTCTTTTATAAAAAGAGTGAAAAGGGTATAGAGTAAATAATACAGGCTAAAAAAAAAGCAATAATTTTGATTTAAATATTAGTCAAGAATAACAATGTTTGTCTCAGTTTTAAAAAATATTGCATGAAAGCTGCCAAGTTAAAAGAAAATAAGTTCAAAATTTTTCTGCTTTTTATTCCAATTAAGACTGGATCTCAACAGTGCAGCTTCTTTTAAAAATGAAAAACTTTGAGAGACAACCTTTACAGACAACTTAGATGTCCAATATTAGCTGAAATATTGAGCTTCACATTTTCATCCAAACCCAGTAGTATGGCACTGTTTGCAAATACTGCAAGGTGTAAAATAGTACAATAATTGAAATGATCTATTCATCAAGAATGGCTTAAGCTTAATGTTGGGATGATAATAAGAATTAGCAAAAAAAAAAAACCACAAAAACAAAATAATGTGATCATAGCAAATAAAACTGCTGGTTTCCCAAACATTGTATCAGCCCTGTTTAATTTGATTTGAAAAGTAAAAAAAAAAAATAACACCTTTGAAAAATGTTTTCAAATTCTGGTTGATGTAAGTGAGAATTATAACTGAATTAGATAGTATGTATAGCCTCTGAAAAAGAAATGCAACAGCAGCTGTCTTGTCTTAATTGGTTCAGTTGATCTACTGAGAAAGATGCACAAAAGCTTCTGATCATGATTGAATCCTTCAGTATTTGTAAAAGCCCCAATGTTTTATAAGGGAAATTTAGGCACAACAGAGTAAAAGCATAAGTGGTTGAAAGTGAGCCAGAGGTGATTTTGCACAGCATAGACACATACACAAAGAGAGAGAGAGAGAGAGAGAGAGAGAGAGAGAGAGAGAGAGAGAGAGAGAGAGAGAAAACAAAACATGTTTACTGACTTATCCTCTGCACTGAAAAAAAATAGAACAGACAGATGAAGCCATAAAAAAAGAGATCTTAGAAAACAAATTGCATCTATTGGATATTGATAAGGACATTTCAGTTCATAGTACCATTCCTTTAGGAATGAAATTCTTGATTTTTATTTAGAACTTTTCAGCTCAAACTTTTCTTTAGAGATTTTAAGCACTAGTACAAGTTTCTTTTTTCAATGATCAAAGATATTCTATTTATGCTTTGTTCACAGCCAGCATTTTACAAAAAGTCCAGAGACCTTAACTCACAATCAGTAAAGCATATGAATCATTCAGACTACACCTCAGGAATGTTCCTACCTAACAAAGTTCCAAATTTATCTATTTATCTTCAACTTCGTTTGAAAAAAAGGAAAAAACTCGTAAAATTTGATATACCTCTACATTGTAAACAACTAATTGTTTCAATGTTACTTAAAAAATAAAATTTCATTGTCTGTTGATGAGCCTAATCAATGAAGATATACAAATGAGCAGGCAACTCACTTGGGTCTCAAGGCAGGTAAACGTCGATCTTCGTATGGAGTGGGTGGAGAGTTGTTTTGACCTGGGATGGGAGAGGGCGACAGCCCTCTATCATTTGGTGGAGGTTCTGTGGGAGCTTTGCTACAAGGGCAGTAAAGATGTTTTGGTAATCAGCAAATTGTTATGGTTAGCAAAGCTGAGCAAGATAAATCACTACAGTTAATTTAAGGACTAGATAAGATTCTATGTTACAATCATAGGACTAATTAATAATATAAATAAAAAAATGAAGAAAAAAAAACAACATCAATTAACTGAAAAGAAATTCATACTTTAAGAATGAAAAATCACATGAAGAAGCGACAATATAATAATAAAATGCTACAAATTTAATTCCATTGCCTGAAAAAAAAAAAAAAAAAGCTTTATAACAGCATTGAAATCAAAGTAAAAAGAACTTTGAATAAGTTCTATAAATATCAAAACATGTAATTTAGTATGGAAGAACAAATTATAAAAGATGAATTTAACCAAAAAGAAAAAAGAAAGAAATATGATATATATGTATAATTATATATATAGGTCATGGGCATGACTGTAAACTGCATCCATCCGACAATCAACGATTAAACCGGTAACCCCATATATTTTAAATTGATGAGGAGGGTAGTGGAACCCAGTAGGACTAAAAATAAGACCTGCAAAGGGAGGAAAATCCTTAATAGTACAACGGCCACCATAGATCCCCACTGCCTTGTGGGTTAGTTGTAAGACAAAGGCTATCAGAGAACCCATACACAAAGTTGCAGTAAGCAAGGGGAAACCACTGTGGTACAGCTTCCCAAGAAAAAAATCAAGAGCCAAAACCATACTGAAACCTTAGTTAACAACGTTAAGGGCGTTTGTGATTCCAATCGGAACATCTCGTTTGGCAGGGATAGCCATGTGCAGCAAGTGGCTCCAGCTCATCATCCAGTATCTGCTCGCAAAATTAACACCAATCACAAACGCAGTAGAGGTAGACAGTGAATAAAAATCTTAAGTCATGGGCAATAGGCAAGGGTAGCAATAAAAACTTTATAAGGTTAACTGAGAACAGGTATGAGTGGAGGAACATGATCGCCAATCTGTATTGCAGACAAGGTACCTGATGATGATATATAAAGAGTTTGGTAAAATTTACGAAGAAGAAACTTTGATTAGCTTTCTTGAAAGACTGTATGACAAACCTCAGTATCAACTTTATAATAAAAAAAAGTAAAAAATGCAACTGTTGTCCTTTCATTTTATTGCTCGTAATGATTATTCAAATGATAAATGCTTGGATTATAAACTCAAAATTTTAAAGAAAGGTTATGACATACTCTTTCATATAATCTTCCACATAAAAAATAAAATTTATTTGCAAAGGCAAATAAAAATGAAAAAAAAAAAAAGAAAGAAAGAGAGAGAGAGAGAGAGATAAGAAAAGCAAATGAAAAAGAAAGAAAAGATAACAGGAACTGAAATTTTCTCTTCCCCATCCAGTCACCAACCCACCTAGTTGTTTTTTTTTTTTTTTCAAAACCGTTTTGAAGTATTTCAAAGTGGTTCTAAAATAACTATTTTTCGATTAACAAGTCCATCATTGGTCCACTTCAAAAATTCAATACCTTCTTAGCTAATGAAAAATGAGAAATTCAAGGTTTGAATCCCAGTCAGGCTATAACAGTTTTTCATTTCTTTAAAGTGACAACCAGCACTAAATGGGTGGCTAGGTCTCTTAAGACCCACCAGAAACAAAGGTGGGGAGAAAAGCAATGGCATGCAAACTCAAAATTCTGTGTGCCAAGAACAATCAAAATCCAACTCCAGGTTCTCTGATGCTTGGACCAAGCATAGGACTTTTTTTTACTTTTGCTAACTACTTTAAAAAAAAAATGTTTACAATGTAGTCTCAGAACTTGTCAAAATGATCAAATTGCAGAGCCAGAACTGAACTAGATTAATAAACCTTAATGAGAATTAATAATCAGAGGGGAAAGTTGTGCCATGATGAATCACAACTGTTTCCTAGGTACAGAATTAGCAGACATGTTTGGGTTGATGATAAGTCTGAGCATAAAAGAGAGAGGAAAAAAAAAATCTGCTTCATTACAATCAAAAAGATTACAGTTATAAAAGTAGTATCCTTGAGAAAATGAGACATAAAGAAAAAGAAATAGGGGAGGTACAGCTAATCTTGGAACATGAGTGCTATTTTAAATTAATATCACCCAGCAAAACTTTTGAAAAGCTAAAAAAATGTAAATAGTGGCAAAGACCAAAGACCAAAGACCAAAAATACTTTTCATTATTACTTTTTGGTTGCAAAAAAGTTTGACATTGATAACAAAAGAGACTACCACTGGTTGAAACACATCATCTATTCTCTTTTATGTTGCCAATGTAAGGATATAACCTTTGCAAGGACGAAAAGAAAAAGAAAAGAGGTTTTTGCGATTGGAGCAAAAAAATAGGATCAATCACTCTAACCATTGATAAAAATATCCTGCGATCAGCCAATTGAGAAAAGTAAATTGCAAATTGTTTTTTTCTTCTTTAAAAATAATTACTCGAAGAAAAAACTTGAATCTTATATTTTGGCTCACAATCAATACAACCATATCAAGTTTTCCCAATGATAAAGGCAACAGAAAGAAGTTCAGTATTTAAAAATGTTCAAAATACTTTGGACTCATTGCATCTATGAGATATGCTTGATGAGAAAAAAATTATAATGAAAATGCTAAGCTTTACTTCACCCATTCAATTGTAGTTTCATTGCTCTATTGATAAGACTAAACTTGTAAAATGTCTGAAGATTTCAATTTAGAATGAACAAAGTTAAGGAAATATTAAAAATCCAGACTGAAATAAAACAAACAAGAAAAGAATGTAAAAAAACATAATAAAAAGGAAAAAAAAATGTAAAGTAAAGAGAAAATTAAATTTTCAAAAGAAATCTTGGAATTAAAGCAGAGGTTGCAGCCAAAAATAATGAAAAAAAATTAACCATTGAATTTTGAAATGCAAAGAAAAAATTAACTGGTTTTACCTGCCTATTTTAGGCAATGGTGGTTGCATTTAAATTGGGTATATAAATGGGGTATGTTATAAAAGATCTGGCTTAAGAGCAGGACAAACAGACATTGACTTCAAGTTGCATTCTGCAAAGTTTGGTTTAATTTTTTTTTTTGCCTTTCCTATTGGCCAAAAGTGATAGCTTCAAGGATTTGCTATTCTCACTTTTCCCTTTTATTTCCAAAAAAACACTATGATGACCTTAACAAAGGTCTACTTTGCACAACATCAAAGCATAACTGTTAACTATTTCCTGGTCTATCTCAAGCTTACAATACAAATGAAGATTTTTTGCTAAAAAAAATTGCCAATGAACTTTAGTAAAAGAATGCACCACCAACTCAAACTTTTAAACAACACAGAGCTAGTTGTTTAATTTGTTCCTATAAGTCTGAGTTGGTGGGTGGTTGTATTCTTTTACTATATTTACTTCATTTCCTTCAACCACCATTGCATCTTCAGGATCCTTAAACTTATTCATATGTTTTTGGGAGTGCAGTATTTGTAACCCTTTTTACTTCCAATGAATTTTCTAAATAGATGAAATGACATTAGGAATATTTTTTTTAATTAACTAGGAAAAACCCAACAAAGGAATAAACTTTTTGAAATAAGTTTCATCAGGTTTGACACAATAAAGCAATTTTGAAATGTTAAAGTTGAATTTAAGCTGACAATGATTCTAGTTGTAAAAAATAAATAAACCAAAGCCATGTGTTTGAAGAAGCTGAGTACATAAAAGCATTAAGATTTCGCACATTCTATGATCATCAATGTAATAATCGATGATAGGACAATTTTCATTAGTAAATATGTCCAGAAAGATTAAATTAAAAAAAAAAAAACTTTTTTAATGAATTTAAGAAATAGGAAATGACAAACCTGCTTGTCATCAAAACATTCATGTCTTTTATGAGCCAAATTCTCTTGAGAGGCAAAACTTTAAAACAGCAATAAAACTTAAACAAGAAACTTTTTAATACTTGCAGAGGTATTTACCTTCGAGGCAATGGTCTCTCATCATATCTAGATGGAGTCCGTGGGGTGTTGAACTGAAGCTCTTCTAACCTAGGAGGAGGAGTGATATGCTGCACAGGGTCCATGTCTATGGGAAGTGGGTGACGACTCTAGCATTTGCAAAAAAAAACAACCAAGGAACAAAAATGATCATTTTCAGCAAGTATCAATTGGTTTCCTCATTTTGTCAAAGGTAACTTAGATTCGGAGGATAAAGAACTGTGAGATATACTAACATACCATTTTTAACATTACTGACGCAAATGGCTTATTTTTAGCTAAAATTACATGTATCAGAAATATTCAAATTGCATTGGCTACTTGAGCTTTTCAAATAAATGCGAATTCTATCATGCATTGCTCTATCAATAGATCAAGATGCAAAACTTAAAATAGAGCAAGTTATATCAATATCAGTCTCTTTTTACCATCTCCTCAGATTCAAGAGCCACCCTTAAATAAACAGAAGATCAAGATGGCAGGCAGTCCTTCTATTGTTATGATGAATTTTTCCTTTACAATTTTCTGAAAGTTTAAATCTATTTTTCCACAAAATTTTCAGTGGAATGCTGGGATTCTGCCAAATCACCAGCATTTCTGGAATTCAGAAAATTTCCAGAAAAATGGCTCTTCTGAACTGACAAAAATCCAAATATCCTGGTGTTCTAAAAGTCACAAACCCCATCAAGCTCCAATAAATCATTTAGGTTGAGCTCCTTATACACTTGCAACCTATAATCGTCCATCTGAACCTTCTTAGCCTTGGCTTTGTCGTAATCCTCACTCTCCACCGCCTGCCGTTTCTCAACCTCCATCTTGCCAAGCTTTTCCCCTACCTGCCCAAAAAAAAAACCAAAAAAAAAACAGTTGCTATGTCTCTGACCTAAACAGGAATGCAGTTATGCTTCATATATTAATAAATATGAGGAAAAGAAGTCTTTTTTCTAAATGTTGCATTTGTTAAAAAATAACAAAACGGTATATGAAATATGATAAATTGGAAGAATCTGTACAAAGAGGTAGCTTGCATCATTAAAACTCCCAGGCCACCTGTTCAAATGTGATTTAACTGGCTAGTCAGAAATATGTAATGGGGCCAGTAAAAAAATGGCACATGGTGAAAATGTAAAATATTCTGTTTTTAATATTTTCTTAATATCTTAATTAGACTGAAGTATTATACATTAAAGGCAGAAAAACATGAAAGTGTTGAAATGAGAAAATTGTGTTTAAAGTTTCTGCTTTTTTCCCATGAAGTTTTTCATTTTCTTTGGTTTCCAAAGCAATCAAATTATTCTGTTGCATCAGTATACCTTTTAAGTTATTGAGCATTGATAAAAATATAAAATATAAAATACTTAAGATTTATTACTTGTTGAAATTGTACAATTGGCCATGGAAAGAAAGAATGTAAAAAAAATATGGAAAAAATGATGTAAAGCGATTCTCATCTTTAGAAACAAATCATGCCATACATACTTTAAATAGCATAGTTATATTTCTGAAATTGTAAGGCACATAATTGGGTGTACATGTATTTTTTCTGTTCTATATGGAGCACTTCCCTTGAATTTCTTGATTGTTTTATCAGTTATTGAGAATAATACATACTCTAATTACTTGATGTCTGGATAACACAGTCTAAAAGACTGAATCGAGACCTTGACATCACCGTTCATAATAGGCTGGATATATCAATCAAGCAAACTATGCCTAGCTAACCAAAAGGTTTCAAATAAGCCCCTTCCACTTTCCCCTTCCCCTTTTCCCTTCAATTAACAATAGCAGATAACTCTACACCCTCCTTGCTAGCTTCATTTTGATTATCTCCATGACCGAAGCCTAAAAAAAAAAAAATTGAGATTCCATAGTCTGAAGATATATAGATAGATCTAGATGTCATTCTGATCTATCAAATATTTGTAGGGATCAAGTTAAATAAATGTGGCTTTAGGATGATGAGAAAGACTTGAAAGGGGCTTGATAGATCTATAGAAATAACCATCATTCGTTGATGTAGTTAAAGTCTTAACTGAATCCTAAGATCTATAATTTTAGATGTCAAATAGAGATAACTTAGATACAACTACTCTGAAATATATACCTTTTGAAAATGGTCTAGATCCACATTTAGATCTATACTCAACATAATAATACATTAGATCTAAATCTAAATCTTTAATTCGTTTGGGGTCATATAAGCTTAGAAGCTCTGTTGATCATTGTGAGTCTAATTACCTAAGGCTTTCTCATCCTCATCTGAGCTGGCATTCTCAAAGACAAAATAATCCACTGTGAAATGATGCAGCTCAACATGGCCTGTTACTTTCGTAACATTACATGCTGATGCTTCGTTAGGAAGAGCAGCAGCAGTTGTTTTTTTTTGTTTACTAAAGAGTGCAATCTTATTTTTTTTCTGTTTACTCAATCTAAATATAGGCCTTGAAAATATGGACATGTTATTGCCTATAAGCAAGCTCTGAGTTAAAAATCATAAAAAAAATATTTATCACAGTTAGTAAAGACTTTTTCATCTTGAAATGGAAAGAAAAAAGTTGTTTGACAGATATACAGGTAAACATTGAATAGAATGAGCAAATAAGTGGGTAGATGACCCCTAGGATACAAAGACATACTTTGCAGGAAAACCACTTTTATCAAGAAAAAAGGGCGCAACATGACAAAAAAAAAAGATTAAAAAAAAAAGAGACCTTCAGACAAAATTCGATAATAACCTTTTGGGGTATGATAATTTAATAGTTTAAGATTGCTTTCAAACAATAATCTCAATTACACTATATATCGACCTGACATCAATATTCTGCCTGTAGCTTGAAATACAGCCCAGCGACAAGTGCCATGTTCACGCTGAACACATCAAATTATAATATTATTTTATATCAGCAAAACTACAGATATGTAGCTCCTTTCTCTAAACTTTGAAAAAAAAAAAGGCCATAGAAAAGACAACAAAACAAATATGAAAAGCACTAGAACTGTCAGTAATCTTAACTTCTACAGATTACAAAAAAGTAGGACTTTAAGGAAGTGTACAGAGTCTGTGATTTATGATGAGAACATAATCAACATATCACTTTAGCATCAACAACCACATTGTCGCAAGAAAGTAATAAAGACTGACCTTCTGCAGTTCTGTTATAGCTGCTTTTAATTTCTTGGCATAGTCATATCTCTCCTCTTAGTGGAAGAAAACCAAGTGAAAGAAAAAAAATATATGGATATATTGAATATTTCTCAACAACTTTTATGGACGGAATTTCATTTCTTTCGCTTGGTTCCCTTTGGTCACTTGTTATCTATTCAAGTTTACAGAGCCTGCATAGTTTTGATACTATTTTAAGCTTTAATCTCTTCTTTTTGTATGAATGTAGCAGAGAGCATCATATCATAAAATAGTTACCACTAGCAACCATTTTGCATGAAAAGATGTGTAGAAAAATATTTGGACAAAACAGGAATAGCAAAACCAAACACATTACAAAAAAAGAGAAGAGCTAAAAAAAAATTTATTTTTTTTTATAAATGCATTCTTTTAACTTATTTATTATATATTTACCCTTTCAAAATTTTGTTTCAAATCTTATCCTTACGAAGCAATTTTGACAAAAATAATGCAACAGTTGAAAGCCAGTAAAAATGCTTAAAAAAAAAAAATTTTTTTTACTTAGATTTCTAGGAAAAGTAAATTGATAAGGTAAATTAGACGAATAAAAACATTGAAAAGTCAGAATAAAAGGAAATAAGATGCATTTAAACCAAAATGCAGAGCTCTTCAAATTCAGCGAACTTCAACAATAAAGTTGCAGAATAAAGAAGTAAAGACACTAAAGTTTTCCTTTGATACCAAAAAAATGTTTATAAAAGAACCAAGTATATCAATTTCATAGAATTACAATTTTGTGTAAAATGCTTGAAATCTGCATGTTATAGACAGCCATAAAATACCATAATACTTTCAATTAAAAACCCAGCTGATTATGTGTTCATCCCCAGTTCATTTATTTTCAGCACAGAAGGCTTGACTACAGAAATATTAATAGTCGGAAAAAAAAAATTTTTGATTGTCTTTTTCTTACACTGATCATGAAGATCATTCTATTCTATTTCTTAATCAAGATGAACTCACGCAGCACTGCTTCCTGTTTTTTCCTCTCCAGCCTGCGAATGATTTGGGCAATCTCAGGGTCTTGATACATGTCGAATGCCAGATCGTCCAGTGGAGAAATATAATCTGGTCTGCAGTAAGACAAAAAAATGACTAAGTTTGATGTCTCTTCGGCCCCAGGCAGACTTTTTTCTGTTTTATTTTTATTTTTTTTGGTGTGTGTTTCAAACTATTGGGATATAACTTATATCCACCCCAATGTGTCAAAGTGCTGCAATTGCTTATTTGGATATTCACTCAAATCCAAGAGTAGAATTGATGACTTCAGGTCTGCCTACTTGAAAATGGTCAAGATAATACTTAGGGTAAAAAATCGGGATTTTCTACACAAAATAGGGACACTTCTACCTTAAAATACACACGGAATTAAAAACATATCCCACTATAGTACCCATTACTGTACCATTACAAAGCATTCATTTTACAGATTTATTACAAATGATAATATTTATAGGCCTGCTGCAATTTCCACAGACACATTAACCATTTATAAATGTTACGTATTGTTGCATTGCAGTAATAGAGAGAGAGAGGGAGAGAGAGAGAGAGAGAGAGAGAGAGAGAGAGAGAGAGAGAGAGAGAGAGAGAGAATATCAGAACAGACCTGCAAACTACTTGTACCTAAAAGTCTACAACCCTGTCCTGAGTAATTCAATCAGACTGAAGTCTAATTCACCAACTTCCTTAGCAAAGTATAATTCAAAGTACAGATATTTAGGGATAACTATTAAACTTAATATTTCTATTTTAACTGGCACACACATGCACACACCAAGCCAGCCTACCAACTATCTAATAATAAAGCAAATGACAAGACGATTTGAAGAAAAAAAAAACGTTCGCTGATTAAAAAAAAAAAACTTGGAAGGTTTACATGAAAATTAGAGGTACTAACAACAATACCGGTATTATTACTCTGGGTCATTCCCCCTTTTTTGATGCAACTATAGTAAAAAAAAAAAGCACAAAATCATTCATAAAAATGCATATTTTATCAAATGGCTGGACATTTCTGAAGGTGTCCAAAAAAATAAAATCAAGAAAAACTTATGTTTTTTTTTCTATTTCGTTTGTTTAAAAAGTGCAAAAATAGCAACAGCGAAGAACAAACTTGTTTTTAGAAGCTCAAATTAGTACCGGAGTTGAAAATATCAAGATGTCTAAAGACTATCCTTCCATTCAAAATAGTGTATGTTGTAACATGAACTGAGGAATGCCAGCCCTTGTCATCACGCTCCCATGATGTCACAACATACACGTGGTTACTTGCTTTGGTATTAAGTCTAGTGTTTACAAAATCTAGAACAACTTGACAAGATATAACTAGTGAAATATGTACCTCAGAGTGTTTTAAATGGCCGTGCCAACTATTTTTTATCCAATAATTGTGTTCATAAAGTAAGTTGTGACGCGTGATTACCATTAGTTTTGGCATCACATAAGATAAAACAACAGCTCTGTTTTTCTCACAACAAGTCTGCATTAAATTTATGCTGTCAACGATGTGGAATGGGTGAAGAAAGCAATAAATAACATTAAAAACTGAAGAACGACCATGATAAGTAAAATATCTTAATTAATTTCAGTGTCTGTTGTGACATCTTCAAATTAAAATGTCTGTTGTGACACTAGAAATAATGTGTGATGCCAAACTTTATCTTGTCTGCACATACTTCTATTCATTGTCAGAGTCAAACCGGATGTGCTGAATCTAAAGGGTGATCTTTGGTTTTATGAAAACATGAATCTGTTCTTTGTGAAACAAAGCAGTTTCCTTTTTAGACCAGTCAGTGTCCGTCGTGATTTTGTGACACAAAAATTTTAAGAGACCCAGTTTGATTATCATTATGTTTATTCTTTTCACACTTCTTCTCCAAGCAGCATACGATGTCTAGTTCCTAAATTACCTGAATGTATTAGAACTATTGTCCTTGTTTGACTAGATCTATGTTCACAGGGTATGACGGCAGACACTATATTTTAAATGACTTCTAATTCTTCAATGGCTTTGAGAAAACTTTTGACCAAATATAAAAAAGAAAGATTTACCTACTAACTTTATAGAAACATCAGCAACAATGCAAATTTTGTTTTATTTAGTGTGTTTGATTTTCTCAAACAATGTGTCTTTAAAGTAATGGAAAAAAAATGTTAATTTAGACCTTTCCCCTATTAAAAAATGATTCAATGTTTTAGAAATAAATGATTTAACAACTTTTGCTATTATGAGTTGTTTCTTTCTATTTTTTAGCTACAGTTTCATATTTATTTAAGTAAATAATCAAAATAAAGAAGGCAACTTATTGTAGTTATAAAACACCCACCTACGCAGGAGCACCTTTTGACCTTTTTCTGTATGGAAGCTGTAAATATTGATCAATTATTTTTCTTTTGGAAAAATGTCCTTCTTTGTGGTTCAACTACACATTGCCATAACCAACTTACTTGTTAAAGAGACCTTCTAGTGATGGATCTTTCTCTATTCTGTCATCATCAATTAAAACATCCTGGAATAAATCACAAATGAAAAGAAAAAATAATCAACATTTAACTGACTTAATCTGTAATGGCAAACTTGCCAGAAGTTGCGATGAAAATCATGAGCAAAGGGAAAAGGAGGATTCATCTTCAATTGGCAACACAAGAGGGCATTTTAGATTAACTAATTTATCCTATAGACCGTGAGAGCAACTGCAGCAAGATTAATTTTATAGTATAGTAATCTATTTCGATATTTTGACGGTGTTTCAGAATGCGTTTCAGAATCGTTTCTGAATGAGGATGTAATCTATTTTGTTTCTACTTCTATCTCCAGGGCTCTTCCAAGTCCACTGTCACCTAGGGTAGTTTTGATACCAAGTATTTGTGATGGTAAAATAGTTGATTTGGTACCATTCAATTAGCCTACTGCCACACTTATTTACAGTCCCTATGCCACTGGACCCAACATCTTCTACTCTTTCATCCCCAACTTTTGCAATGAAATCTCCCATTATTATGATGATGTCCTGGGATTTTAGATAGCCTTTTGCTTTTTCCATTCCTTCATAAAACTTTTCTACTTCTACATCTTCACTGTCAGATGTTGGTGCATATACTTGAATAATTCCTAGATTTAATGGTTTGGCTACCAATTTCGCTACAACTACTCTATCTGAAATTGGACACCCAACTCCCCAGACTTTTTGCTGTTGTTACATCGAATAAGATACCAACCCCTCTTTCATGTGTATGTCCCCCTGAGTAAATTTTGGTTTTAAAGCATTAGATAATTTAGGAATAGTTCTGACAACAAAACTTCTTAATGCAATATATACAATAGTGGTACAATTCCAGAAGATCTTTGTAAATCTGTTTTTATAGTACTGCCTAAAACACCAGGAGCAACAGAATGTGAACTTCGTAGGACAATCGGTTTAATGAGCCATTTCACAAAAATCCTATTGCGTGTTTTGATGCATCTCCAAATCAGTTTGGCTTTATGCCTGATAAAGGGACAAGAAATGCAATATTCACTCTGTCAATGCTTATGGAAAGGTGTATAGAAATGCAAAAAGATCTCCACCTCTATTTCATTGATTATTCTAAGGCCTTTGACAAAGTAAGACATGTAGAGCTGTTTCTAATGCTAGAAAAATTAGACATCGATGGGAAAGATCTGATAGTAATTAGAAATTTAAACTGGGATCAGACTGCATCTGTAAGAATTGAAGAAAAACATAGTGATTTCAGACCCATCAAAAGAGGTGTGAGGCAGGGATGTGTAATGTCTCCTGATCTTTTTAACTTACATAGTGAAATAATCTTAAGAAATATTGATGGCATTTCAGGCTTAAAAATAAATGGACAGAATCTTAATAACCTCAGGTATGCGGATGATACAGTTTTAATAGCAGAATCTGGCAAACAACTCCAAAAACTTCTACATACTATAAATTTAGAGAGCAAAACAATGGGCCCGTCTTTGAATTAAAGAAAACAGAACATATGGTCATCTCAAAAAAATCCTCAAACCCAAGTGCAATCTCGTTAGCGAAGGCAAACAAATCAATCAAGTTACAAAATTCAAATATCTAGGTTACTTGATAACATCAGATGGCAGATGCACAAGTGAAATAAGTGAAAGAATAGCCATGGCCAAAGATAAGGGAAAACCAAAATAAAGGTAATTAAAACAAATACATGTATGATCAGTACTTTTTTATGGTAGTGAGTGTTGACAATAAACAAGGAAATAGAGAAAAAACTAGAAGCAGTAGAGATGTGGTTCATCAGAAGAATGATGAGGATATCATGGACAGAANNNNAAGTCAAATGAATTGGTACTGAAAGAGGCTAATCTCGAGCCATCACTAATTAAAACCATAGGACAGAGGCAACTACAGTTTTTAGGCCATATTTGCCAACACAAGGGTTTAGAACGCTTAGCAATCACTGGAAAGATTGAAGGCAAATGCAGTAAAGGTAGATAAAGAATAACTTTTATTGACAATCTTAAGTCATGGGCAATAGGCAAGGATAGCAATAACAACTTTATAAGGTTAACTGAGGATAGGGTTGAGTGGAGGTACATGATTGCCAATGTCTGTTTTAGACAAGGTACCTGATGATGATGAGTAGTCTATTTAAGTAGAAGAATCTCATGGAAAGTCAAATAGTAGGGACTTTGAGTTTAACGTTATTCGTTAAAAATAATATACATATATGTATGTTTTATTGAAATAAACACCTGCCTTTTCAATCAATGAAAACACAGTACTGTGAGCAAACGGGTAGACTCTTCAGATTTCCATATCCCATATAATTGAAAAACAGAAACATATTTTATATCTAAACCATTTGCTTTTCCATGAGAGGCACATTATTTCACATATGAGGGTTTGCCAAAATGTGGGCTGTCATCATAGTTATGTGCGAACCATCTTCTATAAGTCCCATTGGAAAAAATAACTCAGTAATACATTAGATATGATTTAGTGAGTGTGATGGCATAAAAAGTACTGCTTTGTGTTTAAAAAATCAGTTTTAAATGCATCCTTGCTGTCTAAATTAACCAAATAAGTTTTGAACATAACTATGATGACAAAATCGCCAAAAAAATGGTCACCCATCAACAAATTAAGGCCATTTACAACCAGGTGAAGAGACACAGATAATTTTTTATATACATGGATCTACTCCGGCAATCCAACTCTGCATGAATTTTACTTCACTGATACTCAATTGGGCTTTTCCCTTTTGTAACTGGAGAATTTTTTTTCCAAAATGCAGGAAAAAACGTGACACAATTTTGGGGTGCACCTTTTGGCAACTGCTCATATAGGTTACTAGGTCTCCAAAAGGAAGATTTTCATAACCAAAGTCACCACAAAGGCAACTTAACTTGACTTGCAAACTTGCACACAGAAATTTTTCTTAGCAAGGTAAAATGCTCTGGCAGAACATACATGGATGCTAAAGAATCTTTTTAAGGTGCACTTTAAAACTCACACAACAAAAGGTTACATAAACAAAAAATGGGCTAGACAGGTCTACAGAACCTTGATAAAGCATGAAATTATGACTTATTGTAAATTTAATTAAAAGAAAACATATAGTCTAGATTGTGGTGGGATATAATTTATTTAAATAAAAATTTTGTAAAAAGGTTCCAGATGCCCATTGTCTAGCAAATGGGGCAAATTTGCAATCAGATGCTCACAATTGTTTCTTTTAATATTTAAATTCAAAACTCAAGAATTTCATAGCTATAGAAATTGCAGTTTGATAAAAAGTGAAGAGGGCAGATGGAAAATACCAAAACTAAATTGGACAAAATGATTTTCAATTCGTTTTTAACTCTTTACTTGCTTAATAAAACTGAAACTGCTATGGAATCAGCAACAAAAATTATATCATGTGGTTGAAGGTCTGTGTTTTTGAATGAACAGCATGGCATATTTTGTTCAAAACGGAATATAGAACTCTTGAGCAAATAAGGCCAAAAATAAAAAAAAAATTATTAAGTTTCACGGAGGGCTTACCAAAATGGTAATAAATGGCTCTGTTATGGCCTGCTCATTGTAAGTAGGAGGAAATTAAATAAGTGTTAAAGCCACATTTTTAAACTTATGATTTATAACTCATCAATATTGGCTTGTTTTCTTTGTTTAAGCAAAAATTAAAGTTATAATTTTTATTTAAAGTTTTAATTATCAACTTTCTACAGTTTAATACACATCTGAGAGGATTGCAGGTGGGCAACAATAGTAGTATAATTGGTAGGTGTCTTTTCTAATATTCAAAAAAAATATTTCAGCAAAAATTAACAAGAGGGTTGAATGTTTGCAAATTCATACTTACTGGATCAACAATATCATAAGGTTTTCTGAGTTCATCTCCAATAACATTTATAGCTATGATTCCAACCTGAAAATTAGAAAGAAAAGCCACAGTTTTTACAAATGTAACTAATAATTTATAACTCATCAATGAGTATGCTTTAATGGCTGGCTTGTTTTCTTTATTGAATAAAAAATCAAGGCTATAAATTTTATTTAAGTTTTAATTATCAACTTTGCAAAGTTTAATACACATCTGAGAAGATTGCAGGAAGACAACAATGGCAGTATAATGTGTTAGGTGTCCTTTCTAATAATCCAAGAAAATATTTTAGCAAAAATTAACAAGAGGGTTGAATGTCTGCAAAATTATACTTACTGGATCAACAATAACAAAAGGTTTCTGAAAAATCATCTGCATCCTTTAATCATATAAATTTACATTTTCCGCAAGAATGAATTTATAATTAAAGCAGAGGACTTTGGACAATAGTTTCAATATATATCTGTATGCAATAAGCATGAAAAAATTTACCTTCCTTATAATATGAAGAAAATGCCTTCAATTAAAAAAAAAACCAAAACAAAAACCCCAAAATGATGCTTTGTCATGTCAATGAATGATCATTTTCAATTATTGCCACAAAGGTTCAAGATTTTTTACAACTTAAACTTACTTGGTTATATAAATTGTGCTTGTTCACATGATTTTTGTGAATGTTCAGCTTTAGAAAGTGGCCCACAGCATCAACATGAACAGATTTGAGTTCCCTGGCTTTAAACCCAGTTTTTTCATTATCAGACAGTGATACATAGCTGACAAAAGGAATTAAAAAACAAAAAAAAGGTAATGCCGTACTTATGATTAATGAAAAAAATTTCATATTAATGATAAAAAGAGATTATTTAAGATACAGATTTTAAACCCTCTGGAAACAAGATTCCGAATATGTTGAAATATATCTTGCACAGCAGCCTTTTTTTGTTATTAAAAGCAATTAAATATATCAAAGATTTGGTTTTACTTGAATATTTGTTTTTGAAAGACCTTATTAGGGTGGAAGGGGAGAAGCTCCAAGGGTTTTTTTTGTGTATTAATTTCTATACCTTGAGATAAGAAAATCAGACTTTTACCAATAAAGTATGGATTTAGCTGGAGTAAAAAAAAAATGTATTGTGTGTTTGCCATACTGCCCCTATCTTAAATTTAAATTATCTAAAAAAAAAAAAATGCTCTTGGGAAAAAAACATGTGTCCATAAAAAACAAAATGTTCTTGAAAAATTAATTTTATGATTTTCAATGATTTATACAATCAAGTACAAGGCACATGTAACTATCAATATTACAAATTGATGAAAATGAGAAAAACTGAGCTCAGACAAGTTTCAAAATGCAAGTAATCAAAAGCATTAAAAAGTAGTCAACACCATTTCAATAAAGATAATCAAAAAATATTGACATCAATACCAAAATTTCCAATTATTCAACCCTGAACCCAATAAGATGGTGAACAAATAATGGGATGTTCATATTTTAAGTGGTCTTCCCTTCATCTCCCCAAAAAAAGAAAACAAAAAAAAAACCACTACCTCCAACACATTTATTTTGTCACCCAGTTAAGTGAAATAAATTTCAATTATTCACAGGTTCATAAACTCAAGATTGTTTTGTTTTTTTTTTTCTTTTTAAAGCAGAATAGTTAAAGACTCACCCAAGCCTAGCATATCTTGCACTATCGAGAGTTAGTGGTGTTCCATCAGGTACATCCCCAACAAAGAACTCAATCTTGGTGGCTGACAAGACAAATCAAATTGTATACTTATAAAACATCTTACATTCAGAGCATTTGATATATATAATGCAAACTAGAGTTAGATTAGAACCCCTTGCTAGGTGTCAAAAACTTTGCCAATTTTAAATTCAGATTTAGAACAATCATTCATAGATCTAGATTGAGACTTTCAAGAATCTAATCAAAATAGTGCCTAACTAAACGATTTCAGAAAAAAAAAAA
>BLXT01008021.1:134288-148634 GCA_019648995.1 Plakobranchus ocellatus
CCCCCCCCCCCCCCCCCCCCCCCCCCGGGAAGGAATAACTGCAGCCTTAAAACAAATGACATGCCAGGAAAAAATAACCATTTTCAGTTAATTGAAACGAGTTAAAGTTGCTCATATGGCCGTTTTGGAAAGATATCCAATTTCTAATACATAGGCATCAAAGAGAGAAAAATGATGTGTATATTTACTAAAAATGGTCATAAGCAATTTTTACTGTCAGGAGGATCTTAACGTTGGTTATTATTCCCAGAGACGACAAAATCTCAGCTCTACATTAAATTTTATTTCATCAACATCAAACTAGAAATAGCTAGCCGCCGTAAAGTGCGGCTAACATGTCGGAGGTCTAGCCATCCATAAGTACAGCTAGCCTGTTGTTAGTTTAGCCATGCTTAAGAACAACAGGCCTTGCCATCTAGCCTCTTCCTCTTATGTTTAAATTATATCTGTTAAATGAAAAGATCCTTTAGCTTTTTAGTTGTATTTTACTTGTACCAAGCGTATTTTACTTCTGCACTTTTTTTTTTCAAAATAACAAAAAAAAAGTTTTTGCATATGATGAACCTTCTTTAATTATTAAGTACTACAACCTGTTTTTTCAAACATACTCTGAGATAATCTGATTATCATAGTTGATTAGATCTAGGTTTAACATGCAGAGCATAAACAAAAAAAAAAAAAAATGCAAATCGAACAATAAACAAAAAAGTTACAGCATTTAAAATAAAAAAAAAAACAGCTCTGACCACAAAATTACGATCTTTAGACATGTTTAATAGGTTATATTTCATCAATTCTACACCTAGTAGGCCTATACATTTTATGATTAAAAAAAAAAAAAAAAAAAAAACTTTCGGTGTTTATGAAAAACTCTGAGCAAACTAATAAACAATTCAGAGACCTCAAGTGGTGATGCAACTGACAGATGCAAAGATAGTGGAAATATTATTAAATGGAAACTTATGATGAAATTGTTTCAACTTATTGTCTTGTTATTTGAGTAAAATTGCCTGTTTACTGCTGGGTTATCTCAGACTTGTCTTTTCTCTAGTAGGCTATGTTATTGGGCTGGGCGCAAGAAAATATGAATCTAACCTTCATAAAAGATAGCTGCAGAAATAAAGAAATAATCCTTCTTGATTTTTTGTTGCTATTTTTACCTTTTTTTAAAAAATTAGACTAAAAAACTTTGACATCATACCTATGCTTCGATTAATTGTGTGGATTTTTTTTTACCGAATTTATCAGATAAAAATGCTTTTTAAAACATAGAATATTTTTTTTATTCTGATGACTATTAAACTTTTTATAGAAAACTGCAAGAATAAGATCTTTCTTTCTTTTGTTTTTTTTTGTTTTTTTAAGAAAAAGCATTGGATACTTGGATATCTTTGGCACACCACACTTTCAAAACCCTTATGTACATACACTTGATGTAGGTGCACGAATTTCTTAAGGTTAAGCTCATAGTTGTCACTACACTGCAAAATAATGACTTTGACATATTAGGTTTTTATACAAATATATTCCTTTGAATTCTTCAATTTATCTTCCATTTTTTACATGATTTTACACTTAAAATTTGTTGATTTTTTTTTGATTGAAATTATTTTAAGCATGCAAGCCTTCTGTCCCACATTGAGTTTAATAATTTTTAGTACATGTAATTTTTCTTTTTCTTATGAAAACATATTTTTGAGAAAATCCTCTTTTGATTCAAACCTGGAAATCAAGCTCCAGATATGCTTAAGAATTTTTTTTTTTTAATATGAATGTTATGGTGAAGGTGATGGGTTTGTATGTAGCCTGTTCACAAAAAAGGTGATCTAAGGCTTTCAGGCTCTCTGTCAGGCCAGGGTGCTGGTGGCGGGGCTCAAGCCCATAGACAGAATGGTCCCTGCAGATCTCAGGGCGGTTCGCTATTCACAATGCCACTGATGCTCTCAATATGAATGTAAAAACTATTACAGCACAAAGGGAAAAAAAATCAAATTCAGTTCACATAAATCACTTATTATGCTAACTGGTTTCATAATTTGGGTATTGCCATATGATTGCCTTAGAAAAGAAGCAGGAATGAGTTTTTTATGAAAGGGAAGATAAGAATTTTTGTTTTTTCATAAGCAATCAGCAGGCAATCTTTATCTATTTCTACCATATTCGTCTATTTTTAATGGTCATTCTCCTTTAACATTTTCTTTCCCAATGAATATTATTCAGGTGTGAAAATTTGAAAAAGTAAAACATGAATATTCTTTGCTGGTACTTATTAAAACAATGTTATCACTTTTTTATCTTTTTGCCAGCATTTAACAAGATTAAGAAGACGTTCATGCACTTAGACCTAGCAACAGACAAGACAAGATAAGACAGAAGACGAGAGAAAATTACAAAATGTCTGAGTAGGATTCGAATCCACACCCTCATTGGCACCCATCGCTTTGCCAGACAAAGGAACCAAGCAAATAAGGCACTGAACCATCCACTTCCACAAAAATAGAAGCATTTGACTCAGGTCATTCACCAAGCCACTCCGTCCGACTAGAGTATATATTTGTGCTAGAGTGGGAATCCCCTGGACTATTATTAATTACAGAACATGCCACAACACCTACGACTAACTGTGGATCTCTGAAGAGATGCATGATAACCAAGTAGATATATAGATATATATTAGAAAGGCGGTGGGTGCCAACGAGGGTGCGGGTTCGATTCCTACTCAGATATGTAATTTTCTTTCGTCTTCTGTCTTATCTTGTCTTGTCTGTTGCTAGGTCTAAGTGCTTGAACGTCTTCTTAATATCTTTATTCTAGATATTTCTGTCGTTCACATTGTATCTCTTGTAGATCCTTAGATCTAGCACTGTGGTGTGGGCTTATTGTGCGGATAACCTTACTTTCTAATGTATATCCAGCACTGGCATACAATAAATCTTTTTCAATCTTTTGCACTGCATCTTTCTAAAAAGTGATAGCATGGAGCATTCACTTTAAAGATATAAATGAAACAAAAAAAGATAATTGCATTTATAGCTTGATCATGAGCACTGATTTTTTAAATGTGAACACTCTGTAAAATTTGAACTTGAGCAGATAATTTGGTGTTGATCAGTCATCAGTTTTGACGCCACAAATAATTAGAATACGCAATTTATTTACAATAAAAAAGTATATTATAACTGCACCTTAACATAAAATTTGCTATTTGATTAACATAATGAAATGAACACAATAAAGTAAAAAAGGTCTTGGCATCATGTTATTTGTTTTACTTATTTATTTATATATTCACAATCACACCAATACAGACCCCCAAAAATTTGAAAGGTAAAACTAGCATAAAATTAACCCATAGAATCTGTAAATGAGTAGGCTTAAATCTTACACACTGGCAGACAATCTTACAAAATCTAGCCACAGATTATAAAAAGGGATGAGAAGACTGTCGATTCTTGCAGACATAAACAATCTCAATAAATGACAGATAAATGCATAAAATACAATCTTAAAAAAGAAGCAAAACAAAACATAATAACCAAAGAAATGCCGATTAAAGATTGACAAATATTCCAGAGTAAGCAAGATATGACAGCAGAAATTAAATTATCAAAATATGACCGAAACACACTGATTATAAAAGACAAATTAAAGAGCAGCCTAAGATGTCTGAGGCAGCAAAGACGCACAAACAAAAATATTTTCAAACACTCGAGTGGCTATTCCTTTCTTTCTTGCCTACAAAAAGCAAACAAACACATGCACAGACTGTGCAAGCCCATGGCAAGTCCGTCACAATAGCACCAGATTAAAGATTTACTTCAGTTTATTTTTTATTTAGTATCTGTTATTTTTATGATGATTATTGTGATATTTTTTAATGAAACACCTTTTTTACTTACATACTGTAGGTATATCAAATGTGGCAACGCAATCACTAAAAAATCTTGACACCGGAAATGATTCCACATTGCACAGATCTAATTCCCAAAGTAAATTGATTTTAACTTTCATCAGATTTGATTACCTTTGTTATTTCTTTTCATTGACAAGAGTTTACACTGTTCCACCTTTTCCTGCTTTATTTACACCCTTTGTTTAAAAAAAAACCAACACTTGCTCTGACAAATATGTACTGAAAAAATATGATCTGTTCACATATTATTTTTCACTGCTTTGTGTATAATTACAACATAATTATATGCTTTAAATAGTTTGTCTTCAAATTAATGATTAAAAAACTTGTCCAAATTGCATTTGGTGCATTTTCAGTGAAAAAAAATTAAATAAGTGTTTAACAAAAAAAAAAATCAAATAAACAAAAAAACCCCCCTACTGCTTCTATCTATGCATAGCAATAAAAAGGAACATATTGTTGCAACTATATCAACAGCTGATCATTCAACCAAACAGAGAAATCATATATATTCAGACCAGTGAGATAATTATAGAGCCATTGTTAATGACGTGAGCTGGTAGCATGCGAGAAATTACAATTAAAAATTTAAAAACGCAGCCTTAATTGCAGTTGCCGACATTCATGCCACTCAGGGCGTCATTTTTAATGGTGATCTGTCTGTCATTTATGCTAATACTGCTGATGCAGCCGTTGAATGATTTGTCATATACATTGTCTGTGTATTCCTTATAGTCAGGCACACCACCTGCAAGAATAAAAAAAGAGAAGAAAGGAAGAGCAAAGGATAAAAAATAACTAATATACAAAGCTGACGCTTGAGGAATTTAGCTTTGGTAATTTTGAGCCATCATTTCAGTACTCAACAAAGCATTTCAGTATTAGTGACAATATACCCGAACAAAACAATACCTGATTGCTTTTAATCAAATTATCAAAAAGGTAAAAATGCAAACAGGCTGTATTTAATTTCAGAACTATTCAATAGAGTGTTAAACTTTGATGCCCCTAAAGACTTAAAAAATTAAAAGTTCAAAAGCACACACTGTTAGCTATCATAATATAAGAGCTTTATTCTCTTTTTATACTTTTCACTAGGATTTGATTTAATTATTTCCTTCAAGCTTAAGACACTTCGAAGAATGGCCCCTAATTATAATTGGGGAAAAAAGGTATGGAGATAGGTCGGTTTTATTTAATATTTATCATATATTTACGGGATCATAAGACATAAGGAGCAAGTTTCCTCAAAAGTAAGCGCATAAACATTTGAAGAAGCAAATAACATAACATTATTAGATGACATAAAGATTGTGTACAATTTCAAACTTTCATCATGTCAATATCCCCATTAAGGATCGGAGATGCGAGGAGAGGAGGAAGAGATAGAGGGACTGACCACAGGTGTTTTTTTGTTCATTGTTATGCACACTTTTAATATGGATGTATTTATCCCAATCAATTTAGAACTTTGAAAGCAACAGGATATGTTTAAATTATTATACATGGCCACCATCTTGAATTTAAACGGGTAACAAGAAATTCGGCCGTTTATTCTGAAGCAAAACCAGCACTTTAGTGTAAGGCACTTCAATGTCCTTTGATACGCTCTGGCATGGGGTTCTCAGTAAAGCAAGATGAAAGACATCATCTTATAGAATCAGTTTTTCAATATCTCATTTAATTTCATCTTTTCATGCCGTTTTAAGTGCTCTAAGCTTTTGTCTTGGTAAATATTTCTAAAAAATAAAGTTGCCTCCCTCTTATGGTTTGAATTTATGACCGCTCAAGATTAGCTTCTTTTAGTACTGATGCATTGGATTTTTTTCCATCAATGATATTTTCAAACCATATTATCTCTACTGCATCTAGTTTTCTCTCTGTTTCTTTGTTTATTATCCAACACTCACTACCATAATGTAATAGTTCTCACCATTGCCCTTATTTTGGTGTCCTGCACTTATGTTTCTTTTTGTCAGTATTAGTTTTATTTTTTCAAAATGTACCATTGGCCAAAACTATTCTTTTACTTACTTCCCTTGTGCATCTGCCATCTGATGTTATCAGGTAGCCAAGATATTTGCACTTTGAAACTTGTTTGATTTTTCACCTTTTCTAGGCAGATTGCACTTTTGGTAAGAGGTCTTCACTGAGATGAACATGCGTTTTATTTTTTTTTCCACATTCAAAGACAGGCCCATTCTTTTGCTCTCTAAGACTCAGTAACTCAATGTTTTTGAACTTGTTGATCAGATTCTACTTTTAAAGCTGTATCACCTGCATACCTGAGATTACTAAAAAATTTTCCATTTATTTTTAAGCCTCAACATTATTTCACTATATAGGATAACAGATCAGGAGACATTACATATCCCTGCCTCATAACTCTTTTGATCTATTTGAAATCACTGTGTTCTCTTCAATTCTTTATATACGGTTTGATCCCAGTATAAATTTCTAATTACTCTCATATCTTCCCATGAATGCCTAATCCTCTAGCATACAAAAAGGCTCTCCATATCATGTTTTACCATCATTATCAAGGACAATTATTTAATAAAAAAAATGTGGAAATACAATATATGTAATGTCTAAATATTATATATTATAAAGATATTGCTCGGGGCAGTAGATTTCTGTACATTTACTGACCTAAGAAGAAGTTTCCTGCAGCATTGAGCACTTTCAGGAGGCCTTTAGACCAGCCTTTAGACAGTTTTCCATTGTCTACTGTCACGGTGCCATCTCGGCCGTATCTGGGGAAGTGAAAGGAGTGAGGGGTTAGAATAAAGCATGTGAATCAATGGCTGGTTGCATCCTTAAGAATTACTCAAGAGTTCATCTGTATCTCATTAAAAAGATATTGAACATATTTAGAATATACTTAAAAACACTGAAATCCATGAGCTTAGTATATAATTGGTGCAAAAAACAGAAAAATAACTTACAAGAGGGTTTATGCTTTATAAAATTGAAGAATTTTTAATCATTTTTTCAACTGCATCTTTTGGATTGATAATCTTTGAACAAATTTACTTGAGTCAGATGGGCATCAGACAAAAGCCATATCTATCAAAAAGGGAGCCAGATTTTTTTTTTTACTTTAACGTCTGTAACAAATTTCAAATTATGCTCTCAATATCAGGAATAAGAGAAAGTGTTAGCCTACTTGTGCCCTCACAAGCCTAGCATAAAATAGATAGATTTTTCTTTTGTTTATTTTCTTAGGGTGCCACTTGCAAAACTAGCGGAGACAGATAAATATTATATCCCTACTTATTCCTATACCCATAGGCTCTTTAGAAAGTCATATGCATATTCATGATCTTTTCCAACTGCATACTTATTAACAATCTAAATAGGTACCATTATGTATGCATAATTCTTAATCATTTTGACGAGAAAAGTCTGAATCAAGAGGAGTGGATGGGACTCACCTGGTTAATGTAACAGTGTGTGGTAAGCCATCATTCACCTGGGTTGTAGACTTGATGCTACTGGGCCCACTGCCTAACTCATAGCTATGAAAATCAGAACAGAACAGATGTGATTGAGAAACAAATTAACTTATTTTTGGCTTCTTTCTTTCATTATTACTAAAAAAAAAAAACAAAACCCAACAACAAAATAACACATGCTCACACACATACATGCTGTTAAATCAAAACTGTCCGAATCAAAATAGATGGTGAACTCACTGATTGTCATTATTGCAATATTTTATTCATGTTATGCCCTATCAGTAGCCTATCCTTATTGGACATGTGCAATTTGCACCAACTCAAGATAGGAAAGCCAATTTACTTTCGATTTATAATGGAATTAGCGTTCTCAGGCTGAAAACCAGTTTTTTGTGAATTCTTTTATGGGAGAAACTTCAGTCTTCTCAGCCCTCTTGCTCAGTGAATCCAATGTAACTGCCTCAATGTAATCATGTAAAGTGAAACAACTTCTTCCGAATTTTTCAATGATTCTGATGCAGATGAAACATATTGGCCTTTTGCATGCGTGGGTGGCTTCATTAAAACGATTTTTTGCAGGCATTTTTTAGGCCTGAACACACTTCTACATGAAAAAAATATTCAAAAAAGATAAACATTTTTCATGAGTTTCCTGGAAACTAGATTCAACTATACATAACATATTAAAAAATCAAAGCATTTGAAATGTAAATAGAAAAAGTATGCACATTTGCCCATATTCTACAAAACACTGGTGTCCAGCAATTATTTTGCTCAGGAGGTCTGGTAGTCAGTGAGTTTAGTGAAAAAGTGGTTTTCAGTCCTCAATTTTTTTTTTTTTTTTTTATTAAAAAAAAATACTTTGATTAAGTATGTTTAAACCAAAACAATATTGGTAGGGTTATATCAATACTTGACTGAAGGGAAGACAAAACAAAAAGTGAAATTTCAAGATAATATCAAATTGTATTGACAATTGTAAAAGCCGTAGAAAGTTTAGAACAGCCAAATATAGGATCTTTTGAGACTCCACCTTTTGACTAATAATATGATTCAGCAAAACTTGGGCAATAACAAAGATCTATTGCCATTAGCAAAATGCTACAGAAGAACACATGGCATACATATCAAATCATCCACCAGATAAATACAATGTGGGTATTCGAGAAAATGACTCAAAATAGTTATTACTCAGAAGAAAATGAAATAATTTTAATTATGAGGAAAAGGCATTCAACACTTGGAAAAAGATCCTAGAGGATGCTTTGCAGGAAAGATGAGGCAAAAGAAAACCACATAAAGTGGGAAATGAACACTTACCGTATAATGAGATAGGCACGATAAAAAAAATATACTGACATATTATACAGACACTCAGCCTTAACCCTATTCTGATCGCAACTTTCATATTCTTATTTTTCTCCAAATGGGTGCAGACGCACCCCATGACTTGAGTAATGTAGAGCACCATGTTATGCTATTTTGTTCTCAATGCACCCATAGGCATAAATAGTGTAGACTAGCTCATTTTCTCATCTTGACAAAGACAACGTAATGTTTTCACAAGCGTCAAAAAACGGATAAAAAATGTCAAAGATGTTATCAGTATTATGCCCATTTTTTGCTGTATTTTACCTCTGTTATTCTTCCTCAATTGTCAAATATGCAAACATAGAGGGAATGAGTACATAGGGCACCAACTGTGTGAAAACAGACATTACAGAACTCATGACATTGATTGGATTACTTTATCACCTAGGTACTAGGAAGCAGAATTTGGTGTCAGTTGACAAAATTTGGTCCGGTTTAGCATTCGATCCTATTGCAAAGGCCATAATGACAAAGAAAAGATTTGTTGCACTTTGTAATGCTCTAAGATTTGATGATAAAACCGCACAAACTGCATGTAGGGCTAAAGATATTTTCTGTCCGATTCGAGATATTTTTGATTCAGTAAACAGCAAACTAAGCCAATATTTTTTTCCAGGCATGAACATAACTATCGATGAACAGCTGATTCGGTGGAGAGGAAGAGTGAAGTTTTTGCAATACCTACCAAGTAAACCCAACAAATACAGAATAAAACTGTTTTGGGTTTGTGACTCAAAAACATCCTATCCCTTGAAATGCATACCCTACCTAGGAAAGTATGGGGACAGAAAAACAATTTAGGAAGAGAAGCGGTCAAAGAATTGGCTCTACCTTACAGAAAGTCTGGGAGAAACATAACTTTTGAAAAATTTTTTTCAGATGAAGAACTGATTCTTTGGCTTGCTCAGCAAGGTCTGACTGGGGTTGGCACATTAAAACGAGATAAAAGATTTTTGCTGAAAAGTTTTAAAAGGGAACAATATAAAGAAAACAGAGTCTAGTTTTGCTTTCAAAGAAGCAATGATACTAGTGAGTTACAAGTCAAATCACAAAAAAAACTTAATTGTGCTAAGCAGTATGCATGACAACAACGATGTGGATGAATCAAGCCCAAAGCAAAAGCCAGAAATGGTCAAATAGTACAACAAAACTAAGGGCGTAGTAGACACTTTTGACCAAATGTGTGATTATAAACTAAAAGAAAAACCAGACGTTGGCCCGTGCTCATATTCTACAATCTACTGGACACCATAGCAATTGCTGCTTTTGTTTCAAACAAAGAAATCTAAGGTGACAAACTTAGTCATAAGAACAGAAGATAAGACTTTCAGGAATATTTTGCACAGGATTTGGTCATGGATCACTTCCAGAGACGAGTAGCCTGCCTAAAAAAGCCCAATGAAACCCTTGAATCAGCCATTCAACATGTCTGTCTGGAATAGAAGATAGCTCATCCTACTGCTTCTGAACGAATCCCAATGCAATTATCAGCTACACCTGATGGTAATGGAAACCCTAAAAAAAAGGAAATCAATTCAAGGTAGATATGCTTTGAGTGTCTACGTAAGAAAGATAGAAGTGTGAGAACTAAATGCGCAGGTTGCTCAACTTTTATTTGCCATGAACATTGCAGCCTCATTTGCAGGGACTGCAAATAAAATAATTATTTTTGTCCATACATAAGCCTCAATTTCTTTTTGTTTTCTTGGTTTTCAAAAAGGGTATCACACTTTCGAACATATCTCTTTCGTTTGAGTTCACAAAATTCCTATCAGTTTTTGCACTTGTTGCAGGGACAGCACATAAAATGATAAATTAACATCTATTTCCATGCATAAGCCTATGCATCTAATCATTTTGTAAACGCAGTTGATCAATTTGTGTGGTTTCTTAATTTTAGAAGAGTGTATCAATCTTTTTGATATATTTTTCATTCATTTTCATGAAATTCCATTCAATTTTTCTTGTTACCAAAATTGATGAAAATTTCTTTAAAAAAAAAAAAATTGAACTAATACTCGTATTCTTATCGTTTGTTTTGCTTTTTTTTTGTGCTCTAAAGAGATACAGTACGTGTAATGAAATGTATGAATATTGCCACTTACATTACCTTTTTTTTTTTTACTACAAAAGTGTATGCAGTGCTAAAACGCCCCATCGGGAAGAAATAAGAAGTGGAAACTTTGAGGTAAAAAAATCAAAACTTATTATTATTCAAAATTAAAAACAATCCATTCCTCTTATCCTATACCACTGAAAGAACAATTAGCTGAAATTTCAGGAAAAAATGTCTAAAAACAAAGAAGTTATTTTTAGAAAATATATGGGTGGGGTGTAAAAACACCCCATGGATCAGAATATCAGTTGATGCATGAGTGGAGTTAAAAATCATTAAAAAAAAAGATGCAATCCATATAATCACACAGAAAAAGAAAACAAGTGCAGCAAAGCAGTGACAGGTTCTGCAAAATCAAGATAATGATACTGATAGAATGAACAAAAAACCCATTCAAAAGCCAGCAATTTATTATAAAGCATACTGTACTAGGTCTGAATTAGTAATACCAGTGAAGACTCATTATGAATGCAAATTCATGACCTTTTTATGTAGCACTAGCTCAAAATGAGGATTATGAAAAAATGGAAATAGTTTTGAATGCTAATGCAGTTTACATGGTAATATGGTTGATGCAATCCATTAAAAAAAACAACAGCCGATAAAGCCAATACATCCATGAAGCTGGGCTCTTTTTAGTTCCAGTCTTATCTTTGCAATAAGATTATCATTGAGCATGCCGTGGGAAATGAATCAAAATCTAGCAACTACTCATCCACCCTCATTAAGGAATAAAGTTAACTCAATTGGTGACCTTCTTATGGAAACATGGACACTAAACCTTTTGTGAGTGAGTGCTGTTGGCCTAAGTGGTGGGTATTGTTAGCCTATGAGTAAGATTTGGTTTATCTGTGGGGTGGATGCTGTTTGCCTATGCTCACCTGAACTCAACAAAGCCACCTTTGATGGAGGCTGCAATGTAATCCTTGCCACTCTGTAAACCAGGGCCCTGGCCCTGGAAGAAAAGAAGGCCATCACTCTCTGTGGTAGACAACTTGATTGTTACTGTTTCCATTCTCAAAGAACGAGAGTGAGGGAACACAGATGTGGAAAATTCCACATAACCGTTGCCAGAAAACTCAACGTTGTTACCCAGGATGATCTCTGTAAGTTATTTACGAGAAATGTTACATTTGCAGTGAATTTTTTTATAAATGATGTAACACACATGGTAAGTAAGTTCGAAAAAAATGGTGTTTTTCAAATTATTATCCCTTTTAAAAATATCTTTGGCCAAACATGAAGGATGCTGATGAAGGTGGGCACATGCTTTTTTAATGTCTACATGATATAGAATTCTTGGAAGATCTATTTGTTTGAGTATTTATCTAATTTTCTACATTTATTATGATTAAAGCACACTGTATCTTCAAATGTATTCTTCTCCGACAAAAAAAAAAAGTTTCACTGTCCATTGTTTTAGCAACATTGAATCCTAAAACCTAAAAAAGAAAATAGTTAGTCACGAAACCATCTAATTATAAAGTTTGTAAAAAAAAAACTGGAGGGCCTAGTGGTACCCATCCAGGCTTTGGTACTGGAGGCTTCAATTTTGATTCTCCCTCCTGAAATTTTTTGCTGAGGCCTGTATCTACCTTTAATCCCTCTTCATGGATTTTTAAACGGGGCAGAAATTTATCGATGAGCTTAAAAATCTTGATTTTGCTTGACTTTTCTTGTCCTCCCACCCCTTACTAGACTTTTTGTTCTTCATCTCAATAGACTTATCACCTTCTTCACAGTACAGTCCAGCCCTGCCTAATGGACAGTGGCATCTTTGAGTGTTCCCGTCCATGTAACACTTTCCTCCATTTCTGCAAGGGTCTGCTCTATCACAGATGGTCTCAACAATCTCACAGTTTCTTCCTGGTAGCAAAGAAAAAAAAAAAAAGGAAAGATTGGCTATCATCTGGTCAGAGAGATACATGTGCTGATAAAAAAAATGCCATGATGTAAATTATGGCCAACACACGAACAGAGTTCCCAAGAATGATCTTCATGGATGAGCCAACAAGAATTTAAGGACTGACATTCATTTTGCAGACATTTTTTCGCAGGCTTGACTTAATCTTTCGATTTTGTCTATGCAATTGTCACTAGAAACTGACTGAATGGGACATAATAATTGATTTTTTATATTGCATAAACATGAAGGCAATGGATTAAGAAAAAAATCGATTGATATTACTTTTTCATACCAGAATATGATTAATAAAATAATTATCAATGGTTGAAGGCATTAATGGCATAAGTACAATAAAAAAGGGCCAGTAAGGATTTTTAAATGCCCTGCAAACTTTGCTCTATTGGAAAATCGGCTTTCAAAAGATGTTGAGAAATTTTTTTTTATGCAATAAAACAAAATGCTTAGTATTAGCCTCGAGTCTTACATTGCATAAATGCACTTTCGAGGAAAAAAAAAGAAACTTTAGGTTTGTTTCTCTTTTCTTTTGAGTTGCCTTTTTAACAATGCAATCTTCAAATGCTTATATCTTGGCACAAAATACGTTTTTATTCACTTATAACGACCATAAAGCTAGTACAAATGTAGAAGGTTATTATAATATCTACGATTCAAATGTTCAAAATCCATTTAGATTAGTCTCCAGACTGACTATCATTCATATGCATCATAAATCATAGATACACACAGGTTCACACTGTCCTCCTATTGGTGATTTCCAATATCTCTTTTCTAGCAGGTCCTCTTAATTTTGAGAGGTAATTTGGGTTTCCTTTTCAGTGATTTCAAAGAACTGCTGAAATCATATCTGAGCTTGTATCAACGGATTGATTCTAACACTAACAGAATGATTCTAAATTCTAAAATCACCTTATGTATACTCACCAACAAAGCCATCCATACACCTGCAGGAGTAGTCTGTAGGTGACAGGTCTATGCACTCTGCCCCATTGCGACATGGTCTTCTGTCACAGAGACTTCTGTCACCACAATTCTGAATATTTAGAGCTGTAAGGGCAGACTGGGCCAGTCGTATTTCTTGGTCGCGGATGAATAACTACATGGAATAGTTATTCATAGAGATAAAATATCAAAGCAGTTATATATTCATACGTATGAATTGCATATATCCATATCTAAACTTTGCATGCACATCTTAAGAAAAATATGGAGTAAAAAAGAACATTAATTTGAAAACATGAATTCAATATAGCCCTTCTCATTAGACAAGGACTTAGGACACCTTGCCTATGCGTTGCTCGAATAAGGAAGCTTATTCTAAGTGGAGTCATGTGCAGTTTCTGCTCCATACAAAAGATCTAAAAAATGCGCCTTCCCACCTTTTCCATTGCTCTCCGAATACACTTCAAGTCCTTTTCAATTCTGATTTCATCATTGATCATGTCTCTTTTCTCTTTGCCAGGTAATTTTGACCATCACTTTGTTCAATCAGATCTCAGTCCTTTTTTCTAGCCCATGTACTACAAATTACTCCTTTCAACGCACAAAAAAAAAAAAAAAA
>BLXT01008021.1:185672-203878 GCA_019648995.1 Plakobranchus ocellatus
CCCCCCCCCCCCCCCCCCAATCTTCCCCCACCATCTCTCTCTTTTTCTTTGTCTTTTCTCTCACTCTCACTTTCTTTTGCTCTGGGCAATAATCTATTATCCATTTGTGTTGATCTGTGTGTATGTTTGTGTATAGTATTATTATGTCTTTGCATAACAGAGATGGCATTGTAACTTCTCAAATAAGGATTCTCAAATGAACAATATATTCTGCCCAATGAACAATGAATCATTCGTTGTAATATTGCTACTAAGCTTTTAAAAATTGTTCTTGGTGCCAAAAGGTATGCAACATGTAATGAGGAAAAAAATGCTCCTAAAACTAAAACAATAAACTTTTTTTTTCAAACAATCACAAAAACATACGATTCTGTGAAAAGAAAAGGTGAATCCTTGTTTTGGAACTCTGGAAATGTCTGATAAATATAAAAATTTTGTATAGAATACAAAATGTGTAATCATCATCTGAAAGTGTGTCAGGTGCACAAGGGATAGAATCCAGGAAACCCTAGCACATGAGTGCTAAATATTATATTTAATTTATCCTTTTTCTCTTGAGCACCTTTATATATTTCCTGATGAAAACAATATGAGCAAGACAAAAAATTGGTTACAGGGGAACATGTAAACTCAAGACCATTCTTATTTTAGTTAAAACAGCAAAAAGAGCATGTAAGTTACCTCTTTCCATCACTGAATAGACTCTCAGATATAAAATTGTAAAAAATTGTAAAAATTGTACTTACACAAGCACACCCTTTTCAGTGCTGTGCTGAGGAGGCAATTCACCCTGCAGTCTCGTCCATGTGACTTTTGGGGCAGGATCACCTGAGACATCACAGCGGAACTCCACAGTGGCTCCCGCATTAACAATATCATTTGAGACTTGAATGTTGACAGAGGGTGGGGCTAGACAGAAAATTGATATCAAACAAAATAACATCTGTCCTTTCTTATCCATACTTACTAGTAACGAAAAAAATCAATTTGGTATTTTCCTACAAAATTCTCTTTAGCCATATAGCAAAGAAAAAATCTCTTTTATATCCAGAACCAACATCTTGACCTAATTTTATGCAGATACAATACACAGGTGCTTAAGTGCAACTAAGTGATTCCTTTTAATTACACGACTTTCGAAAATAGCAACAAATTACATCTAATCAATCATAATGTCATTAACATAAAGCCACAAAGAGATCTGCCAGGCTTTTTCTGTTACAAATTCAAGACTGCACTAATATCCTGGCCTGCCCAGACCTGAAAGCCTGAGATCACTTTGTTGTAAACTGAATGTATGAGCAAAAAATCAACAAATTCAATGTATCATAAACTCTCATCGTTTCTGCTTTATTTGATTAATTCTTCAGGTTAGTTTTTGTCTCCTTTTGATTGTTGTCCTGACCATTCCCATGACATCAATAATTTTGGTGATAAGGGCGGAAAAAAGAGTAACTGTTCTTACGTTCAGCTTACAGAGAATGACTTTTTATAAACCTATACAACATCTGCCAATGCCAAGATTATTTGCTTTGAGGATGAATTTAGACAGTGAGTGATTTGCCATTATAATGAATAAAAAAACTTTAAGAAAACCCCTTATCAGAGCTGAATGTTGCTTAAAAATTACTGTTGTTGGCTTATATTAAGTTTCAATAAAATATATCCTATACTAGCTAGTAGTTTCTGCTTATCATATTTTTTTTAATACGATTTTCCTTATGCTTTTTTTTTATAATTAAATCCTCTCTCCTGTGTTTTTTTACTTGTTCAATGAGCCTGAATGTTGCTGTATGATTTGTTTTTTTTTATTGTTCTCTGTTTTTCTTTTCTTTCATAACATAGTATGTAAATGATTTAACCTGCTTTTGAAATACAGTATTGTTTAGTTGACATTTCAAAATTTGAGCACAAAAAAAAAAAAAAAGATTTTTGTAGCCTATTAGGTTCAACTATTTAAGAAATGTTCTCCTTGAAATAGGCCTAAATAATAATCTCTCACATGTTTAAATACATGTAAGTGCTTTACAATGTAGCTCTCAGGTTTCAACAGATCTAGATAAAAAATTGAAAGATTAGATACATTGTTAAAATGTCCAAGTTCATGGTAGTGACTTTTACCAAGACCTTAAAAAAACCCTCATGCACATTTTATGCTCAGCTGATCGTGTGAAAATAAGTTTTGGACCCAATTTTTCCACCTTATAACATGTAGCAAAAACAATAATTGTGCTACTTTTATTTATGCTAATGGAATATGACAGGAAAGCACAAAAATAAAATGAACCTACTTACAGTATCAATCTATGTATTATGATCCAATATGTAAATTGACATAGAATGCTCAAAGATTCTTTATTTATATGTAATATAAAAATTTCCTAAAGGAGATAACTAAGAAGTAATTTTGTAAAAATACAATACGAATAAATCTTATCTAAGACAATGCTTATTTTGAAAGATAACAGCAATGTTAAGGTGATTTTGATAACACCATAAAAAAGGCCGCAAAAGATTTTAAATCTGAAGACCAAGACATACAATAAGCCTTATAAGTGGATCTGTAAAAAGGAAGCAACTGGGGCTTTCAGGCTGAAGAGAATACTAGAATGAAGAGAAAATGCCAATAAGACTTTTGAATTTTCTTTTCTCTTGAAAACATTCTGCAACCACTGAAAACTGCACCTTGCATCATCATGTCTTCAGTGCCACATGCAAACTCACAAACAAATTTTGACTTAGTAAAAATCATTTACACTATCCTTACTTTTGTCAAATATTTCTCTCATTTTTCTTGAAGAAAATCATTTGCTTTTGACTAAATCTCAAACTTACTTTAAAACTTATGTACAATATTTCATCTAGGAAAATACCTCATAAATAAGAAGAAGGAAACTGATTTTTAGAGACAATAACCTGTTTCTTTAAGTAATGGTTTTGAGCTGAGATTTTGAACAGCTCTGTGGGAAACCAGTTTTCAAATAAATTATCCAAGGACTGAAAAATCTATGCGTCCAAAACCAATATTAAACATGTTTGTCTATTTTTTATAATCAGCAAGTCTTTTTCAATTGATTTTGTGAGATGAAGCCTTTCAGGTCTTGCTTTAAAAAATTGCAATGAGAAATATGAGACAATAACCTATTAAATCTGGAAGGTTACTTGGTTAAATCCCATCAAAGCCAGCATCCTCAAAGTTTTTAGTAGATCACTGAAATCAAAGAATTTTCTATGATGAAAATAAGGAACACGTTTGTGCAGAATGGGTTGCTTCTACAACGATAAAAAAGATTAATGGCTAGGCTTGAAATACTCTTAGCTATTGTTAGAACTATTAGCCATGAGATGCTTAATCATAGATAATGATTTCCAAATATTATTCTGGGCTGACCAAGAGTCCATTCATTCTGTGATTATTTTACTATCTCAATAGCTCAGGAAAACCTTATAAAATGTTAAACACATGTTCTTGCCCCATCTCCCAGCTATTGCTTCATGCCACCACATAGACTGGTCTTTGGATTTTTAAAAACATGACCTCAGAGGAGTAAATGCTTTATTGTAAATATAATCTGATAAAAAATATTAAGCATCTGAATTGATCCATTCTGGATATCTAAATCATTTTCTTGCAGATCAGAACCAAGTATTGTTTCACATGTTGTAGTGTATTTAGTGGCACCAAACTAGTTCAATTTGTGGGCTTTGAAATCACATTTATTGTGGTTTGTGTGCTTACTGAACAGCCTGAATTTTATCCTCAGAGAAGCATTATGAATTCTTCATAAACTTCAAATTGTTCATTGCAAGGACAAGTGAAAAAATTCTCCTGCTTTGGAAAGATAATACAGTAATTATTATATGAAGTACCCTACTATATGCAGGTGTCATTCAAAACTGCTGTAAGTCAGCAACCTTATAAAAAAAAAGTTTTCCAGAAAAACACAAAAAATGTATTCTCACAATACTTTTTTTTTTTCTTACTTTCTAGGTGTAGTGTGTTTTATAACTTTTTAAAATCTATAATCTTGGATTGAATGTCTTACATTAACAGTTTTTGTTAACAATAAAGCAATTTCTTAGTACTAAATGGTGTTTGAAGCATTCTTTGTAAAGCAAAATAAAGCAAGAATTTGCTTTTCTTGTGCAAATTATTTTTTCCATTCTGGCCCTATCTTTTCATGGATACGCCTTTAATGCTCTGATCTTCATATTAATCTGAATAAGGTAAGTTTTCAAATCTTCCTCAGATAACACACTTGTCCTTAGATACTGTGGGTAAAGCAATTTTGAAGTCTTCCTCGAAAACTTTTTGAAACATTGTTTTTTTAATAGGAGGGACACTTTTTTTGTTTCAAATATCAATTTAGAAGCTGTATAACTTGTATAAGGTGAGATTTGATATCGAAAACTCTTTCATTCTCAATAGATATATTGTCAAACAAATCAATTAAAATATTGAATATGCATTTGCTCACCTTTTTTTCAAACTTGAACTAAAATTTGCTTTTCTCTTCTTTCGCTTGAGAATGTATTAGCAATGCCTTACTTTGTAAGAGCCGTATACATACGACAGTCATTAATGTCCAAATTAAATTGCTTACACACTTCATTTTCTCATGGTTGGTGGAAAAGGTCCATTTCAATGACCTTGATCATCTCCAGTTATGAATACTTTCTGTCTTTTTTTTAATAGGCATTATAAAAGGAGCTGGAAAAAACAAACCTCAATTGTCTGCAAAGACAACTAAGGCGCCAATAAGACCAAGAAATTGATTCAGCTGAAAAGTTATGTTTGCATTTTCACCTGCAGTTCTTTCCTCATTTATTCTTAATCATTCTTTTAGTTTGTTCCAGATAATCGTGTATTTTCCTCCTTGATTTATTTTTTTATGGTATTTTTTGTCCACATGGGTTGATTCTTTCGCTCCTTTCTTTCTGTACTTTCTGCCTTTTCTGGTACTGCATTTAATGATGCCATTGATTTGTTTGGACTAGGTAATGGAGATGATGTAATGCATGAAAAAACTTTCAGCACTTTTCAGTTTCTCATCCTTGTTGCTAACATTTTAAAGGAAAAATAATTTGCTGCTTTCTTTCAGAGGACTTTGGTTTAGTGGAGTCATTAGCAAGTCTTTCATGATAAAAGATGATTTCAGATGTGGAAGCATGCTCTCAGAGTTATAGTCAATTATTTCATTGGGCTTTTTCTGGAAAACAGAACAGTTCATCATTGCGTTTTCCTAGAGCATTCAGCATCTGCATTCATATGCTGCATCTGCTTGTCAATCTTTCTCTCTTCAAAGTGGCTCACTATCTCCTCACATAGTCTCAGCTCTATATATAATGCACTGATATTGGCATTTCATGCTCGTTTATAAGGTCACTATCTAGAGAAAAGTCTTTAACAATAACCTGAGGTTCTTCAGAAAGACCACTACGTTGTCAAGCATATTACACTGCTTATTAAAACCACACCCTTACTACAGCACAACCCATACTCAAACCTTGTGTGAGAATCATAACAGTAATGAATTTCCCCGTTTTTAATTATGCCTACTGTAAAGAAGAGAGAAAATGGATCAAATGAAAGATCACAATGATTAACATCTCACATGAGGCCACAGAGAGAAACATTACGGGAATCAGTGGCATCAAGGTCAAGAGAATCAGACTAAGACTCAACACAGTCAATATCCACTGCAATACTTCCATAAGAGTTATGTTTTTCACACCCAATGGCATAAGACAGAACAGAGTTGTTTCAGTTAATATTAAAATGTATCTATCACACTCTTTCTGAAGTAAAGTCAATAATTTTGGTATGCTATTTTGATGCAACCAAATGGGCCGCATGGCCTTTTGTCTAAGATTACTGTCTAACCTTTTCATTAATAAGGCGAAAATTTAAAAATCAATACATTTGATTTGGAGAATGCCTCCAAATTAAAACAATTTCAAAATGATTTGTTTCTTATTTTACCTTTTAAAACTTCACAATATCTTGCTGCATTTTGTCTAAGTTGTTTTATGTATGTTTGTTTGTGTGTGTGTATTAACATATTGACTTGTCATGCTGAGCTTTGAATGACACAAGAATAAGAGAAATTTTTCCTCTTAGCTATTACCACATTGCATTTAATAATAATACATGTTGCTCCTGGGCTACGAAACAAAACAGTTTTCAGCACTGCCATAAGTAGAATTATGACTATTTTAGAAAGTTATAGAGCCATTCAATATTGCCGTATTGAAGATTTACAAGGAATTTTCCAAAAACCAGCATGGGTTTTGTACTCTAACTGGAATCATGTTTTGATTGGATAACTTTTTATTGTGTTTGCGTTATAAAACAGTGAAGAGCCATGTAATAAAAACGAAACGAAAAACAGTTGACCTTTAATATTTTTGTACATGGTAGATATGACCTTTTCGCAAGTCGATTTGGCAGTTTTCAATGACACCCGCCCATACTGATTTGACAAAGTGGTTTGATAAGTAACAAAGAGTAAAATCTGAAGACGCCTAGGTCTATCTCTGATTAGGTGAGTATGCTGTCCTTGATTGTGAGAGATAAGCAAACAAAATAACTGATTTGTATCAATCTTATGAACTGGTTCACACTTCCTTCTTTAGCAAGTACATGTCCCATAATTTTGTGAAAAAGAGATACGCTGTGAATTTTTCATTATTCTGATGAAAATATCTTGCACATCTGTTGGTGTGTGCAATCTGCTTGGTAAACAAGTTTTTTCTTGAAGTATGGTTCGCAACATTTTCTTCAACACATTCAAATCTTGATTTTAAGAAATCTACAATATTTTCATGTATTGTTACTGATACAAATTCAGCACAAAATAAAAGAAAATGTGCCATTGATAAGGCTGTCCATTAAGCAGAAAAAAAAAAAAAAACCTTTGATGCAATTTTCCACTTTTTTTTTCATACTCCAGAAAAGTAGCTCATTTCCTGAAGTTTTTTTGTTAAGATATTTATGACTGAAAGTACTAGTTCACATACACAACACAACAGCCACTTCAATCTAATCTTAGCTACATTCTGTGCGTGAGAACTGCAATATCAAAATCTAAATGCAACGGATGCTTACCTTTGGAAAAAATTATTATAAGAAGATAGTATGTTCATAATTTAACGTACACAATGTACTAACAAAAACATAATTACTATTATTGCATACTTTGCACATAAACATCAGCATACTCTTGCTGAGTTGCTCCATTTGGTGTCCTCACAATACATCTGTACCGTCCTGAATCAGCTGGTGAGACATTCCTTATCTCCAAGACTCCATCAACCTGGCGTGAATTAGGAGGTAGAGGTTGAGGTACCTTTTGCCACTCAATATTAACTGAACTTGTTCCTTCCACTGTACATGTCAAGCGAATGGTTTGCCCTGCGGGAGCTGTCACGCTAGTAGGGCTGATCCTTGGCCTTTGAATTACTGATGAACAAAAAAGAATGGTGGCAAAGTCAAGGTCAAATATCATGCTACATTCTTAAGAAGTTGGTAAGGGAGAAAGTGGGGGACACGTATTTGATTTTAGCATTTTCCATTATGTTTGAGTGATGCTTGACTCTTAGAGAGGCGAATTTTCAGGACCTGCAAGGTCCACCAGAAGTGAATTAATTTGGAGATTTTGAAAAATTAAAAGGTGTTATACAAAAATTCACAAAATTTTTCTATTTTTCAACATAAAACTACAAACCATGCACCAATGGAAAGGAAATTGAATTCAGCTTCATATGAAATAAAAATTTATGCCACCAATCTTTTTGCTTTCTATGGCTGTTTTTGTGTTTGTAAGTGGTTCTGGTAATGGAGGCGATGTCAGACACTTGCTAGTACTACATCTAAATCTTCATCTCCAGGAGCTTGAACCAAAGTCTCAGGCTTCCTAACAATTGCCCTAAGTATCAATTGTGCATCTTGTAGAAATTCAGCACTATTACTGCCATTATCGTCTGCATACAGTTCCTCAAACAGGTCAGGAACTGGAACCTAACCAGCCATGATTTTCAATAGCACAGCACACATTCAGTTCTACACTTGTTTACTTTTCAATTTCTAACGCAATCTAAAGCATAGACTGCTAGTCTTAGCAGTTTGAGAAAGGGGAATCCCCTTAAAAATGAAACTTAGCCTTTTCCCTTTGTTCCGCGAGTGTAAAATTGTATACTGGAGCACTAGACTAGGTGTAGTGCTATCGTGACTATAGTCGGGATAACCTCTAGGAGCCATATAGACCACGCGACTATAGTCGCAAAAACCTCGGGAAGAGTTAAGAAAAAAGAAAAGCCAAAAAAAAAAGTGTTCCTCCTTATTTTCCCCTATCTATTTTAGTCCATAATATGCCAACATCTAGCAGGAACACTATACTTATTATATGGTAATCTTGAAGATCAAAGTTGTGATAAAGAGCTTTTTACAAATAGTTATGATCATTGGTGCCACTACTACCACCACCACTGCCATCATCATCACCATTATGAATGTTCAAGATACAAATCCTATTCTTATTTGTTTAGTGTGATTGTTATATTCACCTTCCCTGTCACTGATAATTTCACCAAAAAAGATAATGCAATGTACGCTGCTATAAATGCATATTTACCAGTGACAATGATATAAACTGATGCTCTGTTTTCTATTCTGGGGTATCCAGGTATGGGAGAATCACTGGTCACTGTGCAAATGTACTCTCCACCATGTTGCGGCTCAATGTTTGGAATGAAGAGCACGCCACTTCTTACGCTGTGACCTGGAGGAAGGGGTACACCTCCTGGCCTTCTCCATTGGATCCTGGGGTTCAGAAGGTTGTCCGCACGACAAGTCAATTCCACTGACTGACCAGGAATGTAACTGGGCCTTGGAGGTCCTTCAATTATAGCACCAAGAATGTCAGACTGTTCTTCCACTGGGGATTTTGAGTAGAGTTGATAGATCATTTATTACATTATTTTATTTTTTAATGTATGGCAGTTGGTCTGATTTGAATTAGTTCTAATTAGATCTAGTTAGAGCATATTGGTAGTGTGGAGATCACCAGTAACAATTACAGCTATTTAATAAAAAGTTGAGTGGACATTCAGTTACATTTTGATAACTACCATAATCAACTGAGCCTTCGTTTCTCATGCTATCACAAGGGTTTAAAAAAAAGAAACACAACTCAAGAGAAGAAGAAAAGTGTTCTTTGTGCTTAAATGAAATTATCTTAGGCTGTTGAAGACACAAATAAATCAAGGCTAAAAAGCAATTGTTTGCTCTAAATCTAAAAACAAATAGGTGCCAATTTTTAAGAGCAACGTTTTTATCCTTTGAAGCATAGCAATGAATTTAAAAACAAACACATATTACAAAAGAAAAAAAAATCATAGATTGTAACTAATGATACTATTTTGGTAAAAACGGTTTTTCACTACCTATAAGGTCAATGATTTTCTCTGTGCGACCTTTGCTGTTGAATGCAGTACAAATATAGGACCCAGCATCTGTTTCTTTCACTGAATCAAACACAAGTTGAGCGCTGCCAGGACCCTGAAATAAATTTAGAACATAACTATGTAAAATTCTATAATATAGCTGAAAGAGGCGGACAATGACAAGACAATCTACGTATTTAGAAAAAATTTATCAAGAATGGTGCAAAATGACAAATGATGAGTAGTGTGTTATGATAAGGATAAATTTAATGAGTAAATCAAGAACATCAAGAATAAAAAAAAGAGGAAAATTCAAAATAATTACAACAATAAATTAAATCAGCTCCTGACAATGAAGTGATATTACTAAAGACTTAATAATAAAACAATTTAAGTCTTTTCAAGATGTTATATCTGTTTTGAACATCGAATGAGAAAAAAATGCCACAGATCTAATGTAAATATTGGTTTCTTCCCTTTCTTTTGCATTAAAAAAGCAATTAAACATTATCTAAATGATGATACAACTACACTAGTAGGCCTATCATATTGAAACTAAAGCAAAATATCTATCACCGTGATGTTTCAATATAAATCAAATTAGCAACTAAACACCCCCTTCCCCTAAAGAAAAAAAAGCCAACAACACATCACTGTAATATGAGAAAAGGAGAAGAAAATGAAATAGTTACAACAAAAAAAGTGTGAGTGCAAATGTGCATTAAATATTTTCCCTTCTTTAGAACGATTTTGTACTGCCCTGCCTGATTTTGATATGCAGCTTGCAAAATTAAAGAAATAAATTTGTATCACTAGGTTAGGAAAAAGCTTAGGCTGTAGATTTTCTTGAGGAGAATTCTCCGAATTAGAGAAGTAGGTAGGCTTGAGTCTATTGACAGAGACTATCTTGGTAATCGAAAAAATGTCAGTGTTTATCACATCTGGCCAGGTTGCATCATGGCAGATATATATTTTTTGATGGATGTTTTTTTTAATATATTTCTGTTTTGATTTGGTTTTGTGTATAGCCTGTCTATGACAAGCTGATCTCAGGCTTTGAGGCCTTATCTGTTTTGATTTGGTTTTGTATATAGCCTGTCCATGACAAGCTGATCTCAGGCCAAAGTGCTGGTGGCGGGGCTCAAACCTGCGACAGAATGTCCTCGCAGATCTCTTGCTGAGTCACCCAAATCCCTAGTATGGGTGAGTTTCCTCAGGTTGTGCTAACCATCTTATATTAAGGACTACATCGGCATCCAGGTTCTCTTTTCAAATACATCTAATACTCATAAAGAGGACTAGCAGTTCACCTATCATACTTGATTCACTCAAATAGCCCTTGAGAGCAACCTTCAGCTGCAATGAAACTTTTCCAACATGACCGTGGGTCGGGAGATGGTAAGCTTTAATAGCTTCTGGCTTGCACCCAGAGGAGAGGGTCAATAAGGATACATCAATTTAATTAAAACAGTCACCCCAAGTGTTAAGTGGTCAAGAGAATATTTGGTGTGCCTGCATACTTTAATAGCTTTGCATGTGTGACATTTTAGTCTCTCATCCAAGCCAGACATAAGTCAATATGCTCCACGGGACAGGTTTTGGTCCAGGTACCAAAGCTTTATCACCTCAAAATTGTCTTTGTGATACTGGGCAAGGAGGGTTAGTAAAACTAATGTTTTAAAACACAAAGCATTCATCCTTGGAGATTTCTTGGAGAGCATGAAGCAACTTTAGCGTCAGCACATTGTGCTGCTGATTTTTGTGCAAAGTTGTGCAAAGTCATCTGTAGAAACAATCGAGGTGAAAGATATATGAGATTTGTATTGATGGGAGGTGCATGAGAAAGTGTGTCTAGTACAATGTTGTCTGACCCACATGTATTTTGTCATGTGTGAACTGAGCAATGAAAAAATAGCTCTTGGTATAATGAATCAGTGAGTGCATAAATCAATAGTGCGTTAGTTTAAAAAAACATTTAGAGTCTTCAGAAAGTCGTGGATATATTGGATGGCACATTACTGATATGGTTAATGCAGATTTGGCCTCATTGAAAGTATTCTGGTACTATGGCACTAAGGCACTAAATAAGTTTTGTTTTTGTAGCTTCATAGGAAATAACAGGCATTTAATTAAAAACATGACAAAGGTGTACAACGAGATCCTCAAAAGTAAAGAAATACCCATATGCTGGAAAGAAGCAAAAGTAATTATAATACACAAAACAGGCGACCCAAAAGACATAAAAAACTACCGTCCAATAGGTCTTCTATGACATTCATATAAAATATTAACGAGACTCCTACAAAAAAGAAGGGAAAGAATTCTAGATGAAAACCAACCTAGAGAGCAAGCAATTTTTAGAAAAAACTTCTCCACAACTGATCATCTCCAAGCTTTAAATCAATTAATAGAGAAATGCAATGAGTACATGGATAACTTACCACTATTCCTTGGATTTATAGACTATGAGAAAGCTTTCGACTCAGTGGAACATGCGGCCATAGTCCAAGCATTAAGGAAGGTAAATATCAACAAGAATTATGTCACCATTATAGACAAAATCTACAATGGAACTACAGCAAGAATACCATATAGACTAGATGGACAACCAAATATCGGAAGCATTTGAAATCTTGAGAGGAGTAAAACAAGGCGATCCAATCTCACTTAAATTATTCATAACAGCCATCGAACAAGTATTACATGAGGCAGATCTTAAATATGGCATCAAAATAGATGGCGAATATCTAAGAGATCTGAGATTTGCAGATGATGTTGTCGTATGTACAGAGAAAGAAGAAGAAATGGATGAACACATAGACAAACTAAGTAGTGAAAGTAAAAAAGTCGGATTGGAAATTCATTGAGGGAAAAAAAAATACATGACCAATTACATAACAGAATGACCCATAGTAATAAACAAAGAGAATATAGATATTGTCACAAAGTACACATATCCGGGCCAGACAACCACAATGAAAAACAGAGCCGACGAAGAAATAATAACGAGGATAAGAAAGGCATGGTATACATTTGGAAAATACTGGGAAATCCTCCAAGATACAACTTTACCTATTACACTAAAAAGAAAAAAATATGACCAGTGCATCATTCCAACAATGGCATATGAGTGTCAAACATGGACACTAAACAAGAAACTGTGTCACAAACTGCAAACAGTTAAAAGAGCTATAAATAGAGAGATGATAACATCAAACTTAAAGATAGAATATCAATAACAGAAATAAGAAAAAAAGACCCAGGTGATCGATGTAGTCCACTACATTCAAAGACAAAAATGGAGGTGGGCAGGACACACTGCTAGAAAAAAGATAACAGATGTTCTAAAAGATGCACAGAGTGGCAACCAAGGTCAGGAAGAAAAGACAGGAGCAGACCGGAAGCACGATGGATGGATGACATCAGGAGAGCAGAGGAAGGCATAAAATCGAAGGAAATGGAAGACATCTGCAGAAAGCTACATCCTGCAGTGGCTGGACAAAGCCTCCAAGTAACCAAGTATAGGAATGACAGGCATATATGGCTATCCCAAGAAGGAAATAAAAACAAATAGTTACAAGAAAATATTGCAATGATTTCTTGTCCGAAGGAAGAGAAAAATAAATTATAGCCTGATCTTTGAAGGGCAGCAGTTTGATACTAGGTGGTGATATCTTCTGTTAAGGGAATGATTAATAGCTAGCCAAAAATGCACTATTGGTCGCCCAACCAATTTAACCAAGTAGGTGGAAAATATTTGTAGATGGTAAATATCTCTTTTATGATCATGTCTCATGAATCAGTTGCCACAATGATGTCATCTGGTTAGACAAAACATAGTGGAAATTATGAAGAATGATACTCATGAGTCAATGTAAAGCTTGAGCTGCATTCTCCACTCTGACTGGTCTAAGCATTATTTTTCAGAAATCCATGCACCTTGTTGTTGCTGTCTACGGGATGTCCTCTTGTAGCACTGATATGTGATAGGCATGATTAATTTCTGAGAATATTCTTTTTCACAGAAGGCTTGCATTAAGATCCTTGATGCGAGGAATGGGATAGCAAATTTGCACAATGGCTTGTATGGACTAATCTCAATTAGCTTCCTTGATGATATGAAGATGTAATACCCAAGGAAACGAAGATTATTCAAACAATACCAAGTCCTTTTTTCATTTTGATAAATTCTGCCTGGCCTGTGAAAAGCTTCCTTCAATCTCGGCGGCCCTTCAATTTGTACCAGCCTTGACCTTTTCCTGGTTGACAAAGGAGAGTAGCACAGCAATGAGCACCTACTCAATTACAGCATTATCTGGTAAAGTGGGTTTCGAAGCTCATATTGATTGTTTGACTAGTGATACATCTACTCTAACATTAATCTCAGCGTCTTGGTTTTTTTTTTTTTTTTTTATTATTTTATTATATTCTTTTTTGGGCCATTATTCACAATGTAAAATTGTGCTTCCTGAAGCAAACTATTTCTGGGCCATCTCTGTTATCTCAGGCTGTTCACCAGCAGACCAACAATTTTTATAAAAATTCAACGGTAACATACAAGCCGGAACAATCTGCTACTTGTGCATATTTGTTTTTCACACATTTAGATAGATTCGACAGTATGGCTTTTATAATGAATTAGATAAAAACTTCGCATATCTAACTTACTTAATTAGTATAAAAAAAAGTATGCTTTATCACATGATGTACTTTTTGCCTCTTTGAGAGCTTTTCATTTGCTGATTTTTTAAAATTCTGATATTCAGTAATAGAAACGACATAAAATCAAAGTTTCATTGTATTTGTTACCCTTAGTTACTGGTTTTTTTTTATTGATATAGAAAGTCCTACAGTCTAGCCAGACAAGCAGAATCCAGAATTACATTATTTTTTCTAATATGTTATCCACAAACAGAGATCCTGCAGGAGGAAAAAATAGTTCTTCAAACTGTCTTATTATTTCAATTACCTAGCGCATTTAAAGATGTATCTCGTTTTTTTATGAAGTTAAATCAAACTAGAGCTGGAAATAGACTAACATTTATGATTTTGGAAAAGACCAAACCAAAGTTGTTTTTTTAAAATGGTCTACCAATGGATTGAATTATTTACCTCAATTCAGATTTTTCGTCTGGGATAACATCAAGATTTTCAGAGTGATGAATTGAAAATATTGAAAGCCGTATATTGCTTAGAAGGATGTGATTAGAGATTGAATTCAATCACTGCATTATTTCAAAATTTTGTGTTGAACCTGCCTTAAGAACATTCTATCCTGTGCATAATTAAATTTACTATTTCGACTTTTTTCTTTTTAAAATATATTTGGATTTTTTTTTATACTGGTGGGTTTCATGCAGTTTCCATCATTAACAATACTACAGTCAAGTCACACAAACAAGAATTAATGATTGTTAAAAAAATGTGAAATTCGCCCTAGACCTTCGATACTTGCATTTAAGGTCAGTGACTCCAGTCTGTGACCCAGCCACGATAAGGAACCTAACCCAGAGTCCAACGCAGATATCATTGGTGCCAAAAGGAGTTTAAACAAAAATTTAAAAGCATGCAAACAATCTCAATTAGTACAATATATAATAAGACTGTACATAGCCTCATAATTATATTTCTGCAGGCACCAACCATTGTGCGAGAAAGAATGACCTATTGGAAAGTATGTGCATGTAAGTATAGATGGAATATTTACTCCACTAAAAAAGTATGGGCACTCAATGGGCTATTTCCAGTGAGTGTATTTAGTTTGTGTGCAGGTTTAGTCCTTTTAGATTACACTTTTTTGACCTGATGCCCAATCTACTGATTGTGCCGTCAGATGCAGCTGTTTGTAGTCAAGCAGTTTCTCCAGTTTACCCGACTTCAATGGGCATAAAAGTTTCGTTCAATTTGACGATTTAAGTCCTTTTTTAAGGCACAAACATTTACAAAGTGTTTTATGACAATGTTTTTGGATAGAGTGTTTTTTTTTTTTTTACTTCATTGCTTCAAAGAGTCCAGTTTATCTTGTATTAGATAGTACAAAGAAATAAAAAATTTAGGGACATGATTTGTGAAAACTTAGATTTTTAGTCTTTCTTGTTTAATTGAAAAGTCTACATTGTTTAAAGAACCATCTTAATCAGTTAATTCCTAAATTTTATTTTACAGATTTTTTATTCTCAAATTTGAAGAGAATAGATAGGCATGTCCTTGCAGTACACTAAGTCTCTATAAAAATGTTTCTTAAAATTGCTTTTAATATGTTGAATTTACTGAATAATTCATGTTTAAAAATAACTGATGTGCTTCATCAACTCATTTTATATTACATAGTTCTCTACCCTGCCATTTACCATGTAAGAACAATGTGTCAAGGAACACGTTGAACAGTTTACAAAATTTAAACCATTTTTGTGAATAGTACCGATTTTAGTTGCCTTGAATCAAAATATTTAATAATGGAAACTTCAGAAAATTAAAAAAAAAAAAGCAATATTTTTACTTATTATGTACAATTTTCTTTTTTCATGTCCTTAGTTTCGAGGGTAGCAATGATGTTTTGAATTAATGTATTGCAATTTTTTATCCATATTTTATGACTTCATTAAAATACTAGACAGTGAAAAAAGTATTTCACCTTTTGTGTTACAATGTTGTATTTAGTTTTAAATGAAAGGGGTTTGCCAACTTGATTTCAAACTCTTGTAAGAAAGTTTTAGACCTTCATACAATTTTCCACCTTTCCTCTTGCATGCGCTCATATGGAACGAAAGCTCATTGGGGCTCTGCCAAGATAGTGAGGATACTCAAAATAATAAACCAATACCTGCCCCACCACCCATCCCAAAAAAAAAGGAAACAACTGTGAGGACAGTGTTTACGAGTGGCATAAAGTATTGAGAAGTATATTCTGTGCTTCCTTCCTTCTTTTATTTTCACTGAGTCCACCAAATAAGAGCTATGTGAACATAAGGAGCAAATCGAATTCTCATGCCTGAATTGGGACTTGATTTGGGTACCTCCTACATGACAGTCATGCACACTTCCAACTGGATCACCACTCACTCCTCTGGAATGGTTTTAGTACAAAATTAGCAGGCTTCACCTCAACATGTGCGTTATAAAGGTGTTGATAACAGTAGAATAGGAGTTGTTAAACCTATTCTACTCTTGTTGTGTAGGTTCAGATACACTCTTAACAGGTCGTGTGCAGTTGTTTGATTTGGCCACAATTGTTTTAGGTGACAGCATATCCACCTCAATGGCTCAATCAGTTGTTTTTGCAAGATCTTCAAGTGGTTTATAGAGTTTTTGGCTGATATTTGATGTACTTCTGAAGGAAACCCACTAAAGAAAAAGGCCTTGAAAAGCTTAGGAGGGTTCTGTGTTTAAAAACGTTATATGTTCATGCAGATCAGAAGGTTGTCTATCACTCAAACTAGTCACACTAAGTGGGGCAGTATCTTTTTTGTACTTTTAATCCTAGATAAAGGTTTAAAAAAAAATATGAAGTGCATCATATCTGCCAGCTTTTGGGGGATGCTGCATATCTACTGGAGCTTGGCAGGCAATTATTGAGTCTAGAACTTGAAGATATTGTGGAATTTTAAAGTATGTTTTAAGGTGGCAAATGCAGCTTCAAGGCATAGCAACCATGTATATCATTGGTCTGCCAAAACTATGATGTTTTGGAATCAACTGCAGCCACAGTGGCCGAGGGTATTGCTGGAGTGGATGGTATTGTTTGCATCTTACTTTTTGTTTCAGCTTAGACCTATGGAGTGTTCATAGCCATATCAATAAAATTATTACAAGCATCTTGACTAGATAGGAGCAATTTTCAATATTCAAAATTTGGGTATACAATGAAGCAAATCAAGTTTTTAGGATCTTGCCAGTCTTGGACTATTATTGTTTAAAAAACATAGATTGAAACGTACAGCTTGTTATGAGATTTGGCTTGTTATGTAATATGATTTAACATAGATTTTGTTATCTGGCATGATTGTGTCCTAACTGGCACACTTGAGTTGCATGAATGGAGCCTGTGAGTCATTAAAGATTCATTAAAGGTTACTAGTTTGTCTACGTCTGCTCTTCTAATTGTTATTAATTATTTACGCCTTAGATACAAGCGTAACATGGTGGCAGCGGTGGGATAACCGGTTAATTTAAACTCTTTGTGAAGTTTAAATAAATGCATGGACCTTCGATTTAATGTGCGTTTGGCCTCGTACAACGATCGATAATAGGTTACGTAGTCACGCGCTTACCGACTCAGTAAGCTAACGTAAGGAAACGTAATCACGCGGTTACTGAATCGAGAAAGCGAAAGTAAGGAAACGCCCGTTTTCTGGATCTCTAATTTGACCCAGAAGCAATTCCTAGGGTTAAAAGATAAAAAGCTTTCATTGCTCGATTACCAAACACACACAGTAATCGGTTGTTGTCAAGTCAAGCTACAAGACGAGTTGTCGGCAGGAAAGTTTGCGTTCCGACCCCAGAGTTTTACTTTGGAACTACGATTTGCATGTTTTATTGCTATCGTATAGGTCGCTGTATCGCCTAAGCCTCAGAAACACTAAGCCCAAGTGTGAGAGCTTTCCTGGAATGTCGCACTCGGTTGGGTCACAGGATCGACTCTAGAGAAGACTGGCAGCAAAGTATCGATACTATAATCAACTCGAGGAAGATAAAATTCGCATGCGAAAAACACAACGCCAAGGGGCATAACAATAAAAAACTGAGAGAGCAGAGACTACAGA
>BLXT01008021.1:230947-245825 GCA_019648995.1 Plakobranchus ocellatus
AAAAAAAACCCTAAAAAAAACCAAAACAAACAAAAAAAACCCAACAAAACAAAACAAACCAATCTCGTTGGTATTGCTATTACTGCTGCTACCTGACCCACTAAGGACAAAAAAGTTTGAGAGAATTTAGTAATGGATGGGCTACAAACACAGACTTATTAAGCTTTTTAAAGTATTATTGTCTCTATCTGTGCCTGATCTACTGTTATAGAGGCGCTGCAACACCCAAGGCTGCATCAGTTATTTTCACCTGTGGCAGACGTAGGTGAGGGATAAGGTTGTAAAATTTTTCCATGTCAATCTCCTCTTCTGTCCTCTTGACATTTTCTCTCCTGGACTGCATTTGTTAACAGGATCAGCTTTGTTTTCTTTACAGTGGCCAGTGGCTCTCCCTAGTGTCTCACCTCCAGCAAAAATGTATTACCCATTTCCTCCTTTGTGTAATATGTTCTGTATACAAGATACCAAATCATATTCTCAAACATCTCATTTTCACTGCCTGGATATTCCTGTGCAGCTCTGCTTTCAGCATCCAAGATGCTCAAGCATACAGAAATACTGTGATGTCCAGTGCATGTAAGAGGTTCTTGAGCACTGTTCTTGAGCACAAGTTTTGTCTTCTCTGACAAATCCCAATGCCAAATCTGGAGGATGTTTAACTTAGTAAGGCTACTAAACTAGTCAGCTCTTTTCTATCTCTAGCCAAACCATCAATTTTATTAGCAAAAACAAGATTGTGATAATTTTTTTTTTATTTTGATGACTGTGCCACGTTGATTTTCAAGGGAATCTCTCACAATTTGCTCAAAGGAAAATGTTGAATGAAGTAAATAAGACAAGACACATCCCTGATAAAATGTATGAGACTAATCTACAACTTTGCCTTGATCAAGTGTGGCTTTGCTTGATGGTAAAAGACAGCTGTTAAACTAAACTGTAATAATGGCACAAAGTGCTTCACGCCACATCCTGTCTCAGAAATATACCTTTTTTCCACATAATATCTGATCCAGATGTCCAGAGTAAGCATATCTGGGCTTGCATCTCATTTTAAAAGTCATGCAGCTTCCTTGTTCTCTAATTTGCTTTCTCACTCTAGCTTCCAAATCACTTCCATTTCCTCCCAAAGTTTTTTTCTCTCCATTCGTCAGATGGGTTCTAATTTTATTAATTAAGCTATTGGCACCACACTATCAAATCTCTATTGAAATCAATATATACGTACATAGCAGACATCTTGCAGATCATCTGCACTTCTCGCACAGATCTCTTAGGTTAAAAATTTGTTCTGTGATTCTTCTGCTTGTCATTTCAAAATGTTCACTTGGTTGACTTTTTTTTAGACTGATAAGGCTGATAGTTCTGTCGTATTGCATTGATATAAGTCGCTTTTATTGGGGCAAGTGATTATATTCCTTATTCTTCTCCTTCTCCTTTGTCTTGCATAGTATTGACTTGTGACTGCTTCTGCTTTGTAAGGTCTTGTATAGCCTAGAATGTTTTCTTACAATCACTTTTATTGAATTTATTGACATAGTTACTCTGACCATGGTCTTTTCATGCCTCTCTTAATCTTCTTACTAACTTCTTTGCAAGCTGTTATCTCGTCATTGAGCACTTCACATTACTGAAATCTGATCTTTCATGACACTTTCCAAAGAGTTTGTATGTGATGATAGGAAGAGTTTTTAGTGGTATATTCCTAAAACATAAGTGGCGATTTCCAACATGGGTAAAGTCAATTTGTTGGCCATTGCTTTGGCATCCTCTTTGAGTGTAAGTACTTCTGCAAATATTCCATCAGTTTTAGCTTGGAAAACTTTTGCAAAATACAAGGGTATTTAATCTGTTCATCTTCGACTTCTTGGTTCTTGGGCTAGGAAATGTTCTTAAGATTAATTCTGAAGTTATAGTATCAGCAGATATTGCTTCTGAGAGAAAAAAAATGCTAATGGTACAAAATGTTATTAATGTTCTTTAGCTCAGATAACATGGGAAGTGCAGTTATTTACTTTCAGTTCCAGTCAGAGTATAAATGAAATATGCTTTGCCAGGCATTGGTTATTTGTAGTGCAAAAAAGTTTGGAATGATTAAAACAAATGTAAAACGTTTGAAGCAGTCCAGCACATTTGTGTTCAATATTAATGCCACTAACAGTATGATTGCACTCAAAAGTGAGTGAAGCCTCAAATGTTTCATTCTGTTGCATAGTACCAGCCTTTGATCTGAACAGCGTCGATATGTTATTTTGTTGATCACTAGAGAACCATAACCTTTTCAAAGATGATAAGCAACTTAACTACTTTAATCGTTGATATCTAGCTTATCTATTATTCATACGTTTTTGAGATTTTGGCAGGCATTTACAAGTATAAAAGTCATTTGTTTGTCATACCCCACCCATTAGCTTTAAATAAAATCACACATGATTCATTTCAGAAGATTTTCATATGAGATGATACTTAAGTCCACCACATTTACACAATTATTAATTTACTCTTTTTGTTCTGATGAAACTATAGGAGCAAAGGCTAAAGAAAGCCCTCACATAATTGTTTGGGCGGCTTGCAAAACAATGTTAACTTGTTTAGCAAACTCTAATTGCTACCTTCTGGGGCAAAAAGAGTAGCATAAAATTAAACCTCACTGGATTAACCCAAATGATAGAGAAATGGACTGATTTAATACAATTCAATGTAACGAATTTTGAAACAGCAAAACTCACTGATTACTGGGAATGTCCAGAGGACATCGACACACTCTACAGTCATTTGGTGTCCCAGCAGTAGCGTCACCATAATATCCTGCAGCGCAACGCTCGCACCTGTCCCCTTCTGTGTTATCCTGGCAGTCTTGGCACACACCTGTCAAGGGGTCACAGCTATTTGCATGTCCATTACAGTTGCACCTGGTACAGCGACCAAGGGCTGTGCTGGGATCACTGACACGCGAGAAACCTGGAGCGCATTGCTGAAAACACATGGGGCACAAGGGGAAGAAACCAGCAGAAGTTTTTAAAATTAAATTTTGCCTATTTTGTTTGTAGATGGGCCATAGCCACTATCATAATTTCTATCCACCACAAGATGATTTTTTTAAAATCATCAGCATCATCATTATCTTGACAGCTACAGCATCAAATTTATGTATGGATAAAAATAAATATTTAAATATTATTTTATTAAAAACATTAATAGATAATTCTCTAAAACTTTCATTTCCTTTTGAAAAAAAATTTCTAGGTCTGCACTCTGACCATTAAACTCAAGAACTACTTAAGAAAGGTTTCAAATCAAATACTTAAAAATTGTTAATGCACTCAGTTTTGATGGCTTTGCCTTAGAGTACTTATAAAAGAAAGGATGTTAAATCAGCCTCCTGCCATGTTTTGAGGAAATAAATGTGTTGCAGTGTACAGAATGTTTAATTATTAGGCCCCTAATGGTACAAATGCTTGTAGTGGAGTGCAGAGTTATTGTTACAAGCCAATACCAAGAAGAATCATTATCAACCTACTCATCAGTAGATCTAGCTTTACTTATTAAGTCCTGCTTTGTAAATATTCTTATCAGTCAGAATGAACAATGATAACATTAGCTACTCAGGAAAATACAACATAAACCCCCTAAAAACTGAATTTCACAAAACAGAATGAACTAATCTATCCTTCAGGGTAAGAGCAATGCTTCATTTCCTCAATAGGAAGCTCAGAATAATCAAATCCTTACCTGGCAAGACAAATTGGAATGTCCCTCAGGACAGGACTATCTTCTCATATTCTCAGGAAGAACTATAAAAGAATCAAAACCATGCTTAGCTAGAAAAACCTAAATATTCCTCATGACAGGAATAACTTCAGAAAAGCGTTTTAAAAAATGTATCCTTAACTTGTAAGACAAACTTGAATTTCCTCAGGACACAAAGTATGTGCCTTCCCACTTCCTCTGTTAAAGAGTTTAAAAAACTGTATTCTTACCTGGCATGACAAACCAGAATATCCCTCAGGGCAAGTACATCTCTCCACTTCTGGAGCCCGATCCTGGCCAGTTGGACTTGGTACAGCCATATCCATACTTAAGTCTCTTAGGGTCACAGATGTCATTTTTTTGTGGTAGGTGACACGAATTAAGACTGCATCTAAATCAGCCAGCACCGTCATCATGCGTTCACGGGTTAGACGGCCTGAATTACGGGTTGCATCTTGGAATGATGTCTGCAAAAATAAGAATAAGAGATAATGTGCAAATTTATCTGAGGACAAACAGCTGAAATGAATGGATAACATGAATATCGACAACACTACAATCATAAAATACTAAGAGCTGTTGGAAATACGACAAACATAGTAAAAATAATACTAAAGTGTAAGATGTACAATGGAAGAAAGAAAAAAAGAATGTGCTCATTTTTGTCATTTCATAATTTCGTTGAATGTATGGTTAAATAGTGAATATGTGGTTAAATAGATCAAAGAACATTGCAAAAACCAATCCAATATGGAAAAATACATCTCCAAAAATAAAGAAACAGGTAAATCTATTGCAAGTTTAACAGTTAGATGAATAAGCAGATATTTTGGTGAAATGTATACAAAGAATTATAGTACTGTTATCTAGGTAGGTGAGTCTCTCAACCACCTTTACATAACCACCGCCTACAGCTTCCAGAAAATATCCAGGCTAATAAGGTAATATTACACAATCAATTCATTCATGCCACAAAAGACTTGAGGTTACGGTCTTTCGTAGACAATGCTAGCTAAAAATATTAATCAATCAAATACTCCTTGAACATGTCTGGAAGTTTTTAGTGATACCCAACTTTATCTGATCTATCATTTATGATCTAAAAAATTCCTGTAAACAATGCTTTTCCACTTACAAAAACCTTTCAGACATCACTAAGTCTAAAATAGGTAAAGCTAAAAATAATGATAGTACTGTTAAACTGACATAAGCTTAGCCATAACCCATTTAGGATTTGACAGAATATTACAAGTAAACAAGGCTAGATCAAAAGATCAACTGTTCGAAGTGTAGATCTGCACTCTATTAACAGCAACACACCAAAGATTTCACAAACTACAGTTCATATACATGCCAATCGAAATATAAGAGATCTGAAACAATCTAATAACTTGAAATTTATTTGTTTTGATTAGCAGGATATTAAATAAAAGCAACCCTTTGGTCTTGTATTGTTAAAGCAGATAACAATGTCACTTTTTGCAAGTGTATATAATGTCCACACAAAAAATTACCTAAGACGACAGATTTCAAGGCAGATTCACAAACCATTGTGTCACCTATGTCCTTATTTTTTGACAAACAAAGCTTAGTCTTACCTCAGTGAGCAAGATCTCATAATTGGAGTAACTGCCTGTCCTGGGTGCAGGCCGGAGAAAATGGTATAATCTAACCTCTTCTCTCCCTTGTCTGCTCTGTTACAAATAGAAAAAAAAATAAATAGAAAATTCAGTCGCCAGAAAGGAAAGGTTGGGGGGGAATAAAAAGATATAAAATTAGGTGAAGAATGAAAAATGTGAAAGGATAAAAGGGGGAAAAAAAGATCTTTCATGAAAATGCAACTCAACAACGCATTTCTGCTTAGAAATATGCTTGAAAGCTTGAACAATCAATATTTTTAAGAAACAAATTTGTTATGACATGAAAATATAATATATACATGCATGTTCAGTCTAAAACAAACACAGGCAAACAGAAAACAGATTACATGTCATTTCTACTAGCTTGAGACCTTTTAACTGTGTTATACTTTCTTTCTTTCTTAAAAGCTGAGACCATGCAGGTAGTATAAAAAAAAAAAAAGGAAGAACTCATTCGAAAGTATTGATCACTTTTTAGATGATTGTTTTGCTGCTCATTAGATCTAGCCTAGTGGTTAAAAATTGTTCTAAAATTTTTGAAGATTAATCGTCTAAAGAATCATTATGTATGTATATTATTTAATCTAGAGATCTGGGTCTCGTGAAAAACCAATCTAATAAAGTTTTAAGTAGTGAAAACGGTGAAATGTCGGTCTAAGCCTCAAACTGTATTTGAAAATTTATAATATCAACTGCAATGAATGTGATAAGTTTCGAGCAAAAGAAGCACTATAATAAAAATGAAACAAAACAAAAAAAGTTAACAAGGAGAAAGACTGTTCAGTGTCTCAGGTCCTGTTGATATCATATTTGTAAAAAAAAATATTTTAAGTCCGTCCACTGTGTAAAACCGAGACATAAATCATTTTCCTAACATTTTGAAAATTTGGGTCAAGATTTAGTTCCATTGATAAAATTAAATAGATTACATGAATGTGCATTATACATTTATTAAGCTTCACTTTAACACTCTTATGAGACATATCAACTTCAGAAGTCTTGAACATAAAATACTTTTAGACCCAACCTTTGCATAGGCTAATGACAAGGCTAAAAGGTTTTCAAGTTGCCAATGTGTCATTTTTACAAGCTTCAAATATATTGCACGGCAAGATATGAAAAGACATAATCTCCGACCATCTTTCAAGAGGTATTTAGTGGACTGCAACATGAAAGCAAAGATGATTTCAGTAGCCTGCAACAAGACAATCATTGTGTTACAACATCTAATCAAGATAATTTCTAACATTATGTAAGTCAATTGCCACAGTTTTAAACAGTATGAACAATAGTATTCAGGACAAATTACAACTTTTTTAAACATGATTCTGTAAAACAAGATAATTTTCAATGGCTTTAAAGAGGCTAACTGTCGGTATTGTCCAAGAAAGGCAAAATCAAGCCTTAGATATTAGCCTGTTTCGGGATAGATAGCCAGATTTGAAAGCTGTTTGCACTGCATAATCCAAGCAATAGTTTTCAACAATTCTAAACTGGATACTGTATGGAACATGCAATCGAAGCAATTTTGAACTATTTAAAATAATTTTTTGCAAGGTAGCAGTCAAACTCGGCAAACCTCACAAAGTTGAAATAAATTCTTGTTATGGCAACATATATATATATATATATATATATATATATATATATATATATATATCTGGACCAGATTTCTTTCATTTAACTTTATCGTGCACTTTGGAGTTGTGTTTTATGTTTTTTTTTTTGTTATAACCATTATTTGGATTTTTTGCATTTGAACTTAGCCCCATTTTGTCACTTTTTGTATTATGGCATTTAGAAGATGTAAAAGAGCCTGAGATCTTTGCTCTCTGCCATGAGTACAGTATCATCTGCATATTTCAGGTTGTTCAGATTATACCCATTCATCACTACTCTTGTTTAGTTTTCAATATTTTCCATTATATTTTTGTATTATCAGAGGCTAAGTTGAGATTTTTTTCCATTAAACTCCTTTTAAACTGTTCATCAGACTAAATTGATTTTTAAGGACCATAATGTAAACTGTTATTTGTGATAACGGACAAGAATGAAGCATAGTTAAACATCACGGACTCTATGCATAGGAAACAAAAATAGATTAAGGCGGCAGAAAGTCTTTCTCAGACAGAACAATTATATCTTTTCTTTTTCAAAATGTTGAATGTGATTATTATCCTTAAAGAATTTTTGTGATATGACCATTATGACTGATTTTGTAATGCTGTTCATATTCTATTGCTGCTGGCTTTTTAGAAGTGTGATGAATATTGATTTTGAGGTATCAGATGGAATATAGCCATTGTTGTAAATATAATTAATTATATTGATTCCTATTTCTTCTAGTGGCTCTAAAATTCAATTGTTCATTCATCTGGGCCTGTTGCTTTTCCTGTTTTTCTTTTCTTCATTGCATATTTTATTTCTTCTTTCGTGATTGCAAATACTTCAAAATTTCTCTTCATTTCATTTACTATTAGCCTGTCATCATCACACAGTATACAGTCATCCTATATATTCCTACAAACATTGCTTGGAACTTTTTGTATTTGCTTTTATTATGTTTTTTCCGACAGTTTAAGTACTTCTGTTGTCATGCATTTTTGTTTTGCTTTTACCTACTTTTGGGGTAACATTTTTTGGCTGGTTCGGTTCTGGCATCTTTTAATTTATGTCCATTTTTCTTCTATGTCTTGAATATCATTTGATAATTCAAATCTATTTCTGACTTTTGTTTGGTGTTTTTCTTTTATATCACTGTTCTTTAAAGTAGCAAGATCTAGTCTCTTTTTGCTTGGTCGTTTCAAGGTGTTTCTCAGTTTTACTCTTAACTTGAAAAGCATTGGACTGTGATTACTGTATCAATTTGCTCCAGGCCTTGATTTTGCATTAATTATGGAATTTCTAAAGCTTGTATTTATTTAAAAATACTAGTCAATCTAGTTTCTCATTTTTCCTCTTGGCTCTCCTATATCCTATCTGCACCTTTGTTTGTACAAAGTATTTGTGATTATGAAATGATCAACTGCCACACTTTCTCTGAGTTTTCTTCATCCTTCAATTTCTCTCCTAAGCCATTTGGTCCTACTCAATTTTCATATTTTTTATTGCCGACTTGTATCAAAATTTCCTTGCACTATTATGGTATTTTATAACTTGCAATATGAAATTGCAGGCTCAAGCTCATTGTAAAATGTTTCAATATATTCATCTGTACAGTTACTTTTTGATACATTTACTTGAATATTACTCATGTTGAAGGTTTTCCATTTAACATCTCTAGCCAGATATAATCTGATAAAGCTCAAAACTACTTTAAAGGTTTCGCTTTTCGTGTGTCTAGTATAATTCCTAATCTTCTCTTATGACTACATTATTTTGCGATTGTCAGATGTGATTACTCCTGCTACTATCCAATGGACTGCACACAAGCCAATTATATTAATCTGCATTCTTTTCATTTCATTTTTGATATGTCTATTTGCACAGGGGCATCATTGTTTTTACATTGCACATTGCATGTTGAAATTTTTATTGCTAATCTATGCCTATACTCAGTAAATGGATAAAGATTGAGCGCCACCTGATGCACATGGCTGTTACAACCTGATATTCCATTGTTATCTCCATTCACGTCATTATTTTTTTAATTGTAAATTTTGAGTTATGATATTCTTGGGATTTTACAGCAGTGCATTCCCAATGCATTCTGCTAGTTTGTGTATGGTTTTCTCCACTAGCCTTTGTCACAACAGCTAGCCTGTAAGGCAGTGGGTTTTGTGGATGGCTGTTGTCCCTTCCGGGACCGTTGCCCTTTGTTTTGTTTTTGGTCCTGCTGGCTCCATTGCCCTCACTGCCAAGAAAGCTGGATGGGGGAGCAGGTTTAGTCACCAACAACTTGAGAGATACAGCTTAACGGCAAATCTGAGACAGATCTGAATTATAGACAGTTAATCAAACCTGCTAAGCAGAACAATGTGAGACTGTGCCAACCCATCTCAGTGCATGCAAGTTTTGCTCAGTCACAGTGATTGTCACTAAGCCAAATTGATGGGCATGGTGACAGAAAAGCAAGCACACATACAAAGAGTTCAGGCTAGTTCTGAATAAAAATCTTAGCCATTGGTGTTTCAATTACTCACTTCAGTGTGATCATTGCTCTTTGCCACTTAAGACACAAACATAGATCCATGTAAAGTTACTCAAGATCCCCTAGCATTAAGTAAGAGATAAAAAATCATTCAACATTGCAAAGGTGAGAGTATTTACCTCCGTAAAAAGCCAAATTTTCCCTCCTCTCTCTTTCAAAAAAAAAAGTATATAAAAAAAAAAATTTAACGACGTTAATACTCTCCTCTAATTTGTTACAAGAAAAAAAAAGAGTGATGATTTGCATGTTTGCAATAATTAGTAGGTACAGTTTTTTATTTTTTTTTAAATGAATTTTTTATTAACTCGGACATGGTAGCAATGAACTCATCAATTTTCTCCAACGATTTGGAGCAATCCATGCTCTATAAAAAAAAAAATTTGTTGCGAAAATTAAAAAAAAAAAAACCTTCTTTCATGAGATTTCACATTGGAAGATTACAAATAGGCTATCATCTAGAGAGACCCATAAAACTTTTAAGTCTGTTATTGCATTGAGGTGTGACTACTTATAATGCCAAGATTGGCAAAACCAAGGTTCCCCCTACAAGATACAAGTGACAGAAAATTGCAAGCACCAGCCTATGACAGAATGCTGCTTGCATAATGAGATCAGTAGCCCTTCAGAATAGTACTTTACTTCTTTTGGTTCCCGTCAAGATATACTACAGTTTAATTGCATATCGCACAATACTGGATTTCTATTGGCAACTATGGATGGGTTTATCTGATACTACACTTTTGAAAAATTCAATCACTCTTGAGTAAAAAAATTTTTTTTTTTAGCTCTATAAGGCTGTATGGAATTCTTATGACTAGAGGTTTCATAAAATACATATTATTAAACTTAAATTACTTTTGACCATACTGCACTTCATTTGGCTATGGTAACATAAAATAACAGATGAAAATATTTTCTTTAAATTGGCCTTCTTATAACAAAATCTGCATACATGTATTTCCTCACTTAACTCAAAAAGGTTGCATTAATGGAGCTTCCGTTGATCAGGCAGGTCATATCTGGTCGCAGTGACCGAGCGTCCGTTGCTTCCTGGTTCAACAACCGGTCGCAGCAATGGATGCTCCATTGCCTGATTTTTAGCAACATCTACAAATTCAATCCATCTTTTGTCGACCTGAACCAAGTTTTACTGCAATGTTTATCATTTTCACTTCCGTTTTCGTAGCTTTCTTCCTTACTTTGTATTGAAATTTTATGCAAAGTGTGCGTTGTTTGTTCTTAAAGATCTAGATCTAGAGGTTGAGATCCGTTCCTTTTTTTTAGTCCACTAACTTTGACTTAGGCCTACTCAAAAAAAAACTGAAAATCTTTTTCGAACATTGATAAAACTCTAAATTATAATTGTTGTAAAACTTGCTATGGCTAATTTTTCAAGAGATAAGCGTACTATTATGCTACTTAACAGTTCTGAACCGATGAAGTGATTGATTAGTTAGCCGAAAGTGACGACGATGCTATTGATGAAGATAAGATTTTCTTATTAAAGCTTCAATGAATCAGATAGATCAAGTAATTCAGAATCAGATCACGTATTAGTTCTGCTTTGATAAATATCATTAAATAAGTAGATTCCATTTAACTGTAAACAGTTGTAAATTGTAGGCCTACGGTTTTTTCATTCACTTTTTCATAAATATTGTGCATTTTTTAGCTTCAATATGCGATCTTTGAAAAATCATAAAAAAAATACAATTTTGAACATAGAGACAAGAAAAAGGTAACGATTTTCTCGGAATTGGATACATTTTTATTTGATGACCATTCTGACTCAGCTGAGGCCTTCCTTGTTTGTTTTGATCACGGTAAGAGTAAAATTTCACCAATTAAAACAAAAATTATTTTTACCATGTAATTTCAATGAATGAGATTACAAAAGAAATACCATAATTGCCATCAAAATACACATATTCATAGAGATAATTTTATATCATTGGTACCTGTCCCAACTCTGTGTTTGCAATACAACCAAAGTTACAACATTTTTAGTGACCCCCACTCACAACTTTTAGGCAGTTTATTTTTTTCAGTGTGTCCAAAAGTGGAAATAGCCCACGTCCTGAATGAATTAAACTATTGGACAGCATATGCATAACTTTGAAACTCATTCAAAAACTACTCACGATCAGTTCTATATCCACATCCCTGTAATCCTCTTCTTCGTCGCTCATATCCCTAGTGAAAGCCAAACTAAATCTCAAATATCCACCATAAGAAGATACCTGAAAAGAAAATAAGATAGTTCAGATGAAACTCAAGATAATGCAAGTTAGTTCAGCCAACAATTCTTGACAATTGACACTTTTTTTGGCACACTTGATGTCAAAAATATTTTTGGAAAGATTTTATTAAATGTTTGGATTTAGGCAAACTAGTTTGTCTGGGAGCTTGGGTGAGGGCCAGTACTTAGATGTGAAACTTAGGAGAGATTGCTAATCATTGAGAAAAAAAATCAAGAAGAGAGTATAAGAAAAGAAGAAAAAGACAATTTAGAAGGAAGTGGGGGAAGAGAAGAAGTAGAGAAAAGTTACAAATAAAGTGGAAAAAGAAGAAGGAAGAGCATCTGAGAGATAGAGAGCATGAGAGGAGTGAACAAAAGTGAAGAAAAAATTTAGTGACCCAGGGGAAAGAAAGAAAAGAGCTTACTGGGACTTAGAAGGTAATTGGACAGGAAAGAAAATTAGGAAAAGAAATAAAAAGGGAGAGCGAAATAGAGAATGCTACAACAAAGAACATTAAAAAATGAAGAAGGTTGACAGCTGGAAAGGCAAAACATCATAAAGAAAAAATGTATGGAAGAAAAAAAAATTGCTATTAATACATGCAGCTGTAGAGAGAGGGAGAGGGAGACAAAGAAAATCACAGATTTACACAAAGAGAGATACATAGGAGAAAGAGAGACGCAAAGAGATAGAGAGCACCAAACAGAGTGTAGATAGAAAGAAGAAGCAAATCACCAGAACGAATATCAAAAGAGAAATAAATAAAACAAAGACAGCTTATTAGAATAGTGGACAGAGAAGCCTCAGAGAGGGTAAAAAGACCAAAAGCACTATTTGTGACTAGTCTCTCTGCCAAGAATCATCCAAACAATATAAAGCAATATATTTGATTTTGTTGAAAATATACAGTAAATGGTTTTCTAACATTATCAATGGTCATCCTTTAGAGATATGTAAAACATTTTTTTTCACTAGGTCCCTCTCTTAGCTTAACATCTCTGTTAGGCATTTTGTATGGAAAGATTACATTTTACTTTTGTGGATTTTTTAGAACTAACTGTCTGTCGTGATCAGAGAAATAAAAAAGAAACTCACTTTATCTCCTCTAAACTTTGGTGGCAGATTAAAATAGAGGCTCTCTCTTGTGGTCTGGATACCAAGGAAATTGTCAAATGTGATTTCATTTCTGGTCACATCTATCCTAAAACCATCACTGATGATGCGTGAAAGACGCCGGTTAACCAGTTGGAAGTTGTGGGTACCATCAGAGTTTAGTATAGGCACAACCTATGGGAGTACAAGATGTAGATCAATACATAAATACATTAAAATGGCTATTGTCTGAGTTCAAATTTTTTATGATATAAGCATATTCAAAGCCACTCCCTACCCATACAGTAGAAACATCAAGTGGACCTAATCTTTGCAAATCAAACATTTGGCTCACTTTCATTTATAGCAAAAAAAAAAAAAAAGACAGAAGAAACTAAGAACCCATCAGTTATAGAACTAGGAGGAATTTTTTAAACATATTATTTTATTTGAGGCAGACTTTTAAAACTTTTACAAATAATTTTCAATAAATGAATTGCAGAAAAAAAGATCGAAAATTTTTTTAATCAATTGTCACCATGATAACATTGCCATCTTGGATTCAGGAGTGCAACTTCAAAATCTATATGCCATTCCATGTTTCTTTGAAAAGCAAGGCAATCAAAAAAAAAAAAAATGTAAGTAATGAGCCCTGTGTCTTCCTAACTTGATTCAAAAAAACAGTACTTTATTATAAATTCTTAAAACTGTATTCCACAAAAACTCGAGTCTTTTATGAAAGGTCTGTAATATTTTTTTACCATTGAAAACAAATATCTGAAATCTGATGCTTGCATTCTTTGGTATTCATAAAAAAGTATTTCAATTTAATAAAAATAAGCAAAAAATGAAGGCGACTAATAGGTTTTTAGAAATGACAATTGCGTTTATGAAAACAGCAACTGAATTTTATTTGGAAAAAATATTGTTCATATATTCTTGACATGGACAACATCTATTCTAATTAAATCAGAGATTAGCAAGTTTACATTACCTGTTCCTTAAACTTGAGGAATATATCAAACACAAGTTTGAAGTAATTTATGAAAACATAATGCACTTTTACCCAACACATAGTTACCAAAATATGATGGTGTCGTAACTATGAAACTGCGATTGAAAATGTCATTTTCTCTCTCTGATTCAACAAAAATAAATCTAAGATTGGATATCGCTATTACAAATAACCATACCTCAAAATCAGGTGCCTTCTGTCCCTCCCCCAGCCTTACCCTGTCTACAAACATTACTAAGACTCTTTAAAAAAAGATGAAGTGTAGAATTTCTAGTTTATTTACAGATGATCGGTAATATCGGGAGCTTGTGCATTGGTCAGTAATATCCATACAGAAACACTTCAAACACCCTGCATCATTTTCTCGGTCCAGATTAAAGTATCCATCTTTACAAGAGCTGCAGCGACGTCCTTGTGCATTGATCTGAAAAAAAGATGTTGCATTGTGTAGATATGGTTTCAAATGTGGATGAAAGGTTCTATTGGTTGTGGTTTTAAGAATCTAAATTGCAAAATGGCTTATTTTAAAATCTAAGACAGAGGGACCTTTTTATTGAAGTGCACTACCAATCTCTCTGTGATGAAAACATTCCCCATTTGTTTTCCCTTTTGTGAAGTGCCCTAAGATTTGCATCTCTTCAACTCATTTTTTCTTGCTAGCTCCACAAAATAAGTAAAGGAAAAAAGGTGGCAATATATAAGTCTTGTGTGAAAAAAAAGAACAAAACATAATAATTATGAAAAAGGAACTCCGGTGTAATGTTTCATGAGATAGCACTAAACTATAGGGCTAGGTTCCTCTTTGAATGTAGAATCTTAATGAAAAAATGTTAATATTATAAATACGAACCTTGCACTGACACTGCTGGGTATTAGGGTCACAGAGTGTGTTGGGCAAGGTACCTCTAACATCACAGTCACAAGTTGCATCTGGTAAGGGTCAATGGGTATTTGTAATATCATCATTTCACTCTCCCCCCCCCCCCCCCCCCCC
>BLXT01008021.1:263370-275517 GCA_019648995.1 Plakobranchus ocellatus
ATATATATATATATATAGGCCTATATATATTCTGCTTTTTCCGCACAGTTCTTATTATTTTTCTTGATTTTACACACCTTTTCCCCCCTCTCCAATTCCATTATTTTTTGCAGCATTTTCATCATTTTTGCATATGACATGTAGGAATAGTCATAGTTTGAATAAATATTCTTTATTTGAACATATCTTGGTATACTTTTTTTTTTCCTTCTTTGTGACTGTCCAATTTGCTTGTTGCGTAGTTATTTTTTCTATTTTTAGTAACAATTCAACAAAGTCCGGTTGGAAAAATATAAGCAATTTTATAAAGCAATTTGTCTATATGTGATCTCTATTCATTTTCAAACACTATGATATATGATAAGGCTATATTTGATGAAAACTCGACCCTATAACTATAAGGACCCTTTAAAAATTCCCTATGACGATTTTCATGAAAAAACTAAAAAGCGGGCAGTCACGAAAGAGTTAAGAATGATTGTATTTGATCCTTGCAAAGATACCTCTTTTAAAACAAATTGTAATTCAGAATGCCCTACCTAAAGATGTAAATTCAACTTCACACCCAATCACCTAAGAGACTTACTGATTCTGTGGTGAGGTGAGAGGACACGGACATGGTTCACAGGCATCTCTTTGCCCATTGCGGGGATCCCCAACATATCCTGGGCGGCACTGGTCACAGTTTGGTCCTTCAGTGTTGTCTCGGCAATTCTGGATGTGTGAGAGACAAGAAACAGAAAGGTTTTGTGATGTTAACAACAAAAAAATGAGAACTCAGTAAAAGATATAATTTCATGACCTATTCAACCTCCATTGGTGTGAGTGAGAATTTGATGAAAAAAAATGTCATTTAGAATCCTGTAAGGCACAAAAAAAAATAAGTGTAAACTTATTGAAAGCTTGCTTCAAGGCACTGGCCTCTTTTCAGGGGTAATCTAAGTCATAGTAAAACACTTATATCATACAAACTTTTTTTTTGTGGAAGTATAGATGAAAGCCAAACACAACAACAAAAATATTAACAGTAAAATTAATCAAGAACAATATTAACACCTAGTCATTTTCATTGCTCACACATGCCTCCATAAATAGCTACTCACTTGGCAGACACCAGTAAGTGGATCACATTCATTGCTATGCCCATTACAGTTGCATGAAATACACTCTCGGCCGTACTCACCAGAACCCACACGGTAAAAGCCTGGAGCACAGTCCTGAAGGGCAGAGGAAAATGCACTGTCATGCTTAAATTGCCAGGACTTTTCATAACATAGCTTTTTGACAATAAGATCGATTCTAAATGATTGAAATTAAGTTCTCTGCTATGACACCAGTCATCAGTGGAAGAAAGAAATAAAGAAAGTAAGGCACAGTGAGAAAAGAAAAAAAGAGGCGAGCATGAGAGAATGTTAGGGACAGAGAAAGAAAATTGAGAGAGCAAGACAACAGAACGAACCTGAAGGAAAGACAGAAAGAAAGAGAGGCAGAGAGAGACATAACAAGGGAGACAGAAAGGGTGAAACTCTAAGACATTATAATGGCAGAATGAAATAGTAAGCCAGAGATAGAGAAAGGAGAGCAACACAGGGGTAATTGAATACCAAGCAAGACAGAGAGAAAGAGAAAGAGAGAAAAAAAGAGGAAGTAAAAGAGGAACAAAACAAGAAATTGATGTGTTACGAATGATATCAAATTGAGAGATTGAAAGGAGAAAGTCATTACCTCACAAGAGTAACCGCTATATCCAGTGGGGCAAGAACATTCCTCCACAAGAAAAGCCCTGTCCCTGCCTGTATCTTGGGGCACAGCTGTAGTCAGTAGGACATTTCCCAGTCTAAAAAAAAAGGCAAGAAATACAAGTAGAAACACATTTGCCCTTCTTCTTGGAGAATACTTCTTTGTTTCTAGTAATATTAGAGATAAAGTGGTTCAAATTCACTGTGCAATAAATAGTTTATAAATCGAATAGAAAAAAATATTGATAACAAAGGTGGTGGTAATGATGGTGATACAAAGTATGGTCATAAAAGTAAAAGGCAACAAAATACCATTAATTGAAGGCAGCAATAGTAGCAGCAAAAAAAGTGGAAGTGGTATACAGAGTAACAGCATCAACAACTGCAGTAATAGTAGCAGCAGTAGAAAAAAAAGCAATTGCAGCAGTGGTAGCAGAAATAGTAGCAGTAGTAGTGAAGCTACTGATCACAGTGAAGGCAACACTTTTGTTTTCGACAATAATAATAAATTTTGCATTTACAATGGTTAAAAAAGAAGCAGTATAATGAAATTTATGTTATTCGACTGGAAACATGATAAAAAAGCACAGTGTAGACAACAGCTGATTGAATATTCCTGTGGAATAACATCTATATGTGTGCCAACTGAGTGAATCAAATATGTTACACATTTATTTACTCAATCAGAAAAAAAAATGGATTTAATTTGATTTTTAAAAAATGTTCAAATGTACAAAACTTCACATTATTTATTAGTTAAAGAGGAATCAACCTGACAAGGTTCTGCTGGTTGTCATATGTTGCCCGTATGAGCAATGACGTAACATCCTCCAGGGTGATCATCATGTCCTCTCTTGTGGCATATCCTGAAATACTAGCACTACCTCGCCTGCCACCAGGAGTGCGGAACCATTGGTTCTACAATACAAAATTAAAAATCGATACAAAATAATTGTCAAGTTTTTTGGTACAGAACAGTTTTATCTGTTGATTTTGAAAAAAAAAATAAGATGCACACACAAACACCTCATTTCCCAAGGGAATGACTCAACTGAATGACCAAATCCATGAGATGATGAGATGGGAATGGAGCAAGATCTTCAAAATGGATATATGAGCTTCAGTGTCAATAATGAGCAAAAAGTGAAATGAACACAACAGTGTTTCCATAGGGTTTTTGAGAGTTCCCTTAAAAACATAAACAAAATGCTAGCACTTACAGATTAACATAAGCTTAGTCATAACTGATTTAGCATTTGACTGAATATTACAATACAAGCAAGCAAAACTAGATAAAAAGATCAGATGTTTGAAGTTTAGATCTAGACTCAGTGCACATCAACTTCAGTAAATTTGATACAGCAAGAATGGTCATTGTATCCCACATCCATGACAGCACCTGCTTAAATGTGTTGATCTAATTCACCCAAACAAAGCCATAAGAAAAGAAATTATCCATTGAGCTTTGTTGAGGAAAAGTTTGCTTATCTCTCGGGTTGCAAGACTTTCTCTAAATTTGATGATCGTTCCTGTTTCTGGCACATATTGCTCACACAAGAGTCTCCCAAATACACATCTTTCTGGCACTACTTGGGACATTTCATTTCAACCACCTACCCTTTGACATATCATCCACCCTGAAATCTCCCAAAAATAAATGGAAAATATATTAAGAGAACTACCTGAAGTCCTTTGCCCCAACTGGTGCACCTAGGTGGGACAAAGGATATTTGCCTCTGTGCAGGAGCAGGCATGGTGGAACACAGTTTCATATCTATGCCAGCAACACCTCACAAGCTCATGAAAATAATGAGCAGCAGAGAGCTGATCCCAAAAAATGGAAGTTCAACAGTTCTGCATTACTGATTGTCTCCCATTTTTGCCAGCAAATGAACTCCTACAGCAGCACTGATTCAATAAAAAACTCTTTTGCACATTATCATGACACAATAACAATGTCCAGAGATCTGAGACATCTTAAAATGAGTGGATGAAAGTCGACTGGGATCACTATATGTTGGTGGCCAAACATGTCAATTCAAATCGAATATATGACATGAATAAAAAAAATTTACCTGCTGTTACAGACTACTACTACAGATGCCAATAGTAAAGGCTCTCAGATAATTTTTGTCTCTATATAATAAATTTAATGAAGTCAATTTTGACAACTCATGGGATTCCCAATACTATGATGTCAAACAATGGGCCTCAATCAGTGAGTGGCAAATTCAGACAGTTTTTCAAAAACTACAGATTTACATATGAGACAAACCTCTTCAGATACCCACAAAGCAATATAGCACTTAAAAGCCATCCAAACTAAAAAATCTTCTAAAGAATGGAGAAGACCCTTAAATAGCTTTACTAAACTACAGAGCTACATCTTATCATAACCATTATTCACTTAGCCAACTGCTGATAGGCAGAAAATTACAAATCAAAATACCAACATTGCTAGACAAAATTTAAATAGCCAGTATAGGACCAAGACCTTACCCAAAATATCACAAAAAGTCTGTCTATATCAGAGATATGGGGAGAAAAGGAAAGGTTATCAATAAACACCACACCCCCAAATCTTATGTACAGACAATTACAAACTCTGTGTAACAGAACCAGTCTGATCTCCATTTATTAAGAGACAAAGACAAAAGAGATGTCCGAGACAACAACTAATGATTGTCCCAAAGCTGCCATGGATGAAACACCCAATCAGGATTCTCCTATATTACTTGCTGATGATGCCATGACACTGGATATCTTGACAAGTAGCCTCCATCAGATCAAGCCCATCAAGAGGCTTGGTCTCTAGACAGCCTCTGCAGTTTATAAAGTTGTGTTGAATGAATTTCACTTTTCATAGATCTAATGTTCTAGTCTGTTGTTAATGGTGGTTTGGAATAAACAATTGGCCAGAAAAGAGTTCTCCATTTGGAGGAGCAATGTGTGGCATAATTGTAATAAAAATCTGGCATCCAAAGGGTTACCAGAAAAGTAAAAAATGAGCTATAATAAAAGCATAAAGTTAAGGTGTTCTAGACCTACAATAAAACATCTAAGTCAAGGCGACAATCAACCCTTTTGCTTCATTAATTAAGACCCAGGTATCGGTATGTTTACATTTTATTGCTGTTGCTTTTATTAGTATTTTTAAAATGGGAAATGGATCTTACCTCTACTAGTTTGACAGAAACAGTTGTGGGTGTCCTTGCCTGGAAGTTTGTGTTTGCCGTGTGATACAAGGTCAGGCCATTGCCCTGAAATGTCAAAAGGAAAAAAATCAAAATAATCCTATATTTCTTTTATAGGAGATATGAAGAAATTTGACTTTTTTATGTTTTAGGAATATATTAGCATTAAAGGAACAGTAATTTCAGCAGAATAACCACTTTGAATGTAGGCCTATCTTTTTGCTTCTTTGTTGTTTAGAAAAATGTTTTGAGTAAAAGAAAAAAAGTATTTTCCTAAGTTTTTTAAAATTAAATTATAACACTGAAAAAAAAATGAATATTTTTTCTAGATCTAGAAGAAAAAAAAAGTAGAATTCAAAGGTTGGGCAATCTCTATCAACTTTTATCATCATCATAAGGTACCTTGTCTGAAACAGACTTTGGCGATGTCCAGTCAACCCTATTCTCAGTTAATTTAATAAAGTTGTTGTTGCCTGTTGCCCATGACTTAAAACTCAATAAAAATTATTTTCTGTCTGCCTCTGCTGTGTTAGCCTTCAATCTTTCTTGTAACTGCTAAGTGTTCTATACCTTTGTGTCGGAAAATTTGGCCTAAAAACTGTCGTTGCCTATGTCTTATGGTTTTAATTAGTGATTGCTCAAGATTAGCCTCTTTCAGTACCAATTCATTAGACTTTTTCTGTCCATGATATCCTCATCATACTTCTGATAAACTACATCCCTACTGCTTCAAGTTATTTCTCTGTTTCCTTGTTTATTGCCCAACACTCACTATCATACAAAAGTACTGACCATGTATATGTTTTCATTACCCTTATTTTGGTTTTCATCCTTATGTTTCTTTTTGCCAGTATTGGTTTCATTTTTGGAATGTATCTTTAGCCATGTCTATTCTTTTCACTTATTTTGCTTATGCATCTACCATCTGGTTATCAGGTAACCTAGATATTTAAATTTTGTAACTTGTTTGATTTGTTCGCATTTGCTAATGATTGCACCTGGGATTGCACATGGGGTTAAAGGATTTATCTGAGATGTTCATAGCTTCTGTTTTCGTTACATTCAAAGACAGGCCCTTTCTTTCACTCTTTCATTGGAGTTTTTTCGCCTGATTTTGCTATTAAAACTGTATCATCTGCATCCCTGAGATAATTAAGATTCTCTTCATTTATTTTTAAGCCTGAAACATCATCAAGATTCCTTAAGATTATTTCACTATATAGGTTAAAAAGATCAGGAGACATTACACATCCCTGCCTCACATCTCTTTAAAAATGGCCTTAATTTTAGCATACATTAATTTGCTGTCTATATTTAGCTTTTGCTGTTTCCTTATATTGTTGGTAAATCCATTCTTCTTTCGCTGCATTGTATTCTATTTTTATTTTTTTTGTTTAGTCTATGTATTTGGCTTCTAACTTAATTTGCTTTGCGCCTTTCTTCCATCAAATAGAGTATTCCTCTGTTTCTCTGCTTATCCATTTCTTATTTTTTTTTCTTTTTTTTTTGGGGGGGGGGGCTGTTTTTCTCTATGACTTCATTAAGTTAAATTTCATTTCTGACCATAGTCTTTTTACTTCTGAGATACACAGCTATAGCAATTTTGTCTCTTACATTTTCATCAGATTTTAGTAAGTCCATTTGGAATTTAGGATTAGCATTTTCCTTTCTTAAGTTTTATCTGAAATTTACACATGTCTAAAATATGATCTGAATCGCAGTTGGCTCCCAGCAGTGGTTCTGATGTTTTGATGGAGTTTTGAAATCGTTTCTGAATGAAAATATAATCTATTTTGTTTCTACTTCTACCACCGGGGCTCTTCCAATCCCTGTCCCTAGGTGGTTTAGATTCTAAGTATTTGTGATGGTAAAAATCATTGATTTGGCACCATTCAATTAGCCTACTTCCACACTCATTTACAGTCCCTATGCCACGGGGCCCAACAATATTTTCTACCCTTTCATTCTCAACTTTTACATTGCAATCACCCATGATTATTATGATGTCCTGGGATTTTTAAATAGCCTTTTGTTTTTTCTATTTCTTCATAAAACCTTTCTACTTCTACATCTCCACTGTCATATGTCGTTGCATACACTTGAATGATTCCTAGATTTAATGGTTTGGCTACCAATTTAGCTACAACTATTTTGTCTGAAATTGGACACCAACTTTTCAGACTTTTTGCTGTTGTTACATCAAATAAGATACCAACCCCTTTTTCATGTGTATGACCTCCTGAGTAAATTGGAGATTTGCTACCTAGATTCATAGAACCTGCCCCTTTCCATCTTTAATTCTTACAATTCCCTATAATCTCATTTCACATATCCAGAGGAAAGTAATGCAACATGAAACATTTGATTATCAATCAGTAATATCTGGCATTACAAATAGCTTGGAAACTACAACAAATACAACAAGCGTAAAATAGGTAAGTCATCTGCAATGAATGTTTACAATTATATCTAGCGATACATGCAGTTATGAAAATAAGAATACAAAAATGGTAAATATTCTGCTTTCAACATTTCAAGCAATATTAAGTATACCATAGTCAGACATGCCTACCCTTGAAAACACTTTTGACGAACATCAAATGTAAAAATGCAAAACATCAAATAAAAATGCGAAAAAACCTGAATATGATAAAAATTGATGCTCAGTGAATATAAAGTAAGCACTTAATGTAACTTAGCCCGCCCAATTAGAAAAAAAGTGCTTAAAATCATAGACATATATCTCTAGATCAAGGGAGAGTGAAGAAGATAGCAAGTCTGTCCAAATCAGACAAAGCACTGGGCCAATATCCTTAACTCAATGTCTACATGAATACATTTCAATCTACATATCTTGACATTTAGTAAATCAACTGAAAGAAAAAAATCTATATCTAGAATATTTGTAATTGCTAGAATTTAATTATGCTGAAAATTATTTGATTGAATTTGGGTCGCTAAATTCAATGTTATCATCAGTTATTTTTAACTAGCTTTTCTCAGTTTGATAATGGGTAAACAATCACCTTGTCTAAAAAGACACAGCTGTAATCTCTTGGGACTTGGGACTTTCTGTATCAGGTAATTCCTTTCAGTCATTTTGTAGAGATTTATCAAAGACACATAGGTCTGATCAAATGTTAAATCCTAGATCTAGATTCAAAATAGCTACAATCAGGGACTTCCAGGGCCAACCCTACAAAATAAAATTCTGATTCAACATCAGTTGTGCCTAACTTTATAGGTTATAGGCTAATGTATGTACAGATTCAGTTTCTAAGTGTAACTTATAAATGTTAAGCAAATTGTTGGCAAAAGATAACTAAATTAAAAAAAAAAAAAATTGCCCAAAACTTGTATTAAAAAAAAAAAATAGAATTCTTATTTTTAGACTGATTTTATATTTGTCATCAGAATTTTCGTATTTGCTTTCTTTTTAAAGATATAGTCTGTTGAAAATCATCCAAGTGCAGCCTGTGATGTTCCGGTGCAAATGACTGATCACCAAAGTGTTATCAATCAGTGATAAGTGGCCCTTCGAATAATACCCTGCACTGATGAGATTGCCTCAACACCCAACCACACCCCTTCTTCAGCTTGCAAATGGCAAAACTTGAGACATGCACAGTGACTGAGAGTTGAAAAACAAACATAGCCAACAGCACTGAAAAGTCTGAAAAGTTTATTGCAGTGTTGGTGCTGATAAGCCTTACACAAAGCTTATTATTAGGTCATTACTAAATATTTTAATACAACGTAAAAATTCCAGATTTTGTGATAATGCTAAGCAAATCTAGAATTTCTGCAACAGTAGGTATGTCTGCATACAGCTTTGGAAATGAAAATGTAAAAAATGGTTGATATCTGCATTGAACATGTATGGTAATAGCTAACTGTTGTGAAAATATGTGGTTACAAACATTTATGTGACAAGATCAAATAATACATACACTGATGATAATATCTGGATCATTTGTGGGCATTTCAAATCCATCAATATCGTAGTACACCTGGTAAGTAAGTTCACCACCATAACTGTTTATCTGATGAAGAGAAATGACATTACCTTTATTAAGTAGCTTAATTAAAGCTGGTCATTCATGTTTGTCATTCCAGTAACTAGGCAGATCAATAATTTAATGTTTCACTCCTACATTATTACAAACATAGGTTATGTTGGGTGAAGGTTTTGTATTGGGACAAATTTGTAAAAGCCCTTAAAGAAATATAAAAAATAACAAAAGCAAATTAAAAGTAGTTACAAGCTATTATGAATGAAACATTGTCATATTAAGCGGAAGGGGTTCTATGACTTTGGATATCTAAAATAAAAACTAAGGGGAGGCAAAATCACATTTTTTAAAATGGATTCCTATTTTAAAATAATGCATTGAATTTTGCCAATATGCAATGGAGATGGGAGATTTAAAGCTTGATGGGAAATTGCATAATCAAGAACAACCAAAATATAAATCTAGAGGTGGTGCATGTTGAGCTTGGAATACCACAATGCCTGGTGAATCTTATTTGCAGTCTCCTGACAAAATAAATATTACAAAATACATAATTTTGATGAGCACCATCGAAGGACACAATTTTATTCACACTCACCCTCTTGCTAAGATATTGATATGGCAATGACCAGTACCAAGAGCCTGATCTCAGAACTCTGTTATAATCTGTGATCTCAAACTGCCTGGATACAGGAATATAACGGATGAGGCTTTGTTCGACTGGTTCCATTGTGTCTCTCCTCACAACAGCCACTTGGTTGCCCAGAGAGATCTGAGCGGGGGAACGGTTATAAATATGGTATAAATGAAAGAAAGGAAGAGAGAGGTGAGGGTGTGAGATTTAAAAGGAAAGTGAAAGGGAATGAGCATGAAGAAATCGCAATTAAGATTTAAACAAGAAAGAAAAAAGTTGAAAATAAGGAGTGAATAAGAGATAGAGAGTCAGAGACAAACAGATCAATCGATATTGTGAAAGCGCAAAAAAAAAAAAAAAAAAAAAAAAAAAAAAAAAAAAAAAAAAAAAAAAAAAAAGACAGAGGAAAAGAAGGTGGGTAGGCAAGAAGAGGACGGGAAATTTTAATGAAGATTATTGCAAATTATGATAATGTATTTGCAACCTGAAAAGGCTCAGATAGCTCATAAGGCATCTGTTTATGATATGAAAAGATTGTATTCAAACCCCAGTGATATTATTAAAGTTGCTTTTCATAAGCCTTAAGCTTCCTATTTAGGATTTCACATCTGCTCTGAAACTCTTCCTACACATATTTGAACACTTTTTGCAATCAAGTAAGTTTTAACACATATGAGAGTGAATGGGCAAAAGGAAACAAGGGACAAACTGAGATAGCAGGGTTTGAGAAAATATTGGAAATGAGGCAATTTTGCCTCAAAATCACTTGGTGCTGCTGAGCAATCTCTCAATCTTAAGGTCTAAAGAACAGGAAAAAGGGTGCCTGAAATGTTAACAAGGTGTATGAACCATTGCTTCCTACTCCACCTTTCTCTTTTCCTCTTGTTTCATGTCATTCTTATCAGTTAAAATCTCCTCTTTCTCCTCAAACTTCTTTAAAGCTCCCCTTTTTTTTGTCCTCCTCCCCTCCCCCACCACCTTCTGTTCTTCCTTGTCCTCCTCACCCCTCTTCTTGTTTGTATTATTTTATCTATTGTTATAAAATCTTATAATAACTCTCATTATTCATTACAGTCTCTCTAATTATGTTGTCATTAACACTGTTAATAGAAACATTTTTCTGATTTTTTTTTATTTTGTTATTCTCAAAGCTTGTTTATATAAGTATTATTATTGATACCTTTACTCTTTATCTTCTTCTTCTTCTTTTTTTTTCTTCTTCAACTTCGATTTCTTTCTCTTTTTATTTTTTTTTTCCATGAAACTTTTTAGGACTGGTTTAAGATTCCCTGTCTATCCAGAGATATTGCACATTCTTTACTATTTGCTCTCTCATTTCTGTTAACTGTTATATGTATTCCTTTTTTCACAAATTCTTTTTGTTATTCTCAAAGCTTGTATATATAAGTATTATTATTGATACCTTTACCTTTTGTCTTCTTCTTCTTCTTTTTTTTTCTTCGACTTTGATTTCTTCTTCTTTTTATTTTTTTTCCATGTAAATTTTTGGAACTGGTCCAAGATTCTTTGTCAATTCAGAGATATCACACTTTCTTTACTATTTGCTCTCTCATTTCTGTTAACCGTTATCTGGACTTCTTTTATCACAAATTCAAAAATATGTGCTCTTGATTGTATTCATCACAAGCTTATGTCAATGTATACTTTCAAAAACCAAGCTAATGATAATAGCATTACCTTTTATTTCTTTCTTATGATTGAAAACTATACAACAAAATAACAACGAATCTTATTTTTAGGTCTGAGAAAAGTACAAAAAAAATTGCCTGAACTCACCTGAGAGTACTGCAAATCACTGCTGTCACAAACTCGGGTGTGACCAAAGCAGAAACATTTGACACATTCAGATTTTGTCAAGGCATCTCTGTTGAATGTTGGCTCCTTGCAAACACCCTGGGTTGCTGTAAAAATTATGTCAGTAAAAAAGGATACATTTCTTTTCGTACAACAAATAATACCTTGCTTTAGCCTGTGGACTAGGTATATACAAAAATCCTTGCTTTAGCCAAAATAAATGCTGATATTTTAAAACATTTCACCTAAAAATAACATTTTTAACAGTTTCTGTATGCTATGTGACTACACTAGCATATAATATATGCACAAACATATGTGTATTTTATTTGCAAAGAGATTTTTGAAATTCATGCCTGTATCTTTTCATGATCTATTTTAAAAGATCTGGGCTAGGTCAGAGGAAAATGTAAAATTAGAGAAAGGGAGACGAGGAGAAAGGCACAGAGAGAGAGAAAAAGAGATATATATATAAAAAAGTGAGAGAGATACAAAGGCAAAGAGAAAGAAAGAAGAGGAAGAACAAAGATAGAGACTCAAATTGGAAATTGTACTGATGTACTTTTCCCTTGTATATTTCATCATTCTCAAACATGTTTATGAGGGAATAACACGATAATCATCACCTCATTTTGATTTTGTAGGTAAAATTATATTGTATTGAAGAACCCCGGGTAGCGGTATAGGAGACATAGGGATAAAACCCTACCCTATAAACAGGAGAAGTAAGGCGGCTCCTTCCCTCCGCTAGC
>BLXT01008021.1:304862-318589 GCA_019648995.1 Plakobranchus ocellatus
AGAAGAGCAAAGAAAAATAAAGTTGATGTAAAAGAAAATGTGAGGCAGGAAGAGGTAAAAGTAATGAAAGGGGAGGAGATAAAAAAGTAAGAGAGAGAGAAAGAATATAAAGAGAGAGAGAGCGCGCGAGAGAGAGAGTGAGAGTGAAAGAGAGTGTGTGTGTGTGTGTATGTGAAAAGACAGTTTGCTGTCTAAAAGATGTCCTATGTAAATAATAATCAACAACACAGGAAGTAGAAAGAAAATGCAAGTAATAATCATAGTAATAAAAAGAAAAGTTGTCTAAAAAGACAATATTTAAAATTATAATGCTAATACATTTTGTCTTCAGACCAGTCCAAAAGACAATGAGTCAAAAATCATATTTAAGACATTTTTCATTGCTGAATATAAACCTCTTTAGAGCATCTGAGCAAGCAAAGCAAGGGATAAAACATGTCTCTCGATATTTGTTACTCTTGAGGGAGATTTTGTAGAAAAGAAAGAACGCCAGCGCACTTCACGCTCACTAATGAATGCTGTTTATGATGATAGTCTATAATAGCAACTCACTGACATTACCATGGTTAGGCCTGTGAAGCTTTGCGCTCTCTAAATCCTTGTGTAAAAGAAATTCAATTTTAAAAAGTTTCTAACATAGTTATGTTTTTTATTTCTCTGTCTAAAATAAGTAAAGTGGGTCCCATGCTTAGTCCAAGCATCGGGGAACCAGAATGGGATCCTGATTGTTTTTGCATTAAAGGTAGTTTGCTATTGCTTTCCTCGCCGCCTTTACTTATGCCGAGACCTAGCTACACATTTAGTGCTGGGTGGACACAGACGAGCAATGAAAAATTGACTTGGCCCAGGCTGAGATTCGAACCTCTGACCCTTAACCTTGACTTGGTAGCCAACTGTCCTAGCAGATAAGCCATCGTCCGCCCCGTCTTCTTCCCCCCTTTATAAAATAATACGTCCAAAATTATTTTTCCCCTTACCTTCCACAGACCTTCCTGTGGCGGGATACGACTATACCCGCATCAGACAAGCCTATACAGATTTCAGGGTTAACTTTATTGGTGTACTGCACCAACACCTCCGCTGCATCATTAACGTGTATTTTCAATATAACCATGCACTTTTGCTTTCAACAGCTTTTCAACAACTTATGCTTAAAGTGAAAAGTTATCAAGAAATTTTGACAGTAACTAAACATCACTTACTGCATCCGACTTCGTCAGACCCATCGCGACAATCATCCCGTTGGTCACATCGTCTTCTGGCGTCTATACATGAGCCGTCATCACAGGTGAACTCATCAGCAGAGCACTCAAATGAAGTGGCTGTTCAAACACGATGCATTGTGTGTGTGAGTGTGCATGTAAAAGACAGTAAATGTATTATAAGCGCATGTGTGTTTATGAGCGCGCACGCGCGCCCGTATGTAGGAGGTTGGAGGAGAATAATGCGTCAATGGGTGTAATTTATTATGTTGTCATGTTTTCATGAATATGTGCAAGAAGATGGGTTTAGTGAGAGATAAAAAGAAAAAAAATGTGAATTATATAATCTACTTACTAAGTTTATATATTATATTATGTACATCGATTTGAAAAATCATTCAACGTTTCAACACATTCAGTGTTAAAAAGCGCAAAACTAGCAAAATAAAAAAGAGAAAAGGTCTGTGCAGCAGGTTGAGTGAATGCACCAAGATTCAAATTTTGCATCGTTTTCGAATTGATAAATGCCTTTCGTTTACTATTCCTAATTCTCTCCTACACACCGCAGCCCTAAAACATATTTATTCATTTATTTTTCTAATATGCTATGTAAATGAGATTTTCAATAGTTATTTGTAATAATAATTTGTTTTAATACTGTAATGTAGATAGCTAAAGTTTCACCTTTAGTTTGCATTAAAAAATATAACATGAAATAAAGTTGGAAATAATCGTTCTTTTCCATGCCTGATATTATTAATACAATTACCCCATTTATACAATAAAGGATTCTTTAGTTTTTAATCATTATTGTCCTCTGCCTCTGAAAGAATTTTTTCTCTGATTTTAAACTATAGAAATAATTTATTCAACCTTTCACGATACCAAAGCGACTACCTGCACTGCCTTTCACAACGAAGGGAACACAGCATATTATTATTTTGTAATGAACTTTAATGTTTTTTATTGTTTCGTAAATTAATAGTTTGCGGCCTCCTTGGTAGGATTAGACTGAGAGAAATAGAGCAATTCTTCTTTCTTTTCTTTTTCTTTGAAAAAAAACTGACGAAGATCATGCAGTAAATTATCTAAAGTGCCACAAGCCTAGTGCATTGAGATCATTGAGACTGACGTCAACGTTCAGGGTTGTTTAAGATTTGCAGACATAGTGACCTTATTATCAACATCAGACAGAAAATTATGCACAACATTGCAACAATGCTACGCGGTGTGCCTAGCTTAGTTTGTTACAGCAAGGGGTGTAAGAAATTATAATAAGTATGCCTACCCTGTTACCTGCATTCATGTATTGATTTATTTAATGAAATTAGTTATGAAAGAAACATAATTTCGAACATGTATGTTTCATGCGCTTTTGGTGGGTGCGACATTGGGTTATTACGTAATCATGTACGATAATATTTAGGCTATTCAATATGTGTTATCTGGGCCATTTGTGCAGGTTTGCAAGATTAGTATACCTGTAATAAATGAAGGGTAAAAATGACCGAATTTTAATGAACGGAAGAAAGAGAGAAAGTGGAAAGGTAGATGTATAAAGCGATTGAGAGGGAGAGAGAGTTAGAGAGAGAGAGAGTGAGAGGATGCGAGGGCTTAAGTCAAAATAAGGAGAGAATTCATGACAGAGACAGATAGAGCAAAAAGCGGGTCATGATGGGAGGATGAGGTCACAGAGTGTGATTGAAAATAAGCGTGGACCATAAAGTCTTGGTGATGTCAGTTGTTTGCTCCTGGTCAGGTCGATAAAAAGGTCAGAAGACGCAAAAAAAGGATAAAATAGAAACAAAAAGATAGAAAGGCGCTACGTCAGACAAACTCTGAGAACACAGATAATTTTATTATAAAGAGAGAGAGAGCGCGCGAAAGAGAGAGTGAGAGTGAAAGAGTGTGTGTGTGTGTGTGTGAAAAGACAGTGTGAAATAGAGCCTGAAGCTGACATATGGACAATGACAAGCGCCAGACGTGTACGCTCCTAGCACCGCTTCTCAGCCGTTCCTTCTCTGCAGTCACGTGACATCTATGGCATTCTTTGATACATTGACCACAGCACACGGAAGTGGCGCATGCTGCAAGCTGGGAAATGTTTCACACCTTATGCATGGACAAGCATACAAAAGGAAGACATGCAAATGCACACAGTCAGTTTTGTGGGTCAATTTGCAGGTAAATATAAGGAGATCATGCAGTTAAAGAGCCTGTTTAGGTATAACTTTTTTAATAACGTTATTATGAACTCATATATTAGCTAAAAGCTCAAATAATTTGATTATTGATCACTTTTATTGAGGCAATACACGACTACTTTTTTTTATGAATTAACATCTCTCTCTCTTTTTTTGAAAGCTTTTTTTTTTCTTTTTTAGTTTTTATACGGGTAAGTCTTACCACAAAGCGTACTATGCTGTTACGGAAAATGGCTTGCGTATAATCATATTCGACACTAATCCGTAAAACCTTTTACGACAGAAGATAAGAAATCAAATTTTTAATGCTTGTTTTGAGCATCATCTTTACTTTTGTCTTTTTTTTCATTTCTCTCTAAGCGTTCTTCTGAACAGAACATTTTTTTTCCTTTCAATCCAACATCAAATCCATCATATGTTGCATATGAAATAAGTACTTATTTTTCTCAGTGTTCTTGATTTCTTATTATAGTTGTTTTAATGGTTCTCTAAAGTAGGAAATTACATGAAATAATTCATTTTTTCTACTCAAACAAAACATGAGGGCCTAGCCTACTTATAATACGTCGAATTGTGCATTTAAATTTTGGAATCTATGAGGTTTGAAGAAAGGAGAATAAGCGACGGGTCAGAAGAAATGAAATTAATATAATTAGAAGTGCAATTAAATACACAAACATTAAAACAATATTAACACAAAAAATACAACCCAAAAAAAAAAATAAATAAATAAAAAAACCCGGTGAAACATTCAAACATAATGAAGAATAAAAAGTGAGTCAAAGTACAAAACAATGATGTATTTTTGGTACCAATGCATACTGGCAACTATGTAACGTCAGTTTATTATATTGCAAGCATCTCTCCGAATGCTTTGCAGGCTAGGAGAACTGGCAGAGATTTTCAAGATACCATAACGTGCATTCGGTTAGTCTATCACTAAGCTTTGAGTGTTTAAATCAGCGTTAGATTAATTTAAAACACATGAGCCAAAAGGCATAGTTCCATTAGATCGTAGTTGATCGTTGAGTGAGCATTTACTGAATATACTGGCTGATTCGTTTATTTTTTTTTTTTACTTTATTTTAGTTGTATTATTTTTATTATTATTATTATTATTATTATTATTATTATTATTATTATTATTATTATTATTATTATTATTATAATTATTATTATTGCATTCTTGTCAGTTTTCAAGTAACTAAATCTTGAATTTCACTAGATTCAATCGGAATGAGACAGAATAGGAACTAAGTACCGGTATTATAGAGACAGTCAATTTTTTTTTTCAAATGTAAACAGATAAGGTTAATTTTGAAGTGGTTAAGTTGAATTAGAGGGTCGCCTAATACTATGTAGTGCGCCTAGCCCACCAGCTGACTGTAATGCTGCAGGTTAATCTATTTTACAATATTACATGGCGTATTACATGATCATAAGTCAGTCTTTGTTTGACTTGAGAAAGATACTGGGTATGTATATTTATAATATCTTGGTTCGTTTTCGTCCTTATCAATTTAGTCCGCATACTCTTATTTACCTTGACTGATGATATTATGATTCTGATATATGTCTGATACTAATCTTTTTTTAGTAGTCCAAGAAAAATGGCATGGAATTTTATTATTGTTATTCATTCATGTATCTATTCTTTATTACTTAATTAATTAATTCATTTTTTTAAATTAATTTTATTTATTTATTTATTCATCATCATCACCATCATATCTATTATTATTATTATTATTATTATTATTATTATTATTATTATTATTATTATTATTATTATTATTATTATTATTATTATTTTGCAGCTCCTAAAGTTTGAAAATGTGCTAAGACACGTACAGTCACAACCCTGTTCGTCGCTTGAGTCACGGCAGTCTTGCCTCTCGTCACAGCGTCTTCTCTCATCTATGCATCGTGAGTAGTCGGCGCAGAGGAATTCTCCTGCCGCGCACTCTGAAACATGGAGCACGACTCATGTGGATGAGTAACGTCCCTTTCTACTTGTGCAATAAGTATTTAATATTTCCTCATAATGCGTCTTCATCGATTTTTGTGGTTCTTTTCCTTCCCCCTTTCTTGTTAAACCTTATTACTTTTTTTCTCAATCTAGGTTTGAGAACATTACTTATCCTCATAGGTATTTTCTAAACTGATGTTTCAAGCAATCTTTTCACTTAAAAATCGGCAACACTCAATCTCTGAACTGAAACCAAACATTGCATCAATCGTCGTTTCAGAATTACACTGTATTTTGCAATGAGCTTTCCTGGATTTTTTTTCTGACACTCATTAATTTACAAAGCAAACCTGAAAGCCAGTCTCACTGCTCCTCTTATTGTTATTAGTCTGATGGTGCTGCAAATTACAAAAAGAAAAAGGGATAGAAGCCTAATTCCCAGCCACACTATCACAATGTTAATAAAATGTATCTCCTTGTGCCATTGCTTGGAAAAGACACAGCGTTGCTGACGTGAGTCAAGCAAAGAAATTTTAGTTTTGCGTCTCTTTTTCACATTAATATTCAATTCTGGAGCGGCTAAAGCGAAAAAGAGACATGGTTTTCCTGGAAAACGTAAAACTTGTTTTATGACGCACCCCCGTATACAGATCGCCATTATATGATTTGGCCAACCGTACGTGGCCTGATATATACAAATTTCTCAAGTCCTTCACATAATCTATAAGCATTTGCTTGAAAAATAGAATTGCCTTCTAATTTGTCCTGCTTTTCCTCCGCATTTTGAATGCTTTCTGAAATGTGTTACCATAGTGAAAGGGAGACAGACGATAGAGCAACTACGATCTATAAATTGCTTTGTGGGTAAAGCGGTGGCCTACCATCATGGAAAGGAGTTTAAATGCCAACTTTGGGTTTGTTGAGAGTCCACTGACGAATGCGACAGTAAAAAAAAAATACACGTCTCTTTTTCCTGTCCCCATTATTTTATTATCAAAGCTGAGACACAAGGTCTAACAGGGAAATTATTTTTCGGAATTTGTGAATGTCATCCAAGTAAAAACTGACACATCGCTTCATTGTGGATTCACCTTTTCGTGGTATTGATTGATGAATACGGTAAAAAATATGAAAACTCTCGGTGGTAAAGGATGAACAATTCATTAAGAGCCAAATGGAGAGATGGGTAAACAGCTTGAATCCCTGCATATTTGACTAATCCTAAATTTCTAACAAGCAACGATTGATGCAAGTTGACATTTAAGCATTTTGCTATTATTATTGTAATTCTCATTTACACCTACTCTTCATTTAAATCAATGATTTCGCTTGCTATATTTTTGCTATTAAATTGGATGTATTGGAATAATAATGAAATTATTCTAGACTATCGCTCCTATAAGGAAAGGAAAGGCGATTTTAACTAGCAAGCCCTGTGTGTATGTTCTCTCTCGCACCTCTAGATGCAACTCGGAGCTGATATCGACTAGACAAGCTGTCTGACACCCGGCATACATAGGTGCCTGCGTCCTGAGGGCGGGCGGACATGATGTACAGCTCCGATACGAAGAAACCCCGATTGCGCAAGTCCCGGATGTAGAACGGACTTCGACGTGGGTCTTCCTGAGATTGGAAAAGCGCCGTCAGATTCACTGTTTCTCCTGGTCGGTCTGCTGGCTCAAGGTACCACTGGATGCTTGAGGGGATTCCTGCTCCACCTGTGGCATTGCAGGATACCATGTGTCGTCTGGCAGGCTCCACCTCGTCAGGTGGACCGTTTATTATCAGCTCTGAAAATTTTAACGACATGATTGTTGTGGCTTTTGTTGTTATCTTTTTATTTATAGCTTGGAGAACACTAAGTGTTCCCTTCTGATTGTTTTGCTGGTTGCCGGTTTCACAGACACCGATATAAAATGTCGCTCTTTTTTTTCTTTTTCCTCTTTTTCCTTTCTATACCATATTTATTATGGTCATATAAAAAAAAATAATTTTAAAATATTTTTTAACAACTGCTGCTAGTGGTTTGTCGCAGATATAAGTTTCTCATCAGCGCTAAGATTCCATATCTTTTAAAAAAAAATGAAAAACTTTACGATTTATTGAAATATACAGTAAAATTTTTCATAATTTTTCTCATAAAAGAGAAGAGTGATTATTTTACAATGTGAATATGGTCGTGTAAAAACTGTGCAATGACAAAAATTCCTTTCAACAATCTACTGTGCAAATATCAAAGCTCCCTAAAACAATGTACTGTGGAAAGTTCAAAGTTCTCTAAAACAATCTATTATGTAAAGATCAAAGCTCCATAAAAGAATCTTTGTTCAGACAATGCTCCTAGTTCATGCATCTTTGCATACTAATATAATATTTATATCATAAACTATGGAAATATCAAACGACATGAACTCACACAAAGCTAGAGAACAAGACAGTACACAAACTAAATTGGATAAATTGGAAGCTAAAACAATAATGAGAAATAAATTTTTCTCTACTTTCACAGTTCCATTATATTTGAAACATTATTACTTGATGCAATAGAGAACAAGAAAACTAGTTTTGTGCCTTCTGATACAGACAATTCCTACAGAGTAGAGGCAGCCTCGAATATTATTAGTTAAAATCTGATCAATTCAAAAAACATTGTTTGGTTGAGATTTTTGTAATGTTAAATATACATGATTAATTTTATAACAATCATCAAAAAAAAAAATTGTTAAATTATTTTTCACTTCTTATTTCAGGTTCTTCGTAGACCTTTAATTTTTTTTTTCAAAATCTTTTTTTTGGCTTTTCTCGTCTCCAAATCCAAACTGTCTTTGTAGTTCATTACAACATCTTATGAATCAAGAGACTTGACCCTGTTGCAGTTATCATTTGCTTTAGTTAGAATCAGTTTAGAAGGTCGCAAAATCTAAGACTATTATCTTCAGAAGATTTTCGGCTGACATATAAAAAACTTTAAAGCTAGAGGAGCAAAATTCTTACTGATAATGTATTCAAAAGATTTCCCATAAATATAATTATCAAGATTTTTTTCTTATTAGATATCCTACACAGTACGGTTCCTTTTGAAGTTTTACACGCACAGAATAGGAAATTACGAAACAACGGATCCCCTTGCGTCTCATGCGAGGATAAATAGAATACGAAATATGCATAAAAAGTAAGCTGTTTCGATTTGTGATCACTTAACATGCTCTAGGTTCTTGATCATCTATGTAAACATTTTCTTTAATTATTTTTCTTCCTTTTTCAGGGAGTAGTCCTCTGTTGTTTCTCAGTCGACCTGATTTTTACGATAAAGGCTAAAGCTTTACAAAAAACTTGTTTCAGATAAAGGAAAAAGAAAACAAAACCTGCATATGAAGTTGATGATGAAAACCTGTTTTTTAGCTTGGCCTAGGTAAGACGGCTACACGCATATCTTGACGATAATGTCTATTGAAAACGATGATTTGTTAATAATAAAATCTAAAAAGCATGTCAACTAAAAACAACGCAAAGACTGTATGCAAAGATGTTGCGCAGACAAGCCGTAAGCATTTATGTAGCTCAATACTTTTTCTTAGACTGCCTCTACCCAAGAAAAGAAAATATAGTAGGCCTAGAACCAGGTTTTAAAATCTAACATGGTGGAGAGAATAGCCTAAAAGGCAAGTGCAATACTTAGATAATACCATCACAACATGCAGTTACTGATAGAATAATGGATTGTTGAGGAGAATAGGGATATAATATAATGATTGTGACGAAAGGGTAGTGATAGTAAGCTGTTGGACAGTTTCTAAAAAGCTCAATAAAGCTTGTTCTATAGGTTCGTCTGACTTAAGCAATATAATGTGCAATATTGAAAAATCGTTACTACTATAGTGCGTTTCACATGTGTCTATAAAGCGTGAATCTAAAACAGTAAGTATTGTCTTATGGTCTTTAGTAACATGCTAAAACTTATTATTATCTCGGCCTGTGTGTTTCAAGGAAAGAAACATAGATTACGATCATTATTATACATCATTTTGAGTATTCTCACACGCACATCAAAAACCTCAAAAAGTCGGAGAGAAAGGCCCACAACAAACAACAATACCATTCGCTTTGGAGGCGAAAGCCGAAAAAAAGCATAAAGGAAAATAACGCACTTGTGAAAATGAAAATAGAAAACACAAAAACTTAAGAAATACTTCCTCTTTTTCTTCTCATTATTATTATTATTATTATTATTATTATTATTATTATTATTATTATTATTATTATTATTATTATTATTATTAAAAGCGGACACCTGCAATCAAATAAAGCTAAAGACAAACAGAAAAGGATACGAATATCGCAATAAACAGAACATATAAAGTAATATTTAAGCAATTGTGTGATGATGACAACAAACAATAAACAAAAGCGTAAAAGATTAATACCCGTGATTTAGATTTGACCAGAGCCGAAGCGCAAAAAATACAGAAATAGAAGATTACATAAAATGATTTTAACACATAAGATTATTTCTTCTGTGGATAGACACGATGAAAGAAACAAAACAAATATGTCAAATCAGTTCGCAAATCCTGCCCCCTTTTTATTTTTCGTTTAGAATGCTATAATGAAAATTATACTTGTGTCAAAATATTATTTTGTCCACATTTGACTTTTGTTCGATAGCTAATATATCTCGAGTTTTATACCAAGAGAGTCATCAGTTGTGGTCATAACTTGCATAGAGTGTAAGCTTTAAATGAAGTCTAGAATTTGTGTTATTAAAAATGATCTTTTCAAGCAACTCTTTTGGACATAATATGTAAAGGCAACTGAAAGTAATTTATGACGTAAATTGCAAACGTATGATCTCTTTTTATATTTTGAGATCAAAACATAAAGACAAATGAGACAAAAATATTCAGTGTGTTTTTCTCCTAATTTACATGCTTAGATAAGTGATGCGATAAAAAAGGCAATTCCTGCTGATATGGATGATTTTTTACCTTACGGATTCTTTCATTCAAGTTCGAAATGAACTTTGTTTTTTTTGTTGTTTTTTTTTTGAGATGTAAGCTGTAATTAAATTTTCTCTTATTTAATATTCGTACAATTCAGTTAACTGATTTTTCAAATCTTATTTTCTTACTTTTTCAAAATATGATTGTCTATTTGTTTTAATTTTTTTTGTGTGAAACTTTTCTTTCGCACTTAGAGTCAACTCAGATCTATAGTTTTGAATTTATAGCAGTGACATTTATTCATCTCTTATACTTTAGCGAATATCAGATTGGTTTTTCGTGCAACCTAGGCCTATATATAAAGGATAAAGGGAAAAAAATGTCTAAATTATTTTTCTACTCACGGCATAGGAGCTCATCCGATTGGTCACCACAGTCTGGGATGCCGTCACACTCGTGGCTGCGTTCAATGCACTGACCGTCATCACAGCGGAACTGATCTTCAGTACAGGCGACCTCATCTGCGGAGCACAATGGAAACTTACTCACCTGCAACATTAGCATAACAACAACCGTGACCACTCCCACGCGCACAGCAACCACTCCGGATTGATAAGATATCGCAGTCATTTTTGTGATACTTTTCAAGCAAACGTTGGCACGAAAGGAATGGGAAAAAAACTAAAAGAAAGTGAACAGGTCCCGGGGAAAGCACAACCACACGACTTGGAATTCTAAGCTATGACTGTTTTATTCTGAGTGTTATTGAAGCTAAATATTGGTTTCATTTGCAATCCATTGGTTTCTCCATGTTGTTCTCATGTGTTATAGATTTAGCAAAAGCTATCACTTGTCTTTACTCTGTATCCATCGATATATCCTGAAATTTAGTGATAAAAAGATAAAATTCTTTGCAGCGGTAGAAAGCTAAAAATATATATTCATGAAACAAAAAGACGGCCTTTTTCCTCATTTCACTTGTAAATTGAAATTCATTTGCGGGATCCTAATCTTTGCCTTTCAGACCTTCAACTTTTTTTTTAATTTTTCGCAAATGTTTTACATGTTTTAACATCTCCTGCCTCTCTTGAAACTGTTATACAAATTCGACAATGCAATAGCTCAAAAGAAATGAAAAATGATAACTAAATCATGATTTACGCTCTCTGTTGATAGTGTGTACAGACAAAAAAAAGAACGTATCCGTTTGTATCGCTACATTTTGAATAATCATTAGGGAATAAGTTTCTCTGTGTGTGTGTGCTTTTGTTTTTTTTTTTTTGTTTTTTTAAACTCAGGAATAAGGGCTTTTCACTTTGTTTATTACAAAAACTGTAATTTTCATCTCTGTTCTTCTGTGTCAATATTGCTCTCACTGCTGCTGTTATTGCTGTTTTTGCTGCAAATGTTATTGTTGTTTCACAACAAACAATTTCAGTTATCCTGCTTACAATATTGCGTACCGTAACGATTTTCGTTATTTGCTTTTTATATCATAAACTAAATCGAACTACTCTTATAATCACATCCATAAGTACGCATATTTTCTCCTTTATAATCCAAGAATTATGCTCCGTTTGAACATCAAGATAAATCCAAACAAAATTAAAGAGAGAGAAAATAATGGAACATCAAAGTTGGCAACGAAATGTTGCATTATCTCAATCGCTACCCAGCTTTCTGTCCTCCGTCGCCGTCTGCAGGTTTGTGTGCGAGTTATGTCAGAAGAGCATCTCACGGGTATCCATCTGTGTCTATGAAATTGTCTCGTGAGGCAGAGCAAGGATGGATGTCGAGCGCGACAAAAACTCACAGACACGAAGCCTGCTACAGTAGAATTGTAGGTGTCTGGATCAGCGGTCGGTACAGTTCACTGAAGACCAAAGAGCGCTGACTTTGAAATTTTTCTGGGCTTGGCAAGATAGAGCTGTTATGGAAAGATCCATGCCTAGTGACGTCAACCTTAGAGGTCGCGTTGGACCAAGACGATCTTAGGTTCTATTTAGACATTATAACCTTTGAGCATAGCTAGGCCAAATAGAACTGTGTGGAATTGTGAGTGCCAAGAATGCCTTGATGCACTAATTTGAGCCCTGCGGGGAGGGGGGGCGTGGACTGTGGGAGGGACAGACAAGCAGGATGAGTGTGGCACTGGCGAGGCAGAAATGGTTTCGTTCACTCCTATTTTTTTTAAAGCGTGCGTGGATTTTATTTATGCAAGGGTCAGGACATTTTTTTTTTACATAAGCAACAGTGCTCATAAATAATTGTTAAAAAAAAGAAGAACGAAAAAAAAAATAGGAGCATACACTCACACACACAAAATAAACTAAAGGAAAAAACCGCTCAGTAGATCTCCCTGTGTTCTGTTATTTATGGCAGAATGTAAGTGCTTTTTATTCACATATTATTTTGCTTGTACGTCAAAATCTCTTTTTTTTGTATGGTAATTATATGAGAAATTTAGGGTGTGGAGGATACGCCGCGGGAGACGTGAAGTTGTTATGACTACTCCCATTTATGCCCACCCTTTCCACCCAGTTATCTACGTTATCTCTCTCTCTCTCTCTCTCTCTCTCTGCCCCCCTCTTTTCTTTTTCTTTCTGTATCTCTCTGTGTCTATTCTCGCCTTTTTCACAGCTGCCTCTCTATCATTCTCTTCATTCCCTCTCTCTCTATTTCTTTCCACCTTTACTCCTTTTTCACCTTTATCTTTGACTGCCTACCTTAAGTAATTTATCTCTACCATTTCCCTTTTCCTCTCTGTCATTGTTGTTTCTCTCTACCTTTTGTCTTCTTCAACCCCTTTCTTTCTCTCTTGTTTAACATCCGTGGCTTTACTCATTGTTTTATGGCTCAAACTTCTTAAAATCTTGAAAGAAATTATCCACAGCACTTATCTTGCCGGTTTATCAATTTTTTAGCCCCCTTCTTCATTCTTTTGGTGTGATATTTCTATAAAAATGAAGAAACATATTATATTTAGGATTAAACATAGGAATTGGAGATAATTGGAAACTCGCTTTAAAAGACTTGCTATTGAGCCTTTTGATTGCGATGGGATGGTGTGTGTATATATAAATATACACATATATGTAATGAAAACATAGATTGAAAAATCCTCTTTAAAAAAGCTCTGTAACGATAAATTGCTTTTGTCCTCTCAATTCCTAAGTAATTTTATTTTTAACCCTAGAGGTCTAGAGGTTAAGCTCCTCGCCCTATGAATGCCATTATGCTGAGATAACCATAGTATCGATCATAAATCACTTAAAAAGCCTCAATTATATAACTATGATGTGAAAACAGATCAATTTTTATGACTTTTTAACGCAAATTCCTTTCACTGTACTTAAAAAAAATGTTCTATGTGTGTATATGTGTGTGTGTGTGGGGGGGGGGGGGGGGGGGG
>BLXT01008021.1:436030-463802 GCA_019648995.1 Plakobranchus ocellatus
TAGTAGTAGTAGTAGTATAGTAGTAGTAGTAGTAGTAGTAGTAGTAGTAGTAGTAGTAGTAGCAGCAGTAACAGCAATGATAGTTGTAGTGGTGTGATGGTGGTGGTGGCAGCGTCAGTAAATGTATTATTATTATTATTAAATTATTATAATTACTATTATTATTATTATTATTTTTTTTTATTAGCTGTAAATGTATTATTATTAAATTATTACAATTACTATTATTATTTTTTTTTTTTTTTTATTAGCTGGATAACTCTGACAGAAGGTGATAAAAGACCTATCATTGCTTATGGTAAAAACCTTAGAGACAGGTTTCCTTTTCTTTTTTACGCAATTGATTTTCCAAGACTGACAATTTTCTTTCTTTTTTTTTCTCTATTTTATTTTCAAACTTGAGCTTCTCGGCACCAAATTGCTATTCCCTTATAACGTAAGTCTATGTCCAAGAAAAAACACATCTTCATTTTGATAATGCCACTGACTTTGCATTTATTTTACCAGATCATTCAGTAGTCTATATAGAACTTCCGTTTTGGGGTTGTTTTTTTTTTTTTTTGTTTGTCAAAAATCAAACTTTTGAATGAAAGATGTTTTTTGCACACCAAAGCTAAATCTGATCTCTGCCCATCATCCATTTATTCTTACACTTTGGGGTGTTGATACATCAGTAGCTAATGAAGCTATCCTAATACTGCTGGGACTTTTCTGTCACCAGCTTAAGACTTACTACTAATATCCAAGCCTGATATCAGTTTTTCAAGGATGGGCTAAGTACACAATGTGCATTCATATTTTCCATTTAATAGTTCTCAATTTTTTTCCGCTACTTCTCTTGCCTTCAAAAGTCTTTATTTTAAAATGGATACAGGAAATAGTATCACTCTTTGTTGAGGTGGCTTTATTGAGAGAAAAAAACAGTTGTGAACTTCAAAAGACAAAACCAATAATCATTCCTTTTCTACAACCTGGGATTCCTCAATAACAAGACACATTACAAAAAACATTGCCTTAACAAATAGCTTGTTTCAGGGGTTGTGAGAAAAACTGCTATGAGAAAAAAGATCTGCTAAAAATGTGTAAAGGTCCATAAGTAATAAGTATAAAAGCAGTATGTGTATACATTACAGTAAATCTCTTCATTCAGATATGCTAGCACAATGTTTCTGCTTATCTATTAATTGTAAGTATTATAAAGATTATTCTTTCATGTATACGTTTTTGTAAAGCACCTACATGGTATACTCGGGCCAATGTTATATCATATAATTTATGAATCAAACATCATGCAAGATATGGATCAAACAATTTGACAGTAGACACTTCATTTAGCAAAAATGTAAGCTTGACACGATTGACATCTAAGCTATGTCAAACAAGCCTATCTAAACCATTGTATGGATCATGCACGTATACAAACAAAAAAAAAAGAAGCCCCCAAAAGGTTACCCAAAATTGCATATTGGACAACTTAACAAAAACAAAAGTCACAAAGAAAACCAGAGCTTAGGTTACGTTCACTGGGTATTCATGGTTTTGTTTTCATGCTACACTGGTATGTTATTTAGCTGCAAAATATATTCAAAAGAATATGCATCAGCAAAGTTGTTAGGGACCATATGAGCCTAAAAGAGACCTAAAATGTAAAATCTTTAATATTTCATGCAATGCTTAAGGGTGTCTGTAATTTAACATGAAAAGCAAATGTTATTATCAGTGTGGCATAATAACTGCAAAAAGCAGGTATACAAAATATTTATACTATTGAGCCCATTTCATTATAAAACTTTATTTAAAAAAAAAAAAAATTCATCTAAAGAATATTTTGTCAAAAATGATTTATACCCCAATGTAATTATTTCTGTTTCCAAAGCTCTCATCAAACACAAAGATAAACTTTTAATCATATAATTCCAAGGTGTATCTCTTTTACACTTAATCAAATAACCTTTTGAATCTTCTTTTCTCATGCAACAGGTTTCTAGATGATTTCAAATGTAACCAAATGAAATCAACGTTAGGAAAACCGCATAGATTAGAGGGTTCTTTTTGTTTTGTAAAAAGTAAAACACATGCAAAAGAAAATATTTCAATCTCAGATAAAAAGAGAATAAAAGGCTAACTGTGTCACCATAGAAACATAAACTGATGCTTAATTAATGATAAAGACAAAAAAAATGCAAATGGTATGATATTCATATAAGCATAATTATGGTGTGGATGCATAATTTTAAGGCAGGAAATCCAATTACATAATGTAAAAACATAAAAACTGCTATAAAGCAGACATAAACCTCTTTTGTATACAATGGAGTTCAATTTCTCTTATTTCGCTATGACATTGAGTCTTGATGCATTAAAGTTTTTACGTCAAAAAAAAAAAAAAAAAAAAAAAAAAAAAAAAAAAATATATATATATATATATATATATATATATATATATTATTTTTTAAGGCTGTTCATCAGGAAACAATTATATATTTTGAAATTTCAAAAAAAAAAAAAAAATCAAAATAATCCAAAAAAAAATATATATCTAGATCAGCTTTAGATTGTTAACTTGGTTGTGCCAAGTCTATGCAAGATATTTTGAATGTAAACTATGGATTGCTTTGTAGGCATCACTGGTAAACAAAAAAATTAGGCTACTTATGATGTTACTGAACGTCATGGTGGTACTTGAAAAGATCTCCAGCAAGTGAAATCTCCGGCTTAAGTAGGTTTTGTGCTTCTTGCCTATACTCAAAAGTCATGAGTGGTGCCTATTATCTTGGAAAATCTAGATATTTCAAGATTTTCTTAATTTTTTTCTTCTCAGCAAGGGATTGCCTTTTAAAAAGCAAAATTATATTATACATCATTTTTAATTCCTTCTTCCCCCTCCCCCTGTAATTCTAAAGCGTTTGTCTCCCATAGATCTCATAATATTGGCTTTATATATCAGAGAAAAGTGTTCCCTTGAGATAAGATTAGAATAACTATGCAGGCACTATGTAGAAAAATACATTTCACCTCTTCTTCCTGAGTTAATCCAGCCTTATTTCATCCTTTTAAAGCTGTTCTCTAAAGCATAGCCTCTGCCACTTCCCACTACAACTCCCTTCCCTTAGTTACCTCTCTCTTTCTTTTCTCCATTCTCCTACCCTTTATATCTTTGTTTCTCATGCATATCCCATTATTTAATTTTTTTTTTTTAAATTCCTCCCACTCCATCGTTATTCTATAGTAGCACCAGTAGCAGCAATCCTAATATCACTACCACCAACACTTCTTGTTTATCTCATCTTTCAAAAGAAAAAAAAAGAAAACAAGACAAACATAACTTAGATGTTTTCTCTATTTGTGGTCTTGCATTATTGAAAATCCTTCATCTTAATATCAAATACCTTCATTTTGTCCTCAGAAAATTCATGTTTGAAATAGGCACCTCTGTGAGTTTCTAAGCATAAAATATAAAGTAAAAAGTCATAAATATATGCTACTCTTATTCTTGTAACAGGCCCAACATGATTGTTTCTTATTAATAAAACTATTAGATGTAAAGGCAATAATACTAGTGGCAACATTAACTTGAACAGTTTTGCACATAAGAAGACAAAATTTGCCATAAAAATTGCCAAAAGGATGCAAACTTTATGAATATGGCTTGAACACAATTAAAAAAAAAAAAAACCCTACTCACACACAACTTTATTTCATAAACAACCAATCAATGAAAAATCAAACAGATATCAACAAGCTTTTAACCCCTTTGTAACATTTATCAAATGCTGTGTTGCTGCTATCTTGGTGTATCTTGTATGTCATAGATATGACCGCCCAAAGACCAGTATGATGTACAAAATATATAATGGTATTTTTTGTTATAGCAAAAATCTAGCCAAGAATACTGCCAGAAATGAAATGCATGATATTGGTTGTGAATAAAAGACTTCTTTTAAGATGAAAATACATTTTTTTAAGTCATTTCTTAAAATGCATTCTAGATTTTTCAGCCAGTCAGTACAATTTTCAGCAAACAACAAAGAAATAAAACAAAAAGTGTTGTGCAAGAATGACATGCTGCTGTGAAGGACAAGCAAAATAACAATTAAAAAAAAACAAAAAAACTATGCTACACACACCTAATAAATCTACTGGCCGCATATAGTGCTCAGGATTATCAGCCACTCTTAGTAAGCAGATCTACTAACCACACACAGTTTGTACAGCTATTTACACAATCATATTCTGCAATGGCTCAATAGATAACCTTATGCCATTTTCAGTAATGCAATGTTCTTAAAAAGGCAATTTTCAACAGAAGTTGCTTGTTTTTTAATTTTAGTCGGTTTTATACATTTGTTTTTAAAATATGTCATTTGCATCTTAATTTTATTTTCTTTGGTAAACAAGTTGTCACTTGAATAATTCTAAATTCACAGGCAGTGGGCTGCTAGAGAAAACAAAAAGAAGAAGAAAAGAAAAACACAGCTTGACACAGCATAGCATTTCGCCTTAAAAATTACATTTTAGTTCATGCGGCCGAGTCAAGCAGCCCCTAAACCTCCTGTGAACTTAGGCGACAGAAACTTTGTTATAATGCACTGGCTGCACCTGGGGTCAATGATCAGAGCCAGTGCCAGGCAGGACCTGAACCGAGATAATAGCAATGTGCACACGCTAGCGCAATAGCCCGCCGCAATTTTGTAACAAAATAGAAAATTCTCCTTAATCTTCAAAACTACTCATAGTATCAACATCGCTGTTTTTGGAATTATTTTCTTTACATCTTGTCTAAACCCGATCATATGATGGGAATCCTATCATAATATCTGTGAGTGTGATAAACACATTTCTAAAGTCTTTACATCGTGAAATATTTTTACCTTTAATCCCGACTTGTTCAATTTAAATGTTAATCATTAAAAAACGGAAAGTGCAATTTTCTTTTTAAAATATTTTTTCAAATCCATGAAAACCATAAATTTGAGTGATGTAAGTTTTTTTACGTTAGGTGTGTTAATACTGTTTCAACTTTCTGTTTATTTTCCTCTTATTCCATTCAGATATACTGTAATCATTATACTGTAGACATAGAGTTAAATAGTTTTAGCCCTCCTTGCCTTCACATTTTACTAGGAATCGTTTTAAAACATCATAAATTGTAAGAAGACACAGCATACAATTTAGTCATACAAATAGCAACAAAAAGACACAAGTTCCTGGCGCCTTTGGGGCAAACTTTGAACAGACCTCATAGAAACAATCGTCAAACAAACAAACTCTCACAAGCAATCCATTCCTCATTGACAAAGCATGCATCATCCAGATAACATATAACGACCTTAACAATGCTTTCTGTACTGTTCACAACGCCATATCTCACACAAAACCTATAGATCCCAGCTTTTTAACAGACATGCAAGCAGCAATAGACAATCACATGTCAATTTACAGAAGAATGTTTCCTCCAAAAATCATTCCAAAACAACATTTACTTGAGAGACACTGGATTCGACACATTAAAAAATACATGTTCAGACTGGGCCTAGTGAGAGAGCAGGGAACAGAAAACAATCACCAAATGATCGCACACATAGAAAAACATCGAGCACATGGCTTTACAAGTCATCTTAAGAACCTACACCACATATTAATGGCACACCTTCTACAAATCGCACCTGCGCTCCGAGGGTAGGACAATAACTGTGATATAATTAATATTTATTAAACTATGATAATTATTTGTATATTGTAATTTCATCTTCTATTTATTCTATTATAAAATATACATATCTAGATTATCGAGTAGCAAAATCATTCATGTATCGCTATACAAATGATAATTACAACCCGTTATTGGCACGATAAAGAGATGGCCTAGTTATGAGTGATGCTGGCAAAATTAGCAGTGATATATGAACAATCGGCCCTCTTGTAAAAAGTTTTCCACCTAACCTGATGAAACTTGGTGAGTGCAAAGTAAACTATATATTTATCTTTGTCTTAAAATTTCAAAAAAGTTGAATGTTTCTGTTTTCTTTAAAAGGGCTCTAAATACATGCCCTTTATGTATATTTATAATGCAATTAATACACAATTTTATAACCTGATTGCACAATAACTATTTGTGGTATTGTTTTCATTCTTTCTCGTGTATTATCTTTGTCTTGTGTATTTTTATATCTATAAAAAAATAGAGAACGTACTCTATTTATCTTGTTTTACTACATCACAAAAACAAGCGTATAACTTGATAAAACAGCGCCTGCATCGCTCCCGTCTGACTTGACCTTTACCTGGCGGGGTCAGGTTACCGACCCAGTGCAGGCCGACTGAACTAAAATAGCGATAATGCTACACTGTATTGAAACAAAAATCTGTATCTGTTTGGCGGTGCGCTGTTTTCAATACATGTATTTTCACACAGTTTGCATATTTACTTTAATATACTACTCTAAAACTCAATTACTATGAGCATAACATCTGACACTTAAGACATAATAAAAGTTTTTTTCCGTAAAGAAAACATTGCTGTAACCCCCTCTTGACATATCATGAACTTTGTCCATATAATAGATGTAGGATAAACCACAATACAGCTATTTAGAGGGCACAGAAACACTATTTTAATGATCATAAAAGTTGGGCGTGATGATGACACACAATTTGTGTGTCACGGTCATGTCCAAAAAGTTTTTATACTCACTAAAAATATAGATGCAATTCCTTCTTGACATATCACATATTAGAATAACCATAATCCAGCTGTTTAGAAGACAGAGAAATACTATTTTAATGATCATAAGTGTTTGAAGTGATGATGACCCAAAATTACCTGAGTTTGGTAGTGACTATGACACACAAGGTCTTAGTACTAGTTTTAACAATGGTAGGGGTTTATAATATGAATCACACACAAAAAAAAGCATTCTAATGACAGAATTTTGAGGCTCATTCAGGTTGTAAAAGGTTAGAAAAGGTTTTATTAGTTGAAATAAGCATTACATAATTAGATCTAGACAAATTGTTCGGACATGATGCTAACACAAAAGTGACACACATGGTTTTCAACTTAAAGAGAGCTCCTGTCTGCCATGTTACCCTCTTCACTCTCCCCTTCGTGAAAATAAAATGAATGTGTTGAACAAAATCTGCATTTACTTAGTGCTCAATTGGCCTGGAGTTTTTTTTATAGAAAGCTATGGGTCGGATGTGATGAAATGACACACACTTCTATGGTCGTTTATTTTGAGGGCTGCAGGCCAAAATATAGGTTTTTCTGAAGTAATTGGCTGTCAAAAGTGTTCATTCTCAGTCTACATATCCAATGTAATAATTTTTTTCATCTGCTGGGCCTAATTCAGTGTAGCCATTGATGTCAAGTTGAAAGAGGCACATGATACACACCATCACATCCAACCATGCTTGGAATTTTGCTGCTGAGCATCAAAGCAAATCTTTTTGACTTCAAAGATGTAGTCCTATCCTCTTTCTTATAAAAAAAAAAAAAACGTAAAAAGAATAGAATACATGGCCGTTTTGAAAAATATTTCAAAATAATAACTGCTTGTTTTTCATGTGACATTTTTGAGATAGAAAATAGGCCATATTTTAATGTAAATAGTTTCGTGTACCAAAACCTGATAATTTCACACCTTGAGCATGCTCACTAAGCTAATGTAACACTTACACAAGGGAAAGAAACAAGCAGGATGTATGAGAGTTACTTTATTATTTTTTTACAAGGCTTATTTAAGAATGGATTGATGGTGAAGCACCTTTGGAGAATAGCTCGTATGAAACATTTCCAACAAAAAAGTTAATGCTGAACAGTCTGGTTTCTGCAGATTTAAAAAAAATATAAAGTTGAAGAAGACATGGATAATCTAAAGTATTTCTAGTACAAAGAAAATGAGTAATAATTTGTTTTAAAAAAGTTAATCTGATACTTGCAGTGCTCACACTTTGCCCTTAATCTTACCCTCTTTTGAAAGGGTATAGTAAAACATTTAAAGCCTAGCTCTGACCTGAAAATTTTCCTGATAAAAAAATTGAAATTGGGCGAAAACAGATTTGAGAATTACTATTCTGGAGGAATTGTCCAACTGAAAAAAGTCATTATGTTATAAGACTGTAGTCACGGTTTCAGTGGGCCACAAAAGTGCTGGGTCTCCCTCATCTGTCTTTATTGATTCTGGCTGAGTACATAATACTGATGATGAAGATGTTAATGTTGGCTTTGGAATAGATCCTGATGACAATGGCAATGAAGATGTTGATGTTTCTGTAACTGTTACATTTGATGGTGCTGCTGATGTATGGTTTGAAGAGGATGATCCAGTTGTGGCAAAGTTTAAACTTGAACTTTCATCTTCCTAGTAAATAAACAAACAATCAAGAAAAACAAAATATTACAATAATTTATATCCCTTTAAATGCCTGACTACTTACACGAGGCAAGTCTCAAAATCCTTCCCTTTTTCACAAAAGATCACACAAAAATTAGCAAATTTGGTTTTTAGAGACAAATAAAATTATCAGTTCATAAGGCATTGTTGCCAAGTCATCAAAATTTGAAGTCAACATTATCATCTTCAACCAAAATTCTCTTTAAGTAATTTTGCTCTATTTCTGATCTAAAATGATCTTAGTCATCAGTTACTGTCTTAAAATGGCCTTTTGAAACTTGTGACATTGTAAAACTCATGATCATTTTTTACCTTTTTCACAAAGGCAACACAATTTCAAAATCAACTTCTTTTAATTTCCATATCTGAAGAATTTGATTATAAAATCGGATATTATTGGCAACCAATGAAAAGATATTGTAGTTTCATGATTATAAAAACTTTTTGTTTTCTTCTTCATAAAAACCAAAAAAAAAAAAAACAAATAAATAACAAAGGGCATTACGCTAGTAACATGTTCATATTATTACTTCTGTTTTTTGATAATCAAAATGTGTACCAATCTCACAAAATGAGTTGTGGGTCTATACCATTGAAATCAAATCAAAATATTAAAATAAAGAAGTTAACATTTATAATGCTTCATGTACAGAAAGCCTAAAGTACATCTATAGAAAGTTCTCCACAAAAAAAAAGTGGTGTGTAGTCTAGTTAACGATTTTCATTTAGTCAATCATGCAAAACCATAACTCAATTCTGTTTGTGGCTACACAATTCATTTTTGTGATTTTCCTCTCCTTCCTTTCCCTTTTCTTTTCTCCTTGATCCCTACTAACAAAATAAGCGAGGTTATTTTAAAATTATTTCTTTTTTATGCTTGCTGCAGTTATCACATATTTTCCAATTATATTTAAACATGCTGCCACATATTTAACCTTTTTGCAGGAAAGATAGCTATTGAAACATGTACAATAGTTCTTAAAAATTTAAAACTTTTCTCTGCCACCTTTTGGCTATAACTGCTTGAGATCATTTAAAATCCATGGAAGATGGCTGAATGCTAAAAAAATTTCTTCATGGAATGAAAGTCCTAAATGAAAAGGGTAAGAATGACTGATTTCTGTATGCCAAAACTTACTAAGGACATGCTTTTGATTTTTTGTGCATAAAGCAATGATAATTTTTACTTCCTTAATAGAGGATTTTAATTTTAATTCAGCCATGCAGACCTGCAATGATTTATTTTATTTTTAAGTATCTGATTTTATGGCAACTAGTCAGATATAAAAGCTGTCATTACTGACATCTGCAGTAAGGAGAGTTCCAGTGTCTTCATGATCGGAATATTCAAGTACTTCCTGCGGCATGACCTTTGCTTCTTTCCTGTCAGGCTCAAGTGAGGGCACACCATCCAATCTCTGGAAAATCTCAGCAAGGTTAATCTGAAAATGAATATTAAAAATAATGTTCACTCTTGGTGCAGGGATTCCAGACAAAAGCATGCAAAAAATCTTTTTGTCTGTCCAGAGAATAATTGATTAAAGAAACCCCTTATCTTTCTGTCTGTTGGCCTATCGTAAGTCTGTCTTGTAAATTACACAGGGCCTTTTTTTTAACGTTAGGAGTATCAGTTTAGTTTAGGAGACCAGCGAGAAACTCCTCCATGCTTAGGAGACTTACTGGGTTAGACGCATGACTGCCATACAGAGATTTATCACCCGCGGTAATTAGATCTGACAGGCGCCGGCGACCTTATCTGATGCGGCTTGCCTTTGCATACCCGGCGCGGCAGTATAATACAAAAATGTACACAAATGCTGAATTTTCAACCGATCAGTTACAAAAGTCAAACTTTCTAACATAGTCAAGAGTGGTATCATTTAAACGATATTTTCCTGCTCTATAAGACGTACTAAAAACATTCTTTCTTCTGAATTATCGTGAATGAATCAACTGTTTTATGTGGTATGTGTGAGTGATTGAACTTTTCGTGGAAAATCTGTGGTTTTTTAATTCATATTCAAACTATTTAATTTGCATAAATAAGAAACTGAGTTTTGAAAAAAAAATTGCGCCATTACCTTATTTATGGTTTTCTATAGTATGTATGAAAAGGGCTTAGATGGTCCACCTTTCGTTTATTTTATATGATTTTTTTTTCTTTAGGTTTCATCGAGTACACTACGACCTTTTACAAAAAAATATTGCTTCAGTTTCAGTGATGCAGTATTCAATTATATCAGTTTGAATCTTTAAAACTTCATTTTGCATCTCGCTTTAAATTTCATTAAAAGAAACATTTGGTTCTATTTGATTTCATTTTGTTAAAATGGAGCATTCTTTCAGAAAAAGTACTTCCAAAACATCACATTTTAGAACACCACAGCATACCCTTTATACAGAAACATAGATTTGGTCTAGGTTTATTAGGAGAACAGGGTGGGGAGCTCTTGCACTCAACAATAGGAAAATACATAAAAGAACACATGCAATGAAGAATGAAACTAGTCAATTAAAAACCACCATGAAATCTTACCTTATACAAACATCTCAACAACTGCAATCACTATCCCAGAAAAAAGAAGAAAGACATCTAGTGAAAAATATTGCTAAAAATTGTGCGTATCAAGCAGANNNGGGGGGGGGGGGGGGGGAGTGAACGAGAGAGAGGAGGAAACGGGCAGAAAGAGAAATAAAGCGAACATGAAAAAGAGTGTGTGTTGGGGAAGGGGGGAGAGCAGAGAGTGAGAGAGATAGAGAGACTGCTGACTGAAGTTAGAGAAAGAGAATGATCCTAAAGGGATAAAATAATTTTGAGAAAGGAAAAGCTGTTTATATTTTGATAGATCTAAGTATCTGTTGCACAGAACAAGATGTAAAAGATGTAAGAGTGTTCTTAGCTTGTGCTGCAATAATGATCTCCTTTGGTCATACATAGGCTAACCCATTTCCCAATATTCTTACCTACAATTCAACCTGCAAAGAAATCATGAACATTATACTTCAAATTGGATTTATCGTTAAACGCGAGGTGGACCACTCTAGATATCACATTTTATCAGGTGGAAAACGTTTCTGTTTAGCACGAAACAATACTCTGTTTCCCATTTTAGTTATTTAAGATTTTGTATTATCTTTCTGTATCTGTGTCACCGTGACCTTATTATTAAAATTCCTTTTTAAAAAAAATTGTGTCTCAAGTTAAGCATTGCATGGTAAGATAAATGAAGCTTTATGTCTCTTCTAACTGTTGCCATCTTCAGAACTTTATTTAAAGACCAAAACATGCACGTTTTTGTGAATTTTGTTTATCAATTACACTATGGTTAAAAATCCTAGAATATCTTCGCTGTGCGGCCCAGTAAACAGGGTCACGGGGTCACTGGGGCACAGTGCCCTGAGGAGCCTCGCAACTAAGCCGGCGCCGGCAAACAGCCGTGATTAATGAATATAGACCTCTCTACTCTCTCTATCAGCTTTTTTATTCTCCGAATGACTAATAAACCCTAAATATAACACATGCACACACAAAAAAACTATGTACATCACTGTCAAGCACATTTTTTTCACACATGGTCACACACAATACTGGCATTTCTTAAGATAAAGTATGCTTGCTTCTTTGTCTCTCCGCCTTTCTGTCAAACAAATGACAGATTATAATCTCTAATTTTTTTTATCTATCAGGATATCTTCCCATGTATGACTATCAATTTTTAGCCTTTCTTTCTACTGGCCTATTAGTCATGCAAATCAATTATTAATCTTTCTGTCTATTTAATATCAATATTTGTTTTGCTTTTTTTTTTTTAATTTATAATTAGAGCATATGAGGGAAAAAAAGAAATGAGGCTTATCATAAAGTATGTGAAAAAATGTATGTACTCATATAAAGACAGTATAAACATTAAAAAGTTTGTGAAAATGTTTTTAGATGGTACATAATTGTATACATATAAGCATTCATGAGAACTTTTTACAAAGAGGGAATGAGGTATTCAAAGGAGTGAAAAAGAAGAGACTCTCATTTTTAATGATTCACCATCACCTATCTTGCAGAAACAATTTGTTCCTGCAACAGTTGCTGTAAATCCATGAGTTTGACACAACCAACCTTTTTCTCAGAGACAGGCGGCCAGGAAGGATCTCTATCAATTTCTGACTGAATTTCTTGATAGGCCTGATCCTGTAAGGGGAGGCAATCTTTCAAGTACGCCCTTACTTTGACTCGAAGACTGTCGTTGTCAATTAAAAATTTCTAGGTTTGGGGGTTGGGACAGAAACAAAGACATGGTTTGAACAGAAAGAGTTTTTTAAGCTAGTATCTTTCCCATAAAACACTGATATTCATAAAGGTTTCATGTTTAAAGCATACATGTGCCCATATATCAATAATTGCTTCGGGAAGTTCACTCATCCTGTAAAAGGGTTTCACAAGAAGACTTTTTCTGAGTGTATAAATAGCCACTTCAGTTTCTTACTCACTTTGTAAAAGCACTTTATTTATCTTGTGTATTCTGATAAGGTAAGGCCTTGTTATTTGTTACTCCCTAACAACTATGGTTTGGAACAAAATGTCTGCAGACTGCTTGTATTAGAGATAACTATAATGGCTGAATTTCAAAAGATCTCTCAAATCCCAAAAGGAAATTTGATGAAATAAAATAAAGTTTAAGACTTCTGTTTTGAAGGCCATTATATATTCTAAATGAAGGACCCTGACAAAAATCTCAATTAGGCTACTTAGCTATTGAAATATAATCTTACACCTTTTTGGGGGGACTTTTTTAACCCCCCCCTTTTTTTTTCTTACACCTTTTTTAGATTTGCCCCCCTTATTAAGCATTAACTGAAGTTTAAGAATTGTCTTAATTAATGAAAAATTAATGAAATTTTGCATGCACGCATAGTCGTTGTTCGGGCCTGTTTGCCTAGGCATCCGCTCAAGAGAATTTACCTTCTACACAAGGTTATAGCATACATATATATGCTAAGTGTACATTCTTCTTAAGTTGCAGTTTAGAAAGCAGCCAAGAGAAGTTGAAAATTTGATGAAGTATAGAATGCATAGTGTTGCTACAAAACCAATATTTTTAAATTTTTTTTTTAAATGCGTATTCATGCATCAGTGTTTGTGAAAGAAAAATACCCCACAACTGGCTTTCTTTAGGATAAGAACCACAAACTCTTTATCAAGACTCTCACAAGGACTAGCAGACATTCTGGCACATACTAGTTGCTTTTTTAAACAACTGTCAATAATCTGCAACCGGAGAATAGATTGTGTTGGATCCTAAGGGCCTGGAGCTCTCAGTAATAATTGAGTATTGGTATGCGAATTGGTTAAATTTTGTGTCAAGGTGAACATTCATCATTCGATTATCTTGTGGATTAAAAGAGAGCTGTGTATGAATTAATGTAGTTGAACTTATTTCTTTTAATCAGTGTGAAGGTCAAACTGATTTTGTGGACCTCTCATAACAATAATAATAATAACAAGAGGAGGAGGAGGAGGAGGAGAGAAGGAGGAGGAGGAAGAGGATAATAATATGACATTCATATCATGCAAATCCATGGAAATCATATTCCCTAGAATTTTTGTTTAAACATGTTCCATTATACATGTATAAGCATAGGCTGCTAGATCTACCTCCGAGTTAAATGCAAGAGCACAAAACAAAAAAGGAAAATTGAAATTGAGAGATGGGGAATTATACCTATGCACAGAGACCACTGTTGGCCAACTCAAGATTTTGAGCTATATCAGAATAGCATTGCAGACCTTCTATAAGGGTCATTGTAAAACTAAATATTAATTTAGGACAGGCATTATTCACAGCCGAAATTTAGGTACAAATTCTGTTTATCATTGCAAACAAGCTTTTTAACATTTGTCAAATTTACTAGATACACAGTTCCATTATGTAATTTAAGGCTTTATTTTCTGCTCACCGTGGGCCAAATCTAAGACTTGACCTAATATCTAGTTTATGTCATGCTTCCTTCTGGGGCTTAGCTTCTGTACCCATAGTTATTTAAAAAAAAAAAAACTTTCAGAATACTCAAATTGTCAGTCATCTTTACTAGAAATGCAGGATTGTTGATATCAATTATTACATTTTTATATATCTTCTTCAACAAAAAAGAAAATGTCCATTCCAGGAATATTTAAAACCACTGTAACATCTGTGCTTATGTTAAAACCTTTTTCGAGCACCTCATTCATGGAAAAGTTCTATAAAGAGTTTGGCGCTCCTCATTCATGGAAAAATTCTAAAATGAGAGAGGAAAAGTACATGAGAAAATGAGATATGTTAAATCCAAAAGACTTAAAGTAGTAATTATTTATACAATTTATTTGCGAGACAAAGTAATTAAATAGAGCATGGACTTTATGAATAGATTCTTACTAATCTATTGTTAATACGGGTCATGGAGATCAAAGTTGTTCAAAATGTGAAGCATCTTGGAATATTCCGTGACTTTAGTGGATGAACTGAGTGTCTGTTGTAGTCTTATCAAAGCTGCACTTCATTTGGCTGCAGCAGTTTAGATGTGGGTGTATTGTGGTAACCTTATCAACATTAAATCTCTCATTGAAAGCTGATAGTCAAGGTAACCTAGCAATTGAGTCTGCTGCTGGAGTTTATGCCACTTTCCTTGTATCTTAAGCAATAGTATCAACTAGTGTCATCATGTAAATTTAATTTTTAAAAGAAAAATCACAAGAATCCTCAATTAATACATGAATTTGACAATTACTTTAATTTTACATTTATTTCGCCTTTAGCCATCATTTTTTGAAAGCACTGTTCAAAGACTAAAGCACAAAATAATTTACACCAATTTTAAAGAGAATGGAGAGCAATAAACAAGTTGATGTATGCAAAATATCAGTGTCAATAAATATGGAGTGCTCTGTGGTCATCTATGTTGGTTCGTTTTTTCTTGAAAAATATATTGTTTTCACGGGCAAAAAGTTTTTTAATGCATATACTTGCCAATAATTGCTATAGACAAGGCTAGTAATGGCACTAAACCCTTATGTTATAGTACTCAGGACATAAAATTAATGACAGAGGAGATGAAAGGTGTGCTTTCTGTACTCCGTGTATAGAAATAGTACTTTGGATCTAAATTATGAAGAGGCATTCTAGCATGGGACGAGGCCTTAGTTAACCCTGAAGAAAACCATAAAAAAGCCACACTGACAGGTTATGTCTTCATTTGTTCCTAATTTGCAGATATCCTACAAATCAGGCAAGAAGAAGGTCTAAATCTAGATCTTAAGCGAGATAGCTTAGAGGCTGAATATATAAGAACCAAAATAATAGCTAACTCTATTTTCACATTATTCACTGTATGCCAATAAAAAGAGATTATCCCCACAAGAGGGCTTTCACTACCATTTTGAAATTTGTGCACTGTAAATTACAGATTTGTCACTTTAAAGCTGATTTTCCCAGGCTTTTATTTTCAGTAACATCTCAAAAAAAGCGAGTACAGCATTGAATGCAACTCAGCAGAAAATGTTTTTATGTCAATTTTAATGCATACCAACAAATGGGCCTATATATATATTTGAATCAATCATGACTTCTCTGGAGTAACAGACAAATACCCACGGAGTTTAAATGATTAAACCATATGTTTGAAAGATTATATCAAAGACATAAAAAAAAACAAAAAACAAAGAAAGCATTCAAATTCAATGTTAATTCTTACCTCTACCATGTACGATAGGAGAAAATTGATAAATGCTACACCAATGAATAAGACACGATATGACATCGGAGGAAATTGCTCGATCTGAAAATCAAGAAGTATAAAAGCCCTCAATGGTCTTTGGCTCTCAGTCAGTTTGTCATAGATACATAATCAAAGCCGCAATAAATCTAAGTTGTAAGAGAATTTATGACATAAGGTGAGAGCCTCAATAAACTGCATTTGTAAGAGAATTCACAAAATATGATTAAAGCTCAACAAAGTTTAGCATATGAAAATATGAAATATTGAATTGCTAATAACTTAAGGCAGTCCTCTCACTAGATTTTTCACATCCTCTTAGTGTATTGCATGACTCATGCGGAGAAAAACAAAGGTAGGCTTCTAGTAAAGTTTTGAATTATAAACTAGTGCAGAATATGAATTTGAAATGTGGCTCATTTTTTTTTGTTACATAATTCCAATACAATATTTTGCACTATTTTTTAAACCTCCATCAGTTCTGCAAAGCCATCTGTAGGATAGATGTTTAGCCATATTGTTGCTCCGATGGCCACCACAATATTCAAAACTAGCCAATCTGCCAGGACAGAAAAAAATGTGTATAAGAAAAGGGGGAAAAAATTGATATCTTCTAGAATTGTTCATAATAATGCAGTTCAGTTGCTTGAAATGGTCTACTCAAAATTGAATGTAAATGAAACATATCCATGTTAAAGATAAAAATAGGTCTAATGACAGTGGAGAAGATTTACTATGCTTAAAAATAATTGATAACTTTTTCATGCCATACAGTCTGTACGACATTTGCTTATAATCAATAAACCAATACATGAATCAAGCTTTTTAAATATTTGGAAAGTGAAAAAAACAAAGATGATATATTATGGCAGACACCTTCACAAGAAAGGCTATGAGCATTTTGAAGCTCACCCACAATACACATGTGGGTGTACATAACTGCCCTTTAGGAACAAAATACATGATATAATGCCCTTCATATCAGGCTATCATATGACAAATGTATGGTTGCACAGGAAAACCCAGACTTGTTTTAAAGCTGATTACCTCATTGATTCCCGGGAGCCGACTGTGATTCAGATCATATTCCAGTAATGTGTAGATTTTAGATAAAACTTAAGAAATTGAGAAAACCAAATGCTAATCCTGAATTCCAAATGGATTTACTAAAATCTGATGAAAAACTAAGAGATACAATTGCTATAGCTGTTCATAACAAATATGAGACTCTAAATAACACCTCTGAAGTAGAAGAATTATGGTCAAAAATGAAGAATTCACTTAATGAAGTCATAAAGGAAAAAATTCCCCCAAAAAGATAAAAAAGAGCATACGAAATGGATAAACAAAGAAATACTTGATTTAATGGAAAAAAGGCACAAATCAAAAAATGTAGAAGCGAAATACAAAGACTTAAATAGAAACATCAAAATAAAATGCAACGCGGCGAAAGAAGAATGGATTAATCCGTAATGTCAGGAAATAGAGCAAAAGCTAAATAAAGAAAGCAAGTTCATGCATGCTAAAATTAAGGATGTCAGTGGTAAGAAAATCAAATGCAGTAGTCCTGGCTGCATCAAATCGAAAGATGGAACAATCTTAATGGAAAAGAAGGAAATACTAAACAGATGATCAGAATACGTTGAAGATCTTTTTAAAGATGATAGGTGCAAAAACAAAAAAAAAACAAATAGAGAAAAACATAGAAGGCCCAACTATCCTTAAAGAAGAGGTAGAAGCAGCAATAAAGAAAATGAAAAATGGAAAAGCCACAGGACCAGATAATATACCAATAGAAATAATTAAAGCATTAGATAATTTAGGAATAGTTCTGACAACAAAACTTTTTAATGCAATATACCATAGTGCTACAATTCCAGATGATCTTTGCAAATCTTTTTTTATAGTACTTCCTAAAACACCAGGAGCAACAGAATGTGAACTTCATAGAACAATCAGTTTAATGAGCCATGTTACAAAAATCCTTTTAAGTGTTTTGATGAATAGAATGCGCAAGTGTCAAAGACCAGAAATATCTCCATATCAGTTTGGCTTTATGCCTGATAAAGGGACTTATGCTTATGGAAAGGTGTATAGAAATGCAAAAAGATCTCCGACTCTGTTTCATTGATTATTATAAGGGCTTTGACAAAGTAAAACATGTAGAGATGTTTGGAATCCGAGAAAAATTAGACATCGATGGGAAAGATCTGAGAGTGATTAGATATTTAAACTGGGATCAGACTGCATCTGTTAGAATTGAAGGAGAACAAGTTATATTGATTTCAAATTCATCAAAAGAGGGTGAGGCAGGGATGTGTGTTGTCTCCTGATCTTTTAAACCTACTTAGTGAAATAATCTTAAGAAATCTTGATGGTATTTCAGGCTTAATAATAAATGGAGAGAATCTTAATAATCTCAAATATGCAGATGGTACAGTTTTAATAGCAGAATTTGGCGAGCCACTCCAAAAACTTCAACATATTGTAGTTTTAGAGAGCATAAAGAATGGGCTTGTCTTTGAATGTAAAGAAAATGAAATGTATGGTCATCTCAAAGAAATCCTCTAACCCCACGTGCAATCTCGTTAGTAAAGGCGAACAAATCAAACAAGTTACAAAATTCAAATATCTAAGTTACCTGATAACATCAGATGGCAGATGCACAAGTAAAATAACTAAAAGTATAGCTTTGGCCAGAGATACATTCCAAAAAAATGAAACCAATACTGGCAAATAGAAACATAAGTATGAAAACCAAAATAAGGGTACCGGTAATAAAAAACATATGTATGGTCAGTGCTTTTGTACAACAGTGAGTGTTGGACAACAAACAAAGAAATAGAGAAAAAGCTAACAGCTACAGAGATGTGGTTTATCAGAAGAATGATGAGGATATCACAGACAGAAAAAAAGTCAAATGAATTGGTACTGAAAGAGGCTAACCTTGAGCAATCACTAATTAAAACCATAAGACAGAGGCAACTACAATTTTTAGGCCATATTTGTCAATACATGGGTTTAGAACACTTAGCAATCACTGGAAAGATTGAAGGCAAACGCAGTAGAGGTAGACAAAGAATAACTTTTATTGAAAATCTTAAGTCATGGGTAATAGGCAAGGGTAGCAATAACAACTTTCTAAAGTTAACTGAGGATAGGTTTGAGTGGAGGAACATGATTGCCAATGTCTGTTCCACACAAGGTACCTGATGATGATGATGATGATGATGATGATGATGATGACCTCGTTCACGGACGAGATTTTAGTTTCAACAAAATCTCCATTTATTCATTTTCATATTCCACCAAATTTTATTGATTTATGTAATTTATGAACTATTGAATTACAGGTTTTTCGTAAGTCACTTTGATCAGGTTTGTAGCAAAAAAAGCAAAAAAATGCTTGCCAGTTTCCAAAACATAAAGCCCGATTCATATAGGCATTCTAGAGCTCTAATACAGCAAAGGTATAAGTTTTATATATTAAACTAAGTGGCAGTTTTTTGGCTGCTAGATTCTAATTTGTGCCCGAAAATGTAAATTAACCCAGTTGAATGCGCAGCTGTTCACTGAGATAACCTTATAATCTGCCCACTCAAAATACCTGGAATCCGACGACTGATTAAGCAAACAATTTTACATTTCTTGTTTGATAAAGTTTTTTGAAAAATCAAGATTTTTACTATATAATTGAGAGTTTTCCTTTAAAGTTCATTACAAATAAAATAAATGATTGAACTGGTCAGGCCTTTACCTTTTCAGCTTAACCCATTATTGCGGCCTCCATGAATGACTTGAACTGAACATTGCAAAGCTTTAAAAAGTAAACCCAGCCAATCCTATCAACACAGATGATGAACAAAGCACAGTGATGTAGAAATCATTCTGGGTTAATATAAGTCCATACACAATGGCTGCCAGTGTATCCCTTTCCCTTCCCTTGTGATCTAGCATAAAACAGTACAGTAAAAACCACCTAATTCGATATCTCGCGATTAAAAATTTTCCTTAATGCACTGAAAAAAGTCCCAATTAATTCCCTCTTTATCCTTATTAACAAAACTTTACCCAAATCAACATGCTGCTTAGCTCATTTCTCTTAATTAGACTGTTCCCCTCCGGTTTTCAGATCAAACTAAACCAAAATGCTTTGGCCTGGCTGCCTCCCGAAGCAAAATTAATGTGTCCAATAACGTAGAATATTCATTGTGATTGAGTTATTGTGGGGATGCTCAGGAGAGAAGGAAAGGTGTGACATTAGGCTGAGCCTAGGCCTTCGCTCACTGGTTTAGAATTAACACTGCAATATGCTTGGATGGCAGGGGCAGGCATACCCCACTGGCACTCATGTGCATTAACTCTTCGTGACCGTTAGGGTTTTTTAATTTGACCGAAGGGTATTTTTAGGGTGCTTATAAAATTACAGGGTGGGTGTAGAAAATTTGAGATAACTAGAGTTTCATAAAAGATACAGTAAAAAGTTAGGTATGGATGTGTTCATAAATAAATTCTGCACATTTCCAGTCTATTTGTGTTTTATTTTTGTGCATATGTTCAAATTAAACACAATGGAAACAAAAATGTTTTTAAAAATTTATTTAAAAAATTCAGCTCACTAACACACTAACCTGCCCATAGTTCATTAGTTTGCGGTAATCCATCCAAAGTTGAAGAAAAAAAGTTGTCAACTACTAATCCAGCAATAAAGTTATCCATAGTAAATGTGTAATTTTTGAAATAATACATGATTTTTTAGATCTACTTGACTTAGATCTATAATATTCTCTCTCTTACTTTACTTTCACCAGAATCTAGTTCTTAGATCTACATTGATATTGTTTCCGTCAGCTAAATCTTCTTGAAACAACTTCAAAGCTTGTTCAGCACATACTCTATGAGGTGATTGATTCCCTGATGCTATTTTGAGAAATCTAGACTCTCTTGAACAATAAATCGAAGAGCTAGCAAAATCAGCTGATTTTTGTTTACATTTAGATCTATAGAGCTCTCTCTAAAGATCGCTTATAATTGCAAGAAACTAGCAAATTAGGCCAAGTAAACCTTCAACATAACAGTCAAAGAACTATTTGTGACTGTCGTAATAGATAATGTTGGTATTGTCGCAAAATATTTGAAGGTGCATATTTTAACACAGACGTCACAGTGAGCCGCTGTGAGCGGCTTGCCGGTTTTCCTTGAATTCCTGATAGCCGCTGGGAGAGGCTCATCGGATTTCAAGTGTTGAGTATGTGCATAGCTGGCGGTGAGGGAGAAGACCATGTTAGCGCTGCTATATTTAATAATTAATAATAATTACTACGGCAAAAGACCACACACACCCCACCCCCCCTCTACTTACTTCTTGTTTTTTTGCTCAATAACTTGTTTCTCTCACAATTCGACATTCCTTTAAATCCACATGTGTGGCATGGTCTTTTTTATGTCGAATTATCACGTGTGCACTGTAGTTGTTATATTCTACTGGTTTTTAGACTTATAGATCTAATCTAAATCTAGACACAGGGATCAAAGTTACTGTGGTTGATTGATTTTAAAACTGGACAAGGACATGATTGAGGTGTTAGAGTCAGTGATGACCCATGACAGAAAGTCCGCCCAAAATATTAGATTTGTTGATGAACTATTCATTTTCACCAATGAATATTTCTTAAGATTCTTATTTGTGGGTTAGAATAAACATTGCTCTCTCTCTCTCTCTCTCTCTCTGTGTGTGTGTGTGTGTGCCATGTGTCTGTAAAACCAATTTGACCATCTATTCTATCAACTGAAAACAACAAAAAACTTTGAAAGCTATTTTCCCATAACTATATTTCCTCAACCACACAACTTTAAAGCTCCATATTTTTTAAATTTAAACAAGACAAAGCCTATAAGTAAACAGCAAAATGCTCAGGAATGTTAAGAGAATCCAAAGCTGTGCTTATCTCAATTTTTTTGTATCTGGACCCATATAGAGGGTTTTCCTGAGCAGCCACACAAACAGCTAGACTGAGAAAAATTGGTATAGAAAAGCTTTTCTAAAATCATGTCACTAAACATCAGCACTGCCAGAATTCTAACCCTTGACATTCTAATTACTATCTCTTAACCTTTGCACCACCTATTCTCATTGTAAAGGACTAAAGGAAACTTTTTTTCCAAACTAAAAATTAAACTATGTATAGAGTTTAGTTGGCTAGAGTTGAAATCTCTGAATGATTGAGGGAACTCAGAGACACATTTAAATACACAGGCACCAATCCTCTTCAAATTAAAAAGAAAAACAAAAAAGATATTTCCTTACAATTAGAAAGCAAGGAACTTCTGAAGGGTGCTCCCTTGGCAAAGGTTATAGCCAGGATAATGTACTGGTAGCTTGATGCAAAAAAGACTGCAGAGTTCTCATAGCACATGTAGTCATCTTCATCATTGTCTTGGAAAGGCACAAACCTGTCAAATAAAAAAAAATTGACAATTTTTAGCTTGGAGAACAACAGTTGTGTGTTCTAATTTACTTCCTCAGAATTGTTTTTTTACTTTTAATGATTCTAGTATGTAGAAATCTTACAGAATCTTATCTATTTATGGAAGAAAAAAAAATTTTGTTCCGTCACAGATATACACTGAGACAGACAAATGTTAATTCATTTATTACAATCTGAAAAAAATTTTCTCAAACAAGAATGGAAAAACTGCTTAAACTTATAAAGGAACAATTTCTTTAACCTTAAGTAAATATTATTGTTTCAACAAATGTTTTGTTTTGAAGCCTTATGGACATTTCAGATTATAATCTGCAAAAGACTTGAACTCTGCAAAAAGTGTCATATTTCAAGAGGTTTACTGCACAGGTTGCTTTGAATTTTTTTGCCCAGCCTGAATAGTGATGCTGGCTCCTCTCTGTAAGTCTTAAAGCAATTAACTCACATCAAACAGAAAAATAAAGAGATAGGAATACGATATAAGCTATTAGTTCATTTATTAAAGATATTTCCTTATTTATTCAATACATGTATATTTGGCCTTAATTACAGTTTAAACATTGGAAAACTACCAGTGAAGTGAAAGCCAGCATATTGGCACAATATGGCTCTCCCCAAGCAGGCAGCGCAAGGAGCCATATCAGCTGTGATAGGTGCTCTGCTTTTAAGCCTAAGCCCCCCCCCCCAACACACACACCACACACAATTTGACAAGTGTGTCAGTCCTGAACTTCTAAAACTATATGGGGCCGCATCACACCAAGATCATGACTCCTAGGGGTCCCTCTGCTTTCTTTTCTTTAATTCCTGGGTGCAAACTTTGGGTTTCAGACACACAACCTGTTTTCATTTCTGAACTGTGGCAACTTTTCCAAACACTCTAACAATTGTGTCAAGAATGCACATTATAGTTGGAGGAAACTGATTACTTATGAGGTAACTGCTCTTTCTGTATAACCCAAATCCAATCAGAGCTATTTTCAGCAGTCTTCAGTTGTGCTTTAAGAGCTTTGGTTCATCTCTAGTCATTGATGGAGAGTTTGCTCAGAAGATTGTAGGCTGATGACCCAACATATCCCCAGCGCAAAACTTTAAGGCAATATCTGGGATTTGAAACTAGCTTGTTCCAGCTTATTACTCAAGGCTTTGTAATTTTCCTCTTTTATTTGTCATCCTACGCTTTTATAGTACTGTGAGTTCCATCAGATGATTTGTCGATTTGGAACATGATGTCAGACCTCATTACTGTTTTAGATGACTTAAAGATAATTATTCCATTCAGGGAAATCCGCTGAAAACTCTTAATTGCCAAACCCATCCAGTAAGGTCTTTCTGTGGATATCTATGACAGCTGCAGGATTTGGTTCCATATTCTGATATGAAAATTCTAATGCCCTTGCCTTTAGTTGGACAGGCGGACTTCTGCTTCATGTAATGCTGTAGCAAATTCTTGTAACACTCTATTGTATCGCCACATATACCTGACCTGGCTTAGAGGAACTGAGAATATATATTCTGTAGTCTGCTTGCCTTAACACAGTGGGCATGTGGGATCATCTTTCATTCCTCAGCGCACCAGATTTGCATTTGAGTGCAGGAGGTCGTATGCAGCTCGGAAAAGGAAGCTGATTTGTTTGGAACATAAATCAGCATATTGGCACATGGCCCTCCTCTAGCTGACAGCAGCTAGGAATCACTATGTAAGCTTTCATAGGATATCTGCTTTAAAGTTCTTCATTATCAATCATTTGTCAATCTCAAGGATTAATTTTCAATTACCAAGTGATGACATGATAGAAAAATTCACAGGTTTCTTCCCTTCACATATGATATAATTGGTGTATTGTAGGTTCATATGAGAGGGGACTAAAGAGAAGATAGGAATAGTGGTTTGCCCTGCCTCATTGTCTTGATGATGATGCTTTTTAAGTGTTTATAACTGAGTACTACACGAACAATTTTAAGTACAAGATAGCTTCCCACCTTCTCATTAGTCACACACATGAAAAAACATGTCAATGACTAGTGAGGCTTGGGCCAATAATACTAGCAAATGCCGTAAGATCCTTGAATTGTAATTTTTTGTCTCTTGAAAGCTTAGGAGAAGTTTTGCAATTTAATTTTTACCATTAAATCAATACTGCAAGTCACAGATTTAGACTGAAGTTGAGGTGTAGCCTTGCCTTATTTAAGAATGAGGATAGCACTGGGGTATCATTAGGGCAAGTATTTTTTCCTCATGATAATCAAAATCAAAGTAAGCCTATAATTTTGTGCTCACTAGATTTAATTTTAAATAGGTTAAATAGGAGAGCCAGTAAGCACAGGCCATGATCTTCATACACCAAATTTCCTCATCACATAAAAAAAAAATTAATTAATCACGTTTTTGATATAAAATTAAATGACATGATTAAAAATAATTAAGTCTTTAGTTTTTAAAAAAATGCTTGGTATTAAATATCTTTCACAACAAAGTCATGCACGGGTAGTTTTCACTGCACACCACAAATCCCTCCAGTCCTCCCACCACCTATTTTTTGTTCTGAGCAATTCATGCCAAAACAACACTCAAAGTCTTATCATCTCTATTTCTGGATGTGCTCCACTGCAGTTAGCAAACAAATTCACCAATGGCTTCTAGTGAGGTTTTGAGATATTATGGCCAAACTTACATTACATGTAAAGGCTTACTGGCTCGCTAGTTCTATTTAGGATAACGATGCTCTAAATCATTAAATGCAGCATGCAGCAATACCACACAGAAATGCATTTGCTGAAACTAGCTCTACATAAAGGTAATAGTTTCTTGGCACACATTAAAAACAAGTGTTTATTGGTGCAAGATTCTAGCAGACCTAAATGCAATTATTCATATGTATGTCCATGACATTTACGATAGCCTTCACCTCAATAATCATAGATCTAAATTACAGTACATTTTGATTGCTTTACAGAACTACTTAAGAAAAAATGACTTGGAAAGCTTGCAGGTTGGCAGCATAATAATCTTATGTTTTTGAAGCTCAATACCACAAACCATAAAAAATGAAACCAAGCCTACTAACCATGGCTGTTCCTTAACATTAAAATACATGAAGGTTTGCACAGCGATGACAATGAGCATCTGTGTCACAATGGAGAGTATTGGGCTGGCACCAAGTAGACTCACCAGGGGCCGCTCTCTGACAAGATCTTTGTATGGACCTGTGTGGCTGACTAAAACACAGCACATGCAACGAATCAAAACCAGTGACATTTAAAAGCAATAGAAAAGATATATATCTTCTTCTTACATAAAAAAACAACAAATTAAGAGAAAATTTTTATACAAAATAAAAGATTTTAATTGATTTAAATGGCTTGAACTAATTAATTTTGGAAGCATATAATTGTTCAAACATCTTAACATCATTTCTTGTAAAGTAAAATTTTACAGCTGTGACTAAAAATAGAAAGTTATGATTTTCTAACAGTGAATTGATGGGTTCCAGACACAAGTCAGCCATATCCTAGATATCAAATGAAACACAAAATTAAAATGTAATGCCAGCCTAGGCCTCTGAACATTCCCATTGAAGATTTTAAAATAGCTTTCAAAAAATGTAAACAAAAAATTTAGAAAAGAGCCTTGTAATCAGCTCACTATATCCACTATACCTTTCCTGCTTTGCCTGTGCAAACCAGCTAACCTTTGGAGTCAGCAGATGTGTGAAAATGGAAAACACATTCAAGATTGAACATTGTGAAGGCTTTGATGTGCGGTAGCCATTTTATGTTTGTTATGACCTTGATCAAGTATCAAATTGGCTCTTCAAGCACATTTCAACAATGCCAATATGTTATTGCAAATATAAATAGAGTTGGTCATTTTTACTGCGATCCTGAAGAGGCATCTGGTTGGCTACTTTGTGTGTCTATTTTCAGCTTCTACAAAATCAAGAAGTTGACACTTGGCCAGTTTGCACCTGAAACCATCAAACTGAGATTGACTTGTCTTAAGGAAACTATAAGCCTCTAAGACCAATGCCTTTTCAAGACATAAATCTAACAGCGTAAAGAGTTACAAAAATATCTCCAACAGAAAGAAAACAAGGAATACCAGTATAGGTTCCAAGAAATCACTATGATCAAGATAGGTTTGTTTGGTGCAAATACGCTGTGGATCATGATGTTTGCCACAACTGTGGTTTTTTTCCCTCTTTTGCAACATAATTATCAGACTTAATATATTTTTGCTGCATAAAAATGTGCTGCAAACAAAGAAACACTAAGTGGCCAAAAGTGGGTACTTTTTAAAAAAATTATTACTACAACTAATCAGTAAAATATGGCACGTTTCAATTGTGCATTTTCATATGAAATCATAAATTTATGACATAAAATTTTATAAACATACGGTCAGTTTAACTTCCCACATAGAGATAGGGTAAAAAATCCTTATAATCAAGGGCTCATAGTAATAAAAAAATTGTGTCAAACAAAACTTACAGGTAATGCTAAAGCTAGTAATGAGGAAGAAATCAATGTATAAAAACTCGGCATCTGTGAGATTGGCACCAATCTACGAAGGGGAAAAAGCAAAAAAGTATTTAAAAAAAACCCACAATGAAATGAATCATCCTGATCCTTAAAATATCTGCAATGTTCAGAACATTAGTACTTTTTGATAAACAAAACATTAAGAAATGGCTATGGTGATGAACATATGACACAATGTTGAGTTATTTTGATTAATTATGCCATTTCTTTTTTGTTTACTTTGAACCATAAAAGTCTCTTCACAGAAATAGCTCTGTTACAAGTTACACCAACATTATATGCTTATTTTTTTTTTGTCCAAACAAACAATAATACTGTTGGAAGCTGTCAGCTGACAGTTAAAAATGAGAAGAGGTTTCTCAATTTAGAAAAAACAATATTAGCAGTACTTTTAGGGAGAGACAATAAGAGAGATAGAGAGAGAGAGAGAGAAAGAAAGAGAGACACAGAGAGAGAGAAACAGTCAGACAGAGAAAGAGAGAGACAGACAGAGAGACAGAGAGAGACAGAGAAAGTGGGAGGGAGTTGCAGTTATGTTTACCCAATTTAGCTCATTTACAAAAAATTTAAAAATTACTCTATTAATTAAAAAAAAAAAAAAAA
>BLXT01008021.1:463829-490028 GCA_019648995.1 Plakobranchus ocellatus
AAAAAAAAAAAAAAGAGTCTAAAACAGGAAATGGCTGTGACTAATCTAAGAGGGATATCAATTATGTCTCTGCCACACACAAGTGAACAATTTAAAGGCTTTAGTTTGTATAAAATGTATCCATCGTAAAGTTTTCTTACCCAGTATAAGATGAGAACAGACACAAATTGTGTGAGACTGTAGCAAGCAATGTATTTGAAAACACCAAAAGATGTTGTTATGGCTGCTCTTCCTTCCCTGAATCACACAAGAATAATTTGTTCACTTTATCAAAATAGGGAATTCAGAGATCACAAAGAAAAAAAGTGAGAGATCAAAAAACCTTAACAAAACAGTTTTGAACAAAATTATGTACATAGATACACACACTGTATATTTAATTACATTTGTTTGGCTCAAACTATTTTTTTTTCATTGACTGACAAAACTTCACAATTACAGTGCATTCCACCTATAATGATACTGCTTCTGCTGAGACTCTGTGCACTATAAAGGCATTTATTTCAATTCTTTACTTTTATTTTTACAAATTCAAAAATTGTTCTGAAATGGCATGCTTTCCCAAGTATTTCTTTTATGACAATGATTTTCTCGGTCTACAGTATTCCTATAAGTACGACCTGGACTTTTTTTCCTTGCAAGGTTCCATCCCATTATTCAGTCCAACACTTAGCAGACAAAATTGTTCTCTTAAGACATGTCTACTTATATTTTAGGACTGCTTAATACTTTGGAACCACTCCAAAGGGTAGAAGAGAGGTGAGAGTAAGAACTTGAACAAAAGAACATGTTCTCTCTTTGCTTTATAATTTGTTATACTGACATTCTCTACATTAATTTAATACTAAAGTTCCTTTTATTTTGATATTTTGTGCACAGTACTTTAATCTTTTAGGCAGAAAACATTTGGACTGGAAATTTGTGAACATTTAAATACACAGAAGCAGAAAGGAGAATAACAAACATTTACATTCAAGAAGAGATTTTATTAATCTTTTTCTCTGATAAAAAGAAAAACAACTTTTTGTATCACTATGAAAAAATTCTTTTATAAACACAAGTACTTATTTAGAGCAGTTGAGCATTTGGATCTTTATATGGAATGTGCATTTACCAACCAATGCACAGTTTCTGCATTTTTGATTCAGCCTCAACTTTACTCTTTTATACACCCTCACAAAAAAAAATACAAAATGTCTTTCTTGATGGTACTAAAACTAGGCTAAGAAAGTGCAGACTGAGAGAGGTAAAGGTTTTCCAACGGAGTTATCATGGGAATATTTGTACAACCACCACCACCACCTCCTCCTCCTTCCCTCTTCCTCTCCTCTCCTCTCCTCATTACCCTCCTTATTTTTCTTCTTTTTATTACATTACAATGTTCAAATCTTAAGATGACAGGTCATCATGAGGACTTACTTGATGACTTCAGGTACACACTCAATGGTTGGTGTCTTGGAAGTGAATGGAGAAGCCACTGATGCTTCTGTTTCAGACAAAGATATACCCATATGGGCAGCCTTCAGTGCTCCACAGTCATTTGCCCCATCACCACACATGCCAACGTAATAGCTGTGAGATGCAGAGGAATTCAAATTTTTAGAAATCGAACCCACAAATAAATGATAGAGAGCAAGCCAATAAATAAAAAATGCTCAGTTTATGTCAATTTAAGAAAATTCAAATATCTAAACAGTAACAACCATTTGTTTTATTTGCAATACTTTTGCTAGACTTGTATTTTCTCAGCTTACTTTTTATCATTCTATGCTATGCGCAATCATATGAGATATGAATTCTGTTGTTTTGTAATTCTCTGCAGGGAGTAATAAAGTATTAAAGGTGATTTACTGCTTATGTCCTTGAGCATTCAATTACTTATGAAATAAATATAGGAATAAAATAGATGTACATCAAAATATTTAATTCCTTCATGAATTTTATTAGGGAGTAATATTACTATGAAGATAATGCTTTTTATTTTAATTTAAATTTGTAATGTGCCACTAGCTTTAACTTTTAAAAAGTGTGTGTGTGCATGCGTGCGTGAGCATGCATGTGTGTTTGTTTTTGTGAGAGAGAGAGAGAGAGAGAGAGAGAGAGAGAGAGAGAGAGAAGGGCACAAGGGGATAAAGCTGATGTCACATTTTGACTGAGAAAACGTCAAAATAAGATTTAAAGATTTCTGGATATTTGTTATCAACAAAGAGAACTTTTTTTTCCTTTACTATCTTGAAGTATGTCTATTGATGATTTAAAAAAAAAAACTATTGAGATTAATTTTTTACACATTTTTATTATCACAGTGCATTTTTCTTTAAGGCAGGGTCAAAATAGACATGACGTCATTTTCAACTTGTTTTTTAATATATTTTACTACTTTATCTTCCCTTTATAAATTAATGTTGCATTTTGTTCGCTATTGTTTTATTTGCAGAGGCTTATTACAGCAAGAAGTATAATTGAAATTAATTCCATCATATTATATTGATATTTTCAATTTCTAAAATATGACTGAAAACTGAAAGCACCGAAAATCTTTTGTTTCAGGGTTGAGATTTAGGTCTACCTCTCCATAATTTATCACATACAATTTTGATTTTAAAGAAACTGTTCATTTTGGATTTACTTTTTGCATGTTTTTTATCCAGAATTTTGGGCTTATAATATGTATAGCCTGTATATATTTATTTTCTTATTCATGAATATTTTTTTCTTTTTTGTGATAATCTGGTTCCTTTTTTTTTTTTTTTCACTTTATTTTTCCATATAGTTGTTATTTCCAGGGGTGGGAGCAAATGTCAGTTATGCTGAAAATTTGATTTGCCAGGATGGAACAGATACCGAGGATATAGACCCCCCCTCCCCTCTTTTTTGTGATGTTTTTTCTTTTTCTTTTTCTTTACAGAGTTTCAACAATTGATTAATGCCCTCTCTGCCAAGAACCAAACACACTAACTCCTTTCTGCAAGTATTACAAGATGAATACAGTTTGCTGTTGGCGCAGTTCTTACCCAACATCCTGGAGCACTTCTACCAGCTGGGCTTTCTGTTCAGGAGCCATCCTGGCAAAGATTGTCCCTCGGACCACCAGCTTCGAAAGTAGCTCTGGGCAGTGCTGTCTTATAACTGACCAAGTTTTTCCCATCAGAGCAAAGTGGAAACGCTGACTGTCCTCGTCAATCTCAATGGTGCGATTCTCCTGAAAGAAACGAAAATACCATTACCCATCATAACCCTATATTCAACATATCTAGAATTATTAAGCCAAACATATCAATCAGTTAATGCTCCCTGAAGAGAATATTTTATAAACCTTGCAAAAAAACTATACTTTAGTCATGGTATATACTTCCTTATAAGTTACTCAAGGCCTTATACTATACATAATTGCTATGTGTTTTTCAGCTTTGTTAAAACAAAGGGTACTCCATTTTGTCTTTTGTTTTCTCCTATTCTTTCTATCATATTCACAGGTTTTATTTGATCTAGTTAAATTCTGTCATAGATTTAACTTCTGGCTCTTCATAACACAATCTTGCAAGCAATGTTTTGCACACAGGTAAATAATTATGAGAGAAAAGCTAAAGAAAAATATGTCTTCTTTTTTGAATGACACAAAAAAAAATAATAATTTTAGAAAATTCTATTATGATTTTTTCGGCACTCAAACTTTAAAAATATGTCTTCAGACCAGTCTCAAGTCCCATTTCGAAAACAAAATTTTGAGAAAAAAATCCTTTTCGTCTATTCAAACTATAACAATATAATGCGCAATCACAATTTCTCTATTCAGGTTTTACCAACTGTTCATGGGTGTATCAATTGTTTAAACATTTGGATGGAGTCCAGACATATTCATCCTTGATTAAAAAAAAAAAGAAATTGGCTAACGAAAGGCTAGAAATTTGGCCTTTTATAAGTAAGAAAAAAAAAATTATCTTTATGTCAAATATTCATCTAGAAAAATGGAAAAAAAAAAACCTTTATCGAGCTCATTCTATTTTTCTCAGTTTCATTTTAAGTCATTTGAGAGAGAGGTATAAAGAAATAGGAGCCAAAAAAATATAGTAATAGCTGATAAGCCCTATAAATTTGACACTGTAAACATTGAAAGATGTTTTCACTGATTTTGTTCCAGCCTTGTGTTATTTTTAATACATAAAGATGTTTTGACAGTTTACCAAAAGATATAAGTATATCTTATGTTTCTGAATATTTCATAGCTGATCCCATAATTTTCATAATAATTGAAAAATACAACAAAAAAAAAGGTATGGCCTTGATGATATGGATTCTATCCAGTGCTTGATAAACTTTATTTTATTTTTTCAAAGGGGGTAAAATCAAATTTAGTTTAATGCTCTCTGAGCTAAATATGTTATTACTAAAAAAAAAAAAAAAGAAATGATTCTTGCGGTTACCAATTGAGTTAAACTAGTTAAATGAACGTTTTATTACTTCACTGAATTTACCCCAGAAAAAACTTCCTCCACTTTAGTGCTCGCATCATCTGCATAAACAAACTCCATGGTTACTTTGGTCTGCCCAGTTTCAGGAGCATATGCCTGGACAAGGATGATACGGTCCGTTTTGTCCACCATACAACAATCTCTTGCTACACTCAGAGCAGTCAGCATATTGTCTCCTGGTTGAAAACAACATCCACAACAACAAATATGATTGCAAACATATTTCTTGCTATTTAATATTGTGCGTGTGTGTGTGTGTGTGTCTCTCTCTCTCTCTCTGTGCCAAGAAATGCATTATCCATAGTGTGAAGTCTGTGATCAAAGTAGCAATAGATTTAGCTATGGCAATAGATCCTTGCTCCTCGTCAAACTCTCTCGCTCTGTCATGACAGTCTGCCCGTCTCCACCTCCCTCTACCTATCATCATTCTGAGTATCTGATACACCTACTCATAATATTTTGAAGCAAATCAAGTGCAGAAATGTTGAACATGACATAAAAATGCAGCACAAACCTAAAGATAGTAGGAAGTGACATTGGTTGAAAAAAAATTAAGTGCCTTGATTGGTGTAAAATCATAAACATGGACCTTTAGCATGGTGAGCATGTAGATGAAGTGCCTAGAAACAATGGCGGTTTAAATCTAAGTCGTTGCAAAGCAAACCTCCATTACTCTATCTAGCTCTCTGTGGCTGAAAAGGCATAGCAATTATACATTCCAATCTATAATCTATTTTCTTTAATATTTGATAAATCCTTGACACTGACTCAAAGGTTACAAAAGAAAATATTGACTTTAAATCCATCTTTTTCTTTTGAAATTCTCATTCAGACGCAATGACTCACTAAGTTTTAAATTTGTTATTTCAATGGTGCTTTCAAACTTTTTTTTTTCACTTAGATAAATCAGTTTAAAATTCCTTCAAATTTACCTATCCATACCTCTCTCTCCTTTACCCTCTCTGTAGCACTTTAAATCTCTCTCTCTCTCTCTCTCTTTCTTGCTCTCACTTCCTCACTCTTTCACTTCTACAAGCACATCTTTTGTATGTTAATGTTTTGAAATGCTTCTTTTACCTACAACATATAATCACTATTGAATAATTAATGCAAATGCTGACCTAAGTGAAAATGTGTAAAGTATCATGTGAAGCTCTCAAAAATGCTTCAGTTCCCATTATAAGTTAGTATGCACATACCTGTGACCATCACTGTGCGGATGTTTGCCTCTAAGAGCTGTCTGATGATTGGTGCTGACTCAGGTTTGAGACGGTTCTCCATCACTAATAAACCCAAAAAGGTAAGATCATTCTCCACTTGCTCTCTATAAAACAATACAGAAATGCAAAAACATTTCTCTGCACTTTTATATGAGTCATACCCTAGCAAGTATGCATAGAAAAATTCAAGGAAAGAGAAGAAAAAGCAGACTTTTCATCCCCTGCATTGCTTTCATCCAGTCTCTGAGCCTGATACAACAAAACAAGCACAAAATCAACCAAGAGAGAGCAAAATCTAAATGCAAAATAATAACCTGTGGGTTCAGCAACAAATGTTAAAAGACAAGATAGCAAATTATTCAGTCCACCACATAAAGAAAGTGCTGTAGTAGGTCAAGGGTCACAAGTCTTGTGAAAACCAAAAAAATTTGCTTTTGATCATGGTGAAATAAAGTTATGTGTTATTGTCATGAATAGCTTTGTTCTGTTTAGTTATAGATCTAGTTGAGCACCACCTATAACAATGAGTTTTTTTCAATAGAGGAAAGAAGAAAAATCACTCCAAGTCTTGACAAAAATTTAATGAAAAGTTTATCGATTTGAATAAAAACAGGGAACTGTTCCAGAAAAGGGATTAATTTCTATGGAATTATTTAGATTTACACGCTCTCAAACATCAGAGGTTTATCTCTACTCTGTTTCTGCAAGCCCCCTCCAATGATCTCACAACATTCTTATACTCACCACCCATAACTTCTAGAAAATACTAGTTATTCAATGCATATAATACGAGGAACACATTCTAGAACTTCTATAACAAAAAAGAATTCACCAAATTATGTCATCACCGTTAGCTAAAAATATTGGCCAATTAAACTTCCTTAATGACCTAACAACCTCTTGTAAATAAGTGCCCAGACCTTTGATCTAAAAGGATAAACATAGCCAAAACCAAAATAGTTCACCCAAACTAAAATAGGTCTAACTTAGGCCTACTCAAGATCTGACCAAGCATTGTAAGCAGACAAAGCCAAATCATAGCACAAACAGTTCCCAGTCTAGATGTAGATGTAGAGCAATTCACAGCAACCAATTGTCACAGTCATAATATTTCCAACACAAGTAAAACAAAGCTAAATTGGCAGCATCAAATATTCATTGCTGAACCATTAGAAAAAAGTAAATATTTTATTTGTCCAGACCAACTGAGTCAAAATGAAAATATTTTTCTGAACTTTTAACATGGATGAAACAAGAAAAGCATATTTTTAACTAAATGGGAAAAACGTTTTTTATAAATGTAGTTACCGGTTGATTCTCTGAACCTTGACATAGTTTAATTTAGATGGCAAGGCTTTCCAAGCAAGAGCAATAACTCTGAAACCTCTCTGTGTATATGTCTGCAGCACTTGGTGAAAGTCAAAAGGTACTGTGCATGAAATAAAAAAACAAAAAGAATCATTTTATACTGATGAACCATAGCAACTAAAAAAAATGAGTAAGCCTCTTACTTTTTCTTAAGAATAAATGCACACTCTAAAATTTTAAAAAGGAAATTTTTTAACTCACTGACTACTTTATCCGCAACATTTGCAGGAAAATTTTGTGGACGGCAAAATACCAATTCCCCAAATCCTGCGGGTTCCAGTTTCCAAATTTTTGTCCCATGTAAATATTGCAACAGTTGCAGTATAAGTTAAAGCATCCGTTAGCTTAGCTATTTAGCTTTCGAGTGATACAGGCAATGATTGTTTAGGACAATCAGTACGAGCAGGAGAGCAATTTTACGACACCTCTAGCAGCTACCAGTTTCCAACTGATTTCTAGATGGAGTCTCGTAGATTTAGACTATGATGAAAGTTTAGATATTGATAGCATCGTGGGAAATGTATAAGATCCACATTATGAGCCTCCAAAGCAAAAAAGGCCAAGTCTACTCTCCCCAAAGGCAGAGGGAAAGGAAAAGGTAGGGGCTAATCGAGCCTCACTATGGATAAGTCTAGATCTAAATCCCAGCCTCAAGTTGGAGCTAGATCTAAAAAATCAACCAAATCACATAGACTCCAAATTTTTTTGTGAGGTAATTTTTATTATCTTGAAAAAGTATAGTACAAAATTTATAGGTATATCTTTCATAACAAATGCACTGTGATTTTTTGAAAATACCTTTGAAATGTCTGGTACACAGGGAATTATTAGGAAAAAAAAGTCTGGTAGTCAGTGAGTTAAGACTAAGATTTTGTGAGACACCTACACATTTTTTTTTCATAATAGGGAAGAGCAAAAAAAAGGTTATGGGTTTATCATCGACAGGAATGGTCTCACCTTTATGGGTTGTTAACAATTTTTAGACCTTACAGAACACTTAAGGGACTTAGAAAAAGATTGTACAGTTCGAAGTCGTGAAACAAATTCTCTTAAATTCCCAAAGTTTCTCACAATACTTGTGTGTAAATAAGGAAGCAGCAACGGCTGTGAAGATTTCTATGCATACTATCCTGTGCTGTTTGCATGTGTAAGTTAAAGTGTCACCAGGCCCACAAATTTGGCTAAGTGACACTTATTATGCAAGCTAATCTCTTTAAAAATTTTTAATGGATTTGAAGAATGTTATATCTTTTTTCTTACACGAATCTCATTTAGGTCTTTGATGCCTCAAATGATGTTTGATGAAACAAACTGAAACTGGCCGAGGTTAACTTAAAATATGCCTCTCTATGTACTTTTGTTAATAATGCATTGCGCTTTTCACTTGCCTGATTCCTTCTTACTAAGGCTGGTGATCATTTCAGGTGACCCTTTCACAAAGAGATCAAAGTTTTTAGCTCCTAATTTTCGAATGATGACAGACATGCGCTGCAAACTGGATGAGAAAGGGAACTGGCGAACAATTCCTACATCTCCCCCTTCAAGCTGTGAATGTTAAGAATACACATGTGGTGCAGAATTTGTGCCACTCATGCCTTAACTCACTTGCGCCACATAACGTAAATATACAGGATCAGTCCACAAAGCTCCCATAAATAAACTGGATGACAACAAAAACTCTTAAACTTACATCGTAATTCCTGTGAACGTTAGCTGAACCATTTCTCTATCTTTTGTTCCGGGTTTTGTTTACATTCGATGTGAACTTTTTGTGTTATTGTTTCAAAGGGAGCCTATCCTCAGGCCTTGGAAATTCAATAAACACTATTGTTGTTGTCATAGAGGAACATCTCTTTCAATAACATTTAGTTTATAAAGCTTAGTTTTCTAAATTGGGTTCTGTTATATCTCAGGTGATTAACAATGATAAGCCCAGCGATTCTGAGCCAAAAATCCCCTGTAATTCAGACAATGACCCTGAAGAGGAACTTGAGCCTGCGCCCCTTATCCAAAAGCAGGCCAAGAAAACTTAGCTGAAAGCCTCTAGTTCTAGATCTGTCTCCCCCACCTCATCAAACTAAATTACAGAAAAAAATCAGCACAAGCTATATCTACATCCTCATCCAATGCAAACACAGAAGCATCCATTCCATGTACCTCAGCCTCAGGTAAATATTCTGAGTAGACTTTATGTTTGTAGTATTTTTTACAAATTTATTCCTAATATTACCACCACATCTGCAAATTTTCAGTTCGTCCCTTTTTGGCCGTGTGCCAGAAAAAACATTAACATTTTTTGTATTGATGTAAAGTATCTCTTACACTTCATTGTTTAGTTAAAATGTTGATCTATTAAATAATGAAAACTAGAATACTGCATTTTGAATGTTGTTTTTTTTTTTTGTTTTTTTTTACAAATTTTGGAAAATGGGTCAAAAAGCCCAGCCAGCAGTGGTTGTTGACCATAAAATAGCCCAGGCGCGAGTGATTTAAGCTCAGAATAGCACCGTCAAATTCAGATTTGCCAAAGTTTTTTATTTGCTAAGAAAGAAAAAAATCACTGGTTTGATCTTATCTTGCACTAAAATAAAAAAGACAGTACTTGCTGCACGATAAATTATGGTTATGCATTAAGCAATAGCATGGTTTAATACAAAAACAAAAAAAAAAAAAGAAATCTGCACATAACAAATAAAAAGGTAAACAGTCATAAGTTTTATAAAAAAAAAATATTTTTTAAAAGCCTTAGCTTAAAATCTTAACTATGAAATGTTTTTAAGCTTTACTATGTGCTATGCTAGGGACTGTTTTGTTTTTTTGTTTTTTGTGCAGAAGAAGACACAAGGAAACTAACAGCATCATCTGTACGCAGCAAATTTGACCTGGGCCTCACGATTGTGGGAGTCATCATATCAAACCTGGTTTCATCATGACCTGGTTCCAGCAACTCCTGGCAGGGAACAGAAAATGCAGAAATTAGAAAGTTGTTTGATGAAAGTGTTGATCATGTTCTAAACACAAATATAAAAAAAAGATTGTAAAGCAAAACTCCATTGACATTGAACATTTTTTTTTATAGGAAGAGGTGAGATTAAGCTATATGATATAGTGCTTCCAGTTACCTGTTATGAAACATTCCTTTCCATTCAAAACCATTAAGCTTTGACCAGATCCCCCACATCCTTTCCTCCATCTACAGCTTTTTATCATATTGAATAAACAACATAAGGGGAAAAATGTGCTTTTATATTGTTATTGTTAATGTTCTCATTCTCTTTATGTTTTTTTTGTCTTATTACCACTTATGCTGATTGTCTATATAAGTAATTTTTGTTTGAGATTTTTAATGACATTCTTTTGTGTCTTCTTTTAATCTCTTTTTTACGCCATCTGCTACAAACTTTACACATTGGTATCATGTATCTGTGAATTGCACTGCATCACATCCTTTGCATGTACAGTGGAACACATTTAAACCGAAACTCTAGGAAGTATGATTTCTATTTTGGTTTAAGCATAGCCAGTTAAATAAGTAAGATTAATAAAGGAGAGTAATCAGCTTCCGAAATCTTAAGTTAAACCAATCCTTCCCATGGTCACATTACAATGTGAATGAACATGCCTATCCATGAATCCTTCTCTCTTTTTTATCCACCTCTCTATCTCCTTCTCTTTCCTTTTCAGTTCAGTTCTTGCACCTGTTATCGATGTAGAATATTTAATAGAGCTTTCACAATTTCATCATCGCCTAAGTGAGTTTTCCGGTCCAAGTCTTTACTTTTACAATTTAATCATCATCTCAACAAGAGAGATGGCTTTATTACCGGCAGTGATGCAACAGTGTTTCCTTAGATTAGCGCTGACGATACCTAGACATTATTATAGGGAGTGTCTGGCACAGTCCCGCTGCTTAACCGAATGGTGGAAGAGAAGGGATGGGGGGGTGTATGCAGTAGACATAGACTTAGCCAGACATTGGGTCTGACCATCTGTAAATACCGGTCAGTAACAGTATTGGGTTTGCATGGAGTGATGGGAGAAAGAAATGGAAAGGTAAGGTGTGTACAAAAAAAATTATTTTTTTTTATGTGTCGGTTGGACAGTGATTGGGCTTTCCCGACAGTTTTTATTTTGCTTTAGCAATAGTAAGGCAGCCAACACTTTGTTTAATAAGAAAGAATAGGAGGAAAAAGGGAAAATTCTTCAATTTCTTTTTGGCTTAGCCATTTTTTTGGTTCAGCCGTTTTCGGTTTAGGTGTGGTCTACTATACTTGGTAAGTGCTGGTGCCCGCACAGCTTTGCATCATTATGCTTATCTCTTAAATTTGCCTGTTTCATTAACTTTAGCAGCTTTACTTTTATGTGAGCTAAAATGTTTTCATTTTGTATATTTTATTAACTGCAGAATTTTTATATTTATAAGCAGAAAAAAAAATTTGGGGACTGGAAAAAAATTGAGAATTGGATTCTAAGTCTAGCCTAGCTTTAGTCATCAAGGGGGGAAAAAACATAATGTCAAATCTTAAATGAAGTGTATTAAGATAAGAAATTACAACAATTTTATTTTTTCATTCGTCTTGATGATACAGTGATTAGAAAGTTGCTATATTATCTTTAGAAATTTTCCAATACGTGTTTGAGCACATTGTCCCTTTAACAAGGATCTAAAAATCTGAAATCAACAACAAATGGTCAGACCTCCTGATACAAAATTGTAAGTTCTTGATTAAATGCATGCAAACTCAATTGATATATTCATCCAATTGATTACTGAAATTGATTTGATAAGGCAAAGTATCAATTTCTTTTGATTTTATATTTTTGCCCATTTTTTTTTTTGACTTAAACATCCATGAGGTTTTGAGATGCGAAACCTGCTACAACTAGATTTTTGTCATTTTGAAAGAAAAATGTTATTTAGCTGAACCCTTGGTGGCAGATGATTATTCATTTAAAGTCTCAAGTTATGTGAGGAGACTTTGCAGGTTTATAGCGAATATTATATCTTGAGATCTCTTCAAATGAATCAGAAGTCAGACTTGGCAATACTACAAATTCGAGAGAGGAGATAGTTTAATTCTAAAGCAAGATAATATTTTGACTGTTTTCAAACTGCAGTATTCAAAAAGAAAAAAAAAACATAATTGTTGCAAAAACTTCAAATTCTTATTTTCTCAAAAGTGTCAGAAGGGATATCTGATTCATTAAAACTAGTTTAAAGATATATATAGTCCTAATCAGTCAGATGTTGTGCACAGCATTTTCAAGAGAAATAATTTTCAAATTTCTTCTTTCTCAAGACAAATTTATTAAAATAAGAACCACCCTAATAAACAATCCTTCCATTAAATAAGAGATATATACTGTTTAAAGCAGTACTTTGTGGTACTTACCCATTCCGTAGCATTAAACATGATGAGATCTAATGGGTCTCCAACAATTTTCTCATCTATAATAGTAAGAGAATGGCAGGCAGCCATAGCGGTCAGTAGTGAATCAGACTTCATTTGGGAAGCTTCTCTTATCAGCGGATCAAACCTGAAAAAAAAAAAAAAAACAATTTGATATAAGAGACATCAGGATCATTTTTTTTTTTAATACATTTTCACTGACATAAACATTTTAGTTGTTAAGATTGATATGAAAATTTGAAGACTTGAGCTGTCATAATTCTTCACTAATAATTTTCTTTTTTTGTAGGCTTTGGTTGTGATAATGGTTTGAGATCTGCAAAGACTTTCAAGTGTGATCAAGCCAGCAATCCACCCACTTCTGGGCCCCCACAAAAACTGTGATATTCAAGACGTGTATGGGATACACTATACAAATTGCTTTTTTTTTCCATATTTCATAAAAATCAGAATGTTTTACAAGACAGCTATGGTGCTCAGGGACAGATGAGCATTAGAGCTTGTTTACCTTGCTTTAGTGACACTGACAACTCCGTGCATATCCAGACCATCCTCAGTTAGTGTTCCTGTCTATAGCAAGTAAACACAAAAAATGCAGATAAAAAAAAAATGCAAAGACTTCTAAACATACCATGGGTAAAAAAAATCCAAGACAACTATACACTAATGAATACTGCCAACTATTTATGATAAAGTACACACTGTATTTTTGAAATGGCAAAAAATAAACAAACATGTTGATTTTAGGGTAAGTATCTGAGCAAGTTGGAAAAAGCTTTAGAGATATGTATGAACAGGATATATATAGACATTTTTTGTGACCTTAAAAGAGATTTGGGAAAAAACTACAGGACTTTCACAAGCTTTCCCAAACATTAATGAGTTGTATGAATTACTAAACTAATGGCAAAGGTTAAACAGAGCACATTCTTTTCTCTTGTGCAAATTCACATAAGCAAACAAAGAACAGATTGAAGTATAGAAATAACTTTCAATGTGAAAAAGATGAGCATGTATGTGACACTGTGACAGGTAATGACACTTGAGCATGTGAATTGTCGACTTATAAAGTTCAGCATAGTTTTCTTGAAGAATTTATTTTCTGAATTTTCTGAAGAATTTATTTTCTGTGCAGTATTGATATTTTCAGGCCTTGAATTTTAAGATACATGCAAGAGAGCTTTTTTTTGTATACCTTTTGCAAACTGCATAACTGAAAAGTGACACATCTGATGCTGAACAAAAATTTGTGCATGAAATACCCGGTAGTTAAACTGGTTAGCTTTTAGCAAAAAACAAAAGCACAAAGCACAGAGAATAAGGACAAACTTCATCTTCTAAAAAGAAAGAAAAATGTGGAGGTCTTGATATATGTAAAAAATGTCATAAGTAAAATATACATAAACTGGGTCAAAAGCGTGTTTATAGCTGAAAATGTAAAAAATACCTTATCAAAACAAACAGCATCAATAGTACCACACACATTAATCCCCCTTGGGCTGATGCAGAATATGGCATTGGATTTAAGCCGGCGTTGAGAAAATACTGTACACACGGCTAGTGCAGCAGGTAGAGCAGGCGGTACTGCTATTGTTATCAAGTCTAATGTGCGCAAAACAATATCACCAGGCTCGTCCTTATTGTCTACCTGTTAACAAAAAAACATATATTCCAAAGTTTTTTTCTTTGGAGAAAGAAATCAAAGTGAAGAGTATCCACAAAACTATGTATATTTTTTGTTGATGGACAATTATGTTGAAATTATATGAAATCATAAATGATGTCAAATCTGAAAAAGTCTATTTTTTTCCCTCTAAAAAGAAAAGAGAAGAAAAGTACATTATAGCTAAAAAAAAAACAACAAATAAAGCATCATCTCCACACTGGAAATGTCTGAATACTTTGTTTGTGCATGGAGACAATATGAAGAAAGTGAACTCAAATTATCTCATTACCTACCATCAGAATTATGGTATACACAAATCCCATGGCAGCCACACAAGCAAGAAAGAAAACAAAATAATAAGAGTGTTTCTCAAACTTGAACTCGGCAGCCTTAGGAAAAAGTATTGAGCGCACCAATTCACCTTTGGAAGTTGAAAAACCTAAAATAATAACAAAGAAAAACATAAAAAAAAAAATGTAAGGTAATACATGAATGTAATTTTCTCAGTTTCATTGATTTATGGAAAAGACATTACTTCTTTTATGATCGAAACATAAAAAGCGAATTTAGAGAACATATTTCAATGTCATTTATGAATATCAATAGGCAAAAAAATATTTAAAATGGTAAGTTGAAAATTTAACGAGTTCAATAATTGTGGTACAGAGAAAAGTTCTTAAAAAAAATGAAGAGGTTCACTCAAGTAAGTGTACTTTAATATTCAGGTGATTCTAAAGTTCATTTTTCCTCAATCACTGAAAATTCTACCTGTGCGAAGAACAACTGCCTTGACTTTCTGGCTGCCATAGAAGCGTGTCTGGATCACATGTGTGCCACAAAAAAGTATATGCCTGGAGTGTTGCTTCATGTCCAGATCAGGCTCCACATTAGAAGATCCCTCACCATCAACATGTATGTCTGTGTGTGGTAGAGATGTCTTGGTGACTGGAACACTTTCACCTGAAAAGGTAAATGGTTAAACATTTCAGTGAATATACTGTGCTCTTTCACTTTGTTTCAAAAAACTTAAGTTGCTGTTGTATTTTCTTACATTACATTAATTACAAAGAGTATCTCTCATATCCTTAAACATATAAAGGGTGCAATGGAAAAATCAGACAGGTCTCAAACTCATAATATTGAGATATGTCACCTGGCCTATAGCTTTGGTAATGTTCCTTCATTCAGAGAAAAAGTTGTTTAATAGAATCATTCCTGTCACATAATAGCATTTTAAAACAGAACCCATCTAACATAAGATGTTAAAATTGAAATAATTCAAAAGAGATGAAGTGCAATATGAACTTTTTTTTTATTCATTTGAGCCCCTCATATTTATTTCTATCTTTAAGTGCATTTCTTTTCTACAAATCAGCCATGAAAATTTATATGTAAATCTAAGCCCATAATGGATCTGAATCAAACTGAGGCAGAGTCAATAAGTAATGACATTTGAAAGATTTTATATCAGTCTGGATCTAAATCAATCCTAAGCCTAACCATAGCAAACATCTATGCATTCAAAAAATAAAAGAAAGAAAAAAGAAAAAAAAAGACTGCTAACTCTTCTAAAGAGGGATGTTTTATGTTAAAAGTATGATTTATTACCATGGACTTTGTAGCTCTTTCTTTCTATGAAATATTACCATCTATTCCTATGAACAAGTTGTTTTATATCAAATCTTTTCACATCATGTAAGTCTTGGCAATTCGTTCAGATAGTCTACTAGAGATTATGCTCTGTATAAGTTCCAATGTACAGCATACTTTAGAAAAACCATAAAGTATAGAATGTAAAGTAAAGTATTTGCTCATAGTGGATAGTTATCGCTCGACTGTTAATCACTGTGCACTCCCAAATCTCCTGCACACACAATTTTTATGTCTAATTTACTCTTTGACCATTTTAATGCTAGTTATGAAGTCTAAAGATTTTTTCATTCTGACAAAAATTGAAAAAGCACTCAATTTTTATGCCAGAGGTCCTACCTTTTCAGTTTAAAACACAGCTATGAAAATTATTAATACTCAACAGACTGTTGCATGAATATAAATTTAAAAAAAAAAAAAAAAAAAACCCACTAAAATATAAGATTACAAAATGTCTAAGCCCAGTTCAATAGATGAGTGTTGAGGGCCATTTCTGAAAAACTTGCCAGTGAGCATGCTTTCATTGACTATGCAATTTCCAGTTATGAGAACAGCGTCACACATCATGTCACAGCCCCGTCTTGGTATCTCTATCACATCACCGGGAACTAAATCTTCAGAGGAAATCTCCTCATACACTGGTAGAGGGGAAAAACAAAGAGGCAACAATTATTGATTATGGACATGATAATGTGACAGTAAGAGAGATGAAGTTGATATAAAATTTGATTGAAGCAAAAATGATTCATGATGATGATTGTCATGATCCATGGTCTCTGTAACCATTTTGTTCGTGTATCATTTGGAATTAAATAATTTCATACTTAGACCAAAGATTTAAAATGAAAAAACAAAAACGAGACAAAAGACATCTGTTATGAAGATTCTCTGAGTTGTTTATTCATAACTTTTAATTTAATTTTGTTAAATAGGTTAGGGTTGCACAGAGAGGAACATGAGCAAAGTGACAGTGAGGCTCAAAGCTCACCAATGAGTAGCACTCAGTTGGTGATTGCTAGACCCTTAGGTAGTGTTTTAGCTTCAGTTGCAATCCAAACGCCTTTACAGAAAGCTCCAAATTATTGGAGCATAGACAGCTGGTAATCAGATATGTAAAATATTGCCTATGTTCGAACGCATTGCCTTTGCAGCAGCTCTGTGGGCTATGATCTAACCATAAATTTTATTAAACGATAGAGTATTTTGGTTAGCAGATATTTGCTGATCTAGGTTTCGGGTTGGTGATTGGAAAATTAAATGGTCAAAATCATTAAATATTAAAAAATGATTAAATGTTGAAACGTTATATGAATTATATATCCATATATATCTGAGTGTTCAAATATTAATGGATTGTAAATCTAAGTTTTTAATAGTTAACGATGTGAATTTTCGTTAAGTAATTGAAATTATGTTGAAATACGAGTTTGAAATACAGAAATGAGAATTTAATGAAAGGAAATGTTGTATTAAGAATTCCTCCTGTTATTGAATTTTACAGGGGCAGTCCTGGAACGGACTGAAAGTTAAACCACCTTTAAAAGGCAGTCCTGGAATGAGCTGAAAACCAAACTACGTTTTAAAGGAGTCCTGGAGTACAGTCCTTGAACGGATTGGGAATTAAATTGTATCCAAAAGGGAGTGAACTGAGCTGTATCATATTATATTATATCTACGCCTAATCATTGTATGTGGAAAAATAAATGGGGCTTGCCCCCCCCCAAAAAAAAAAAAAAAAAATTGCAGCAGTCGTCTGTCTTCACTGAGCATATCGCTCTCAGTATTTCGTTCACATGTCTAACTCCACATCATCCCTACATATTTATCCCCCTACTGTGACAGCGATGATAAGATAATGATAGCAATGGCAACAACTATGGTGGTGGTAGTAATATCAATAACTATATGATAATAAGAATGAATAGTTCCATTGAGCTTCTTGATTGCTTGAGTCTTACATCACAATATTCCTTTACCTTTCAATACTTTGCATTAAATTGCTAAGCCTTCATAGTGCCATACATATGAAATCATTCTGAGAATTATAACGACAACATTTTTGGAGAAGCCAATTCAGTAATTTTTTTACATTTTAATTGTTATAACTCTTTCACATTTCCAAGAATCTATAATGATCATCTCGAATTTTTGTGTCTTTTCTTTTGCCTCTATCTATTTTGTCTCGGACAGTTCAAGTCTAGACCATTACAGATCTGTGTTCACAACTTTAGTAGTTCAAGACAACATAAAATGATGAATCTGATGGTAGAGATAAAAATCTTGGTAATGGGAATATAGATATAGATGGAGAGACTGGGAATTTTTTTAGTGGTTTCACAAAAGTTATTGGTAACTGTACATTTCAAAATCGGTACTTCAAGTAGTTACAGCTCGCAGTCAGCTGCTGCCTTCTCTCTTAATCAAATATTTTTTTTCCCATCCTCCAAAAAAATTTTTTTTTGTATATGGCTTCAGTTGTTTACATTTCAAAAGGTATGTCATGTGTGATTTTAGAACTTTGCATTTACTCAATGTGTTTTACAAAACTGTAATGATAGCATAGTTGAGGAAAAAAGATGAGGACTCATAGATTTGTACAGAGTAAACATACCTGAGCCATTGCGGCAGACAGACACTGCAGTATGGTTTGATATGGTGTTTCTTAAAGTGCGCTCAAACTAGAAAGTCAGAGAGACATATTTAAATGTTAAGGAGATTTTTAAAAGCTTTTCTTTCAAATACAAAAATCAATGACTAACTTGAGCTTGACAAACGCAAATCTTACAATGTGGGGGAACAAAATCAACAATTAAACTTATTTTCTAAAATTAGAAAAAAAAAAAGTGTATTTGTCAATAGGAAAAAAATCCAGAGCCTCTAGACTTTCACTTTCCTAAATAAAAAGATACAGTGTTATCGTTTCAGAATAAAAATTGACAAGGTTTGATGGAATAGGGAAAGCTAAAAAAACACAATTTAAAGTAATATACAGAAAAACATAAAATGAATAAATTTCATAGACACTAAAAAATGTTAAGGAGGCCCACAAACAGAGTTGCGTTGAAGATAATATAGATTAAGAGTTTCATGATTTTTGGAGTCACTAATATATTAAAAGTAATGCCCATCACAATAATGTTTGTCATATAGAATAAAATCTTGAAAAATTACTGCACAGTTGTTTCAGATGATAATATATTGTTTGAAGAAGCATCTCACATTGTTCTAGAATGTAAATAAATCATTGCCTTTGGGCAGTTTAAGAGCTGAAAGAGCATCAGTGTAAAATTATATCATATTATGTACAAGAAGGTATGTGTTTATTTTTTCATTTTCCCCCGCAGTTTTTTTTTTTCTTCTACTGATTAAAAAAAAAGGTAGAGATAGATATAAATCTCGGAAACACAAAAAAGAATATACAAGGGACTTGCAGTCATACCTTGGTAGTGAGAGGAGAGAGTGAGAGATAGAGAAAGAGAGAGAGTAAGAAAGAAAGAGAGTGAAACTGAGAAACCATCACATAGGTAAGGCAGGGAAAGACAGAGATATTCCTTACCAGAACAGAGACTACACACAAAGAGATATTTAAGTAAAATTGTCTTTCTTATAAGTGGAAGAGGAATAGAAGGAACAACCAAATAAACTACTCACTAATCGTGTCTGGTAAATGGTGATAATGATGGACAAGGATGTTACAACAACAATGCATGTTGCATAGATGTAGTATTCGTCAGCATACCACACACACATAGAGAACAGCTGGAAGATGTAAAAAGGAGACAAAACCTGCAGAAAAAGAACAAAAACAATAATTACTATTTTCTATCGATTTCTAGCGAAATTGAAAAGACCATGTATTTAAATGCCAAGGCCAAGAAGTAATGAAATACTATATGTATAGCGGTCTGACAAAATGAGTCGAGTTGCGGGTCGACATCACTGAGATCAACTCAAAATATTAAAGTAAAGAAGTAAAAAATCTCAATGCTTTATGTACAGAAAGTCTTTTGCATGTCTATAGAAAGTTTTACACATGGAGAGGTGAGTAGTTTTCACCCCTCTAGTTAATGATTTTCATTTAAAGTCAATCATGCAAAACCGCAATTTGTCAGACCGCTACACATATAATCTAGGGTTATAGAATTTCAATGTAATTTTTATTTCCTAGATGATTAGTTTTAATATGTATTTCTAAAAAGCAAAAATTCATCAAAAAAAGTTCTACCAGAGATCAATTTACAGAGTAGTCTCTCTCTGTTCTTACACCAACTCTAACTTCAGATCTCTCAGAACTTTTATAAGTTCAGTACACATTGTTGGTTTTTATGCCCATTAAATTTCACTTACATCAATTCTTCTTTAGGTGCCTTGTCTGGAACAGACAATGGGGATCATATTCATCCACTCAAACCTGCTCTAAGTTAATGTTTCTACCATCATCTATGCCCATGACTTAACTCTCAATGAATCCATTATTTTTTCGCTATTGCAATTTTGCATGATGGTGGTATTTTTTAACAGCCTCTTATTTTGTAAGGGAATAAGCTATTGTGTCATATTACCCATCAATTTGTGCAGAACTGAATGGAGATTCATCGTCTAAGAACATTTTTGTCATATTTTATGTATTTTCAGAACAATATGAATTTAGTTAACAGAAAAAATAATTTCCGAAAACGAAATAGTTGCATGCATCAACAAATTCAAAGAAGGAAAAAAAATTCAGTTTTGATGAGAACGTCATGAAATATTTATTTTAACTTAGAACAATATCTGTGGAAGCTGACAAAAGTCAAACCACAGCAAAAAATACACATTTGATGAGTTTGATATGGACATGAAAAGACAGTGTAAATTTTTAAAATCAAGAGTCAAGAAAAAAAGAAAAACACAGCAAGTTCAAACTTGAAGTAAGTGACTTTTTCAGGTGCTGCCTGGTGTGTAAATCTGGAAGTTGGAGACCAGCTTCTCTCACAGGTTCAAAATTGGGCACAGGGGTTGTAGGCTCAATATCAACTAGCCTTCACACATCAAGGTCTGTGGCATGACTGTTGTTCCATGGTACATTGCTAGTGAATGAGAAAGAATAAAAAAAAAGGATTTAGAATCAGGAAATATTAGAATGAATCAATACTCACCATATTATTGTGAATTCCTAGCCTTATCAATTTCAAAATTTCCTTAGATCTCACCAAAATCATGAATCTAAAAGACATGTCTTGCTCTACTTCCTGGTTGTAGATCTAGATTCAGATCTAGACCTAGATCTAGATCTAGCAAAGGTTAATGGTTGATCATTAGATCTAATTTTCCAACACGATAAAACAGTTAATATGTTGTACATAGAATTAGGAGATATAAATTAGATCTAGAATCTCTAATTTACAGTTTCTTTCCAAATTTAAACCTAGATATAGATCTACACACCTTCTCTCCTGGTGGTTTGATTCAGGATTGTCCTCTTCATCAGTAACATCCCACTGTTCGTCAATATCAGGGATCCATTCTTCTCCTTCCAAATCAGACAAATCCAATAAATCCAAAACTTCATGGTCTTTAATGTTTTCAGAAGCCATTTTTATGTTGTTTGAGGTTGAAAAGGTATAAATTTGTAAAATGTACACGAAAATCCAAGAGCGGTAACAAAATACTGTGTACAGAAAAATGTAAGATGGCAGACGGGAAGCAAAACGACGCTTGGGACGAAATGTGCATTTTTAATTAGCTTGTTTATTATATTTTTATTGAATGTAGTATCAAAATACACCTTTCTAGGTTTCAGAATATCATATTTTTCAAAAGAAAATACTCAAAAGTCAAAATTTCTTACAAAAGTGCTTCATTTGTGCTGCAGAGAATGGGGACGTGGCATCGATCTCCAATGATGGAAAATTCTATGTTGGTGCCTTTGAGAGTTAATACTTTCAATAAAAGTTATTCTCTGTCTACCTTTGCTGCGCTTGCCTTCAATTGTTTTATAACCACAGGCCATACGACTATAGTGACTTGGCCATCATCAGATCACAAAAATAGATTTAATCTATTAGCTCAAAATCTTCACTATGATGCCTGCATTCATAAGATATTTTAACTGACAGTTTCACATCAAACACGCAAGACAGGTCCAGTACTCTGTGTCGATGCAACAACAAGTTTACATCTGTAAATATATTTTATTTTACTACATGCTAGGTTATATCATTACAAAGAAAAATCTAGGATTATACATCAATCAGTTGCTTGCTGGGTGGCATAAACTAAGGTTCTAGAAATAAGAATAATAATAACTAGCCTAATCTACACATCTATCTCTATTCTAAATTCCCCCCTCCCCATACCGGGTCAGGAGTGAGAAAACTACATGATTAGGCTTCAACACTTTCCTAGAAAAATATAACTAACTATAAAACTGCCTGAATGACTACTTGAGCTTTGCTCGTGGCTACATGTCTTTACATCTACTTTGCTGCTCTCTGAAATATCTACCTCTACCTCTACCTCTGTTGCTATACTGGCGTGAAGCTGGAGAGCAAGTCACTCACTAACTGACTGAGCATCATACATTCAGGCTCAGAGAAAGTCAAGGTGGGGTTTAGGGCGGAACTGGATTGTTTCCCTAGGAGGACAAAAAGGCACTAAAAATCAACTCAATAGAAAGTGGTGATTCATTTTGACAAGCTGGTTCCGAGAAAGGTGTCTACAGTGAGCAATGTTACTCCTGATTAGGCATCCTGCACATGCACTTTAGGTCTTGAGAAAAACTATTGAGTATCTTCCTCGGTACTTAATCAACATCAGATTTCCTCTCTACAGATGAGAATTCTTTGCCCTAAAATTAAACTTCTAGTTTGGTGGTCTAGTGGTACATTGTTATTTTGTTAATGAAGAGCTAGTCGAAGCAGATACATGTGGGACGACCATTGGGGGTGAATGATGACTAACATGGGCGTGGGACTGAAAAATGTTACACATCTTTCTAGTGATTGCTAAGTGTTCTAAACCCTTGTGTTATCAAAGGGGCCCCAAAAAATGTAGTTGCACTTTTAATTAATGATCATTTAAGATTAGCTTCATTGGACTTTTTTCTGTCAATATCCTCTTTATTCTTCTGATATACCACATCCCTACGGCTTCTAGTTTTCTTTTTGTCTTCTTGTTTGTTGTCCAATACTTACTACTATATAATAGTACTAAACATGTATTTTGAAACATCAATTACTACTTGCAAATTTAGAATCACAAAAAAAATAAAGCTTTCACTTTTCTTTTTCATAACTTTTACAAAATCTATTCAAAATCATGCACAATCAATTGTAGGTTTATAATTCAAAACACTTTGACTCTCCCACAATGGTCTATTTGTTAGATTTTCACAGTTCCATTTTATAAGCAAAATCCATAGCGTCTCAAACAAACTGGTGATAAGCTGTTTTCTTTATTATTTTTTTCAAATACTTCCATTCTATTTTTAAGGTTATCACTTTTGTATTTTAAAATAATTATTTTAACTAATGCTGCAAAGTCATGACTTTTTAAATCTAAAAATATGGTGATTAAATGATGATTATAAATAATGTGAATAGGGCTCTTTTGCAGATGTATCTATTATTTACTATTAATTAACAATCAACACAAAAAATTAAAGAATGTATTATTTTTTGCTTCAATCAAATCCAACATATTTGAGAATCTCAGTCTCACCTGCCGAAAAAGGAGAAGGACCACTGGAGTAACATGCACATCAATGTTGTTAAGGCCATACAAAACACGTCTGAAATGGAAACAATCTTTTTTAGGCAAATGTAAATGTAATAGAAAATTATTTTTATGAACTCTCTCTTTGCCTCATGGCCAGCCTCCATCACAAGCTTTGTCATCCCATCTTTTGTATTTTTTTTGCTCTTGTCTATTAATATTCAACAGCTTTATTGCTATTTCTTCAGAGTTACAATATTAAGGGTGGCTGAAAATGAGCTTTTCAATTTTTATAAATGCACTCTCCAACCAAAAATTGGACTTTCTGCTTGTTTGTAAAATGCACTCTGAAAATGGGAGTCTAAAATTGGATTTTTCAGTTCCTAGAAAGGCACTCTCAAAATGTTTTGAAGATTGACTGAGATTCTTCTCAAAGTCAGTTTTGAAATACTAGTTTTAAAATAATTTTATTCACCCCACTGACACCAAAATGTTCACAAAGACAAAAATATAGCAATATTGTACAATGAAAGACTACACCATCCCAAACAACAATAGGAATCCATTCCATTCTCCCCCCTGCCCCCTAAACCCACATGCAAAAACTAATATTTCACCCTTTTATATTTCTTCTGGTATCAACTAGTGATACACTTTTTAGATAGAAAAAGATTTTGAAAAGCATGGTCATATAACCCATCAGCGAATCAGGCAGAAACTGCTGAGCAAACAGTGAATTCTCCCACAATGACACATTTTTGAAGAGAGATTAGTCATTACCTTTTCTGCTGGTCTCTGACAGACAGGCCTGTGGCTGTGTGGAAGTAGGACAACTTGTGATCTTTGTCCAGTCCTCTGGCAAAAGTAGAAACATCAACTATAATACAGGTACAAATCAATCATCTCTATCAATTTGAAAATTATGTGAATTATGTTAAAGAGTGATATAAAAGTGCATTTTGCTTTGCCTAAACACAGGGTTGTTGAAGCTTTCAAAGAATTGGGATGATAAGCTATGGTACTATAACAACAAAGGTAAACTTATAGGACTTCTCTTTCTACCAGTGAGGACATCTGGTTTAATAATAACTTTCTTGCTTCTCCTGTATGCAAATTCAAAACATATTCACAAACTTTTACAGGATGTTAAAAAAAAAAAACACAATGAGAATAAACAAAGAAAGTGACCAAAAACGCAACTGAAAAAAAGTATTACATTCGACTTAGGAACACACAAAGAAAAGTAAATTTAAAATTCTTCTCATAACAACTCCACATACAAGGTACAAGTTTGAAAAGGAGAAACAAAAATGTGCTTTGTGACATAATTATATTTTAGAGCCACCACAAAAGCATATCATTTGATTGCAAGATTTAAAGTTACATTTAGTGATTTTTCAAATGTTCAAATTCCTACCATTTCACCTAAAAATTCCCCTCTCCCAGTCAGAATATTCTTCAATGCTAAATATCATTTGATGTCCATACATCTATCTCTCCACCCAATTTTCTAAAACTGTGTTTTTTTTGTTTGTTTGTTTTTTTTATCCTCATTCTGTGATCAAGTACACATCCTTAGAATTATCTAACAACACATATAACAGCTGGTTAGAAGACAAACTATCCACAATAACAGTATCAGGTGAAACTGCACTCATAAAGGTTTGATAAAAGATCATCATTCCATCTAGTGGTAGAGAATGAGATGGCCTATAGTGGAGTGGGTTATGTCTGGAAGGAAAAGTCTAAGGAAAAAGTGATCATCAAGAATTAGTCTTAGTGCTAATAGGAGCATATATGCATAACATGACAAATGGTGAATGGCTCTTGTCACAATCTGAATGAACAAAGGTCAAGAAAGCAGTCTCAGCCACAGATAGGCCTACAATCAATTGTTTTCTTACTTTTTTTTTCACCTGACATAATAATTTTACCCACAGGAAGCTTCCCATTTTCTACCTTTATTTTTTTCAAATTAGAGAAATATACAATTAAATGTCTTCCTTATTCTCACCAACGAGGATACCTTTAAAAGAAACCTTTTCCATAGCTGAGATGGCTAAACTCTTAAAGGCGTTCCCTATTGTCCTTTTTTCCTACCTGAGTGGAATATACCCATGTGTCTCAGGGTCCCAGATGTATTTGACCCTCTTGACCAGGAAATGGCGTACAAGGCTTTCATCCACCTTAATTAAAAGCAATAAATTAAAAAATAGAGAGAAAAAAAAGCAAATTACTGTCAATTTTTGAAAATTTGTGTTTCCCATAAATTTCCAGAAAATACATAAGAGGGAAAACAGGAAGGGTCCTTGATTCAGGATGTAATAGAAGTGCAAGTTACTGAACATATCTATTTCATAATTTCCACAATATTGTATCCTTGAGTCTATTTTGGATTGTTCCGTCTGACATAGTCCTATAACCAGGCATTTTAAGAACAGTTTTTTTTAAGAAGATTTCACAAGTGGCTGAAGATTATGTAATGATTTTGATTGGGCACTGTGAAATCACTTCATAATTCGTTTGAAATGGATCTGCCTTTTTAAAAACAGTGTTGAAGCAAGTCATTTGTGTCCTTGTGGACATCTTCAAACGTCAAAAAACATAGTTCAGCAATTTAAAGTCCAACAACAATGCTATATTTCATTCAATCTGACGTCTGTGAATGATTTGAGCCTCAAAAGACTAGCTTTGATCTACAGATTCCGTTTTTTTTT
>BLXT01008021.1:524952-535883 GCA_019648995.1 Plakobranchus ocellatus
ATGAAATCAAGCGCGGGAAAAATCAGGAAGTGGGTAAAAAACCATGGCATCATTACTAAAATTAGCCTGTTTCACCCTGCCCCCTGTATCACCCTGCCCCGCTCTCCCCTACATGAGACCATCAGAGGTGATTGCTGTGTCTCGCCAAAGAGTTGTTTGGTTGTTGCTGTGAAGTCATGAGGTCTCCGTTTGCTCACGACAGTTTGAGCATGACTTGTATACCGGTGTAACACGCCAGAATGATTCTCACGCCAGACAGATTCTAGAGTCAAATTGGCGGCCGCCAGAAACACTCTTGAGTCTATGTGGCGTAAGCCCCGCCCACGCTAATCTTACTCTCTTCACGCCAAAACCGCTCTAATGAGGGAAATTACTCGCACTTGAAAACTTCTATGAATCGAGATTTATCTGCCAATTTATCGCCACAAATCCGATGTTTCAAAGCCCTAGCTTTGAAATAAAGGCTAATTACCTCTTTTAAAGTTTCCAAGCAAAGTGAAAAAAAAAAAGCATACCTTCCACCACCACCCTTTGGATATTGTTTTACTTTGAGTTTGTTTGACTTTAATCTGTCTGTTTGTGACCTCGATAGTTTATGCTGAACGTAAGGATTAAAGACCAAGTTTTTTCCAAATTATATTTTTTAAAATACGTTAGCTATTTCTTCCAAACGATATTTCATGTTTCCAGCTCTGACATATCAATTTTGTTGTTTTTCTTGAATTGATGACATTAGTGCTCGCATTATGTATAGGCCTATACGTTATCATTACCATAAATAAAGAATGATATATTTTTTCTATGTGGTCGTTTATTTTTGATGTTCATTGTATAAAATCATAAATGGGTCTTGGTAATTTTTTCAGGATTGCTTAATAATCATACAAGAAATAATTAAAATTGCAGAGAAAATCGGTGCATAGAATAGAGGTTTGCGTTTTGCATCTTTGAAATAATTCAGTTCTCATTTTGACAATGAACGTTATTCCAAAAGTTAATAAAAGTTACTCAATGTCAAAGAAGAAAGAAACAGGTACAAAGATAAATCGTTACTCTATGCCAGATGCAATCAGATTATTTTGTCTGAGGAATGCTATTCCTTCTGAATATGATCATTCAGTCTCAGGCTGTTTTTGTTAGAAGAATGCTACTGTTATGAGTATATTCTTTCAGTATCAGCCTGTGCTTTGGTGGCGAAATGCTGTCCTGTCAACTCTAAACATTCTTAGCACCCACATTTTGACTTATTCCATACAATAGCCTAGATACAAGAAGACAGATTAAATTTAGTTCCATCGGTGTAGAAAGTCATCTGTTCTATTATCTATAAACTTTCTTTTTATTTCATGTGAAAACATTTCCATTCAGCTTGTTACACTGCAGTCACATTTTGATCAATGAATTCACCTAACAATCTAACATGTCGGAGTTAGTATTGTTCTTTTTGAAACCCATAATTGCTCTCATATCTCACATGTAACTCCGTTTATCGAATGAGTGCCAGCTGGATTTAGTAATTTAAATAGCTGCAGAAAACGATTCTCACAAGCCCAACACTAAGAGGATTTCAGATTTGGAATGAAGTTAACTCACATTGATTTCCATGCTTGACCATAGGGTGGAGGATCGCGTCCCCCACGAATGAAATTTTGCAGCTGCTCGCCCAAAATTGTTCTTTTTTCCTGGATTACCATGTCTCGAAGATGGATATATTTTCTTCTGAAAGACATCTTCAAATTCATCAAAAGTGAAAGCCATTTTCCCCTGCCAGAACAATAATTTTACGGAATTTTTTTTTTGTTTTGTTTTGTTTTGTTTACATTTATCCTACCTTGGGCTAGAGTCATTTTCGCGTAGATCATAAATAAGGTCTCTTCACTTAATCTACACGATATTGAGATATTTGGAGGAAAAGCATTTATCCTAAGTAACGATTAACTTTGACATTTGAGTGAGCCGCTATGGCTTAAGTACATAGATTAATGTTTTGTAAATATGCAACAAAACTCCCATAAATTTAATTTATTATTTTTTACTGATTTAGTGAAAGAGCCAAGTGGGGTCGGGCTAAAAGCCAAAAAGCATAGCTGTCTCAGATCATCAGTTTTGAATGGAGTCCAGACTTAGGACAACAAGCTTAAAGATATAGTTCTATAAAACCATAAAGAATATAAATAACATTTCGTATTAGTACTTTGAGTGAGAGTTCTAATTTCACATGAACACTTTGGTTTCAAAAGCACTTAGAAAGTAAAATTTGCACCAATTCCTGATCAATAAGGGACTAAGCTACTGAACCAGGAACAGTCGCAACTCTCGGGGGAATAACCTTAATCTGTAGTTTGTAATGTATTAGAAGTGTGATTCCTTTAATATGAACTACTTTTACGAATTTCATAATAATAGTAAATCAAAACAAATGTATGAGAATCGAAAACAAAACCAGCACATTTCAGGATATAAAACGAGGCGTTAGGCAATGCTGTGTTCTCTCCCCAGATCTCTTCTCCCTCTACAGTGAGATAATCATGCGAAATTCGGAGAATCACCCAGGAATTAAGGTGGGCGGGCAGAACATAAACAACTTAAGATATGCTGACGACACAGTGCTAATAGCTGAAAACAAAGAAGACCTGCAAAAACTTCTAAATATCGTTGAAGAAGAAAGCAGAAAGACAGGGTTAGAACTGAACAGTAAAAAGACAGAAGTGATGGTAATCAGTCGTAAACAAGAATCCCCAAAATGTGATATATTCATCAATGAAGTAAAACTCAAACAAACAGAAAAGTTCAAATATCTAGGAACAATAATTTCAAACGATGGCAAAACAAACAGAGAAATATCAGCAAGAACTGCTCAGGCAAAGATCAACTTTCAAAAGATGAAAACAATCCTGACAAATAAACACATCTCCATCGAAACGAGGAAAAGAGCCCTCCAGTGCTACATAAAACCTGTTCTAATGTATGGATGCGAAGCTTGGACAATCTCAAAGCAAATTCAAAATAAGCTGGAAGCAACAGAAATGTGGTTCCTTAGTAGAATGCTCCGGATACCTTGGACCGCAAAGAAAACAAATGAGAGAGTTCTGAATGAAGCTAATAAAAGAAGATCACTGGTCAGAACTATAAGGAAACGTCGAGCCACCTTTCTGGGCCACGTTATGAGAAGAGGAAAACTGGAACATTTGGTAACAACAGGAAAGTTTGAAGGAAAAAAAAGCAGAGGAAGACAAAGGGAGAAGATAATGGATGACTGGCCACATGGCTTGGACCAGGAAAAGTGTCAGATATACTGGTCAAAGATAGGGATTTGTGGAGGGATATGATCGCCAACGCTTACAAGCAAGGCACTTGATGATGATGATGATCAAAAAAAGCTTGTTTTTAGGCCTGCTTCTGGATCCATGCTAAACAGAATTGATGATAAGACATTTTGAAGTCAATGGAAACTGACAGATCCTTTGCATCATCAAAAGTCAAGTTATGTGAAGACATTCAGGCCAGTCTTGAAAGTTGGCTCGAGGATGCCAGTGAAGGGGTGCTGGAAGCTAGCAACGCGTTGGTTTCTCTTCAGACATGGCCCGACATGACTAAAGTTAAATTTTAGAATTGTAAATAACATCTCAAAAGTGCAAGAAGAGTGGAAGGAGGTAAGGAGAGGCATGTTCTCAGGGAGCAAATGGCAAAAGAATCTAGAAGGAAGCTGGCAGCAGATCAACCGGTGATATGCCAGTTGCCCCAACTTCTTAATGGACCTTGTCACCCTCCCAGCATCCACCTCGATTTATCTCACATGAAAATGACAAAGACTGGCTGGAAAGGTCGGCTGTCAAACATCACTATCACCAACCTGATGACAGCACAGCTTCATGGCACTACCAATGAGAACTTTGATTGACTCCACTGAAGCTGTCAAGGAAAAAGGAAAACAAAGGTCGTGTTCCCAACTACAAGGCGAGAGACTCTGGACCCTATGATGCGGCAAGTGAGTCAGATAAGGGAGAGGAAAGGAAGCAAAAAGGAGCAAGATGATCACGCTATCTGGCATTTAGATGGATGACCTCCTCTGCAGCACCAGCGGCAAAACTATGGTCTCTCTCTCTGATGCCGCCCACTCGGAATGTGACAATTTCGTAATCTGAATTTTTCTCTTCCTTGGTCTGATTTGGACTCAGTAGAGATATCTACGAAACTAGTCAAACACTCACGAGGTTACCTTCTATAATTCTTTGGGTTTTTTTTTTCTCTGGTTTGTTCTCTATAATTCTTCCCAACTTGTCTTTTCATTTGTTTTGAAATCTTTCCTGGTTTATTTAAAAGAAAAAAAAAAAGAAAGAAAGAAAACATCATAAATTATATATATTTTTTTCTTGCTTGTTGAAGTTGTTTCCTTACCGCTTAAATTTAAAATTCAAGCTAGTGAAAATCTCTAGGGGCTGGTAGTTTTAAAGTTACTGGCTCGTGGACTAGTGCCCCTTTTTTATTTGCCCATCACTGATAATTATTTACAATGTGGCGTAAAAAAAGTGACTGATTATATGGTTATATGGAATTAATTTCATAAAAATGACAGAGAAATTACTGAAGTAACAAACAGCAAGTAAAAAACCGCACATCCTGGCACCAAAGTTTGTCGCGATTTTGCATGCACAATACGCGAACATCGTAGTGCATTTTTCGGTTGCGAAGTTTTAGGGTTGAATCATATCGACGGTGAAAGTTGCATACCTTGTAAGTCCAAAACTAGTAACAGACTTTTTTCATTTCATTTTAATCTTTTTGGCTCAATGTATCTTCTGACTTGTTTAGTGACAAAATAACAAATAGAAAGGGCCGAAATTCAAGATAGCACAATACGTGTTTCTTGATTGGATCTCGTACTCAACACCTATGTCAGCTTGTTGGATTTCTCCTTACTTTCAGTTCACAGTGTGTTTGAAACCGGCTGAACACGATAATATTTCCCATTTCAGGTGAGTGAGCTATCAAAATTGTAATCCAAATTATCATATTTCTGATGAAGTCTGCATTTGATTACGCAAATAAATTCATTTACATCTGATTAACATAGACATACACGGTTTGTCTTATCAATCTTTTACTGCACGAAAAGGCTCTTCATTAGCCAAAATTAAGTAACACTTTGCAACATGATAGCCCAGGAGTTACACATCTACGTTTGTTAAGCTACCTGTGTCAATTGGTGTCCAACGGTGGATATACACGGTTTGGAAGCCTTCTGTGATCACTAAACTAGGTCTGCGTAGACATCTGTCTGGTTCTAGATCTAAATTTTGAAAATCTAGACTCAAGCCAAATTTATTTGCCCAAAAATAAAGATACTTTTTAACAAAAGCTGATTTCAAAAGTTTGGAAGTAGATATAGAACTAGATATGGGCTAGCTAGAGCTACCTTTTTTTGCAATTTATTTTCCCTAACGCTCGTCTAACTGTTGTTAATGAATTTTTTGTTTTGTTTTTGGTTTGCTGTGAACAGAATTATACTATTAGCCTATAGATCTCAGTCCTTTCCGTCACATATGTAAAAATGTGGTGATAATTTTTTTATTAAAATGTCTCGATATACATTGTATTTTGGCCTGAAACCTTTTCATTTTGTCATATAGCTGAAGATATATGGGTGTGAAAGTAAAAATTTGTAATTATTTTTCATTAGATCTAGTCTATTGTCTAGACCTATAAACTAGATAAGATCTTGAACTCACCATTGGCCTACTTTTTTAATCCACATTGTAAGTAAAACTAGATAGTTAGATTGAACACACAATCTATTGTTATCTTCAGGTTGCTTAAAACTAAACAAAGGGAGGCTGTCAGTATGAATCAACACAGTCGATGAAAGATGCTACTGCTATTACAAGGCGAGAATACCCCTTAATTTAAAAACAAAAAAAAAGAAAAGAAAAGCTTTATTAACTTACGAGTCAGACCTGCTGCAAATCCTAATTCCTTTTTAGTCTAATGCAAAAAAAAAAAATGGTTAACAAGAAATCATGAACGAAATATATGGACTCCGACGGAAAAAAAGGGGAGGGGGGGAGGGAGGAGAGGGTGAGAATGTGCGGGAGATGGGGGATGAGCAAGAAATATGAAAAGTGACAGGGTGATGTTGGACGGAAGAATGTTGGAAAAAGAAGTCCAGAGGAAACTCTCGCAAGGCCAGTTAGTATTTAGTGGTTAGCGAAAACTGATCGAGGGTTTGACCGATGCGAACATTGATAGTGCACCCATCAACGAAGCGAGTGAAGTTTTTACTGAGCTGTGCTGCGCACCTGTAGACGCGGAGGAGCCGCCCATATGGACAAGGGAACTTGAACTTGCCCAAGCTGTTGCGATACAAAAGCAAGCAAGGTGTGAATATGAGCAGTCCAAAATGATCACAAATGGGGAAAATGTACAAAGGAATCGAGAATTGCGTGGCAATTCATCCGAGATGTTAGTAGAAAAGGTCAACAAGGTGTCTCGGGATCCAGTCGCGGACCCCAGAATAAGTGCAAATTAACGAAAGGTCTGGAATGCAGGCTTATAGCGAGCAATTCACCGAGATAGAACTTAATTTAACTTAAGATACATTCCAAAAAATAAAAATGTCACAATGTCGCTCCCGCAGCAAACACTGAACAACACTGTGACTGTCCCACAGTTGAAAAGCAGGCCAGGCACTGCAAGCTGTAGTGTAGAATATTTAAGTACTTCTGACAATATATATGAACTAATGTGCTTGTCACACTGATAATTTCATTTATTTATTTCTGTGCTTGGAGACAGCACAAAATGTCCTTGTACATTTCAAAGCGGTACTGATACAGAGTAAAATTAAATAGCACAGTTCCATCAATGGTACAATCAAAGATACAGTCAAAGGCCACTCTGCCCTGCACCAGCCGGTTCTATTCTTAGCCAAAAACTGAAAAAGGAAAATAACTTCCAGAACCCGTGAATGGGATCTTCACAATTTCTAAATTTCTTCAGAGAGCAAGAATGTCTCGAATATTCCTCTCGTTCTGCTCTGCAAATGCGAACTAATTCTTAATTCCAAATCACTAGTGAATAAAACAAAATTCATTGGTTCTATCCCCAAAAGCCTTCCCCTACCCCTAATGTAGTATAGTCTATCATTGAACAGTAGTACCTCCCAAGACGCACCTTAGTCAACCCAAGCTAATACCTTGGTCGCATCACAGTCATAGGATTGCCTCAGGATGCTCAGATTTCCCAGTTGTACATAGGATTTATTATATTTGTGCGACCGATAGCCTTAGAGGTACTGCAAGCCAGAGAGATACAAGGCTCAAATTACAGTGCACCGTGCACGGAGTCTTTGAACCAAAAAGAATTTACAAAGGAATGCGAAAGGAGACTTTGAACTAAAAAGAATAAACGTTTTGTGACGGAAAACAATATTGGCAAATAGAGACATCAGTATGAAAACCAAAATAAAAGTAATTAAAACAAATGTATGGTCAGTGCTTTTGTATGGTGGTGAGACAATAAACAAAGAAATAGAGAAAAAAAACTAGAAACAGTACACGCGTGGTTTATCAGAAGAATGATGAGGATATCATGGACAGAAAAAAGTCAAATGAATTGATACTGAAAGAGGCTAATCTTGAGCCATCACTAATTAAAACCATAAGACAGCGGCAATTACAGTTTTTAGGCCATATTTGCCGACACAAGGGTTTAGGATACTTAGTAATCTCTGGAAAGATTGAAGGCAAATGCAGTAGAGGTAAGCAGAGAATAACTTTCATTGAAAGTCTTAAGTTATGGGCAATAGGCAAGTGTAGCAATAACGACTTTATAAGGTTAACTGAGAATAAGTTTCAGCGGAGGAACATGATCGTCATGTCTGTTCCAGACAAGTTACCTAATAATGATGAAGACCATGGTACGAATGGTGAGAGCTCGACTGCATCACTACATTGAGCAGAGCCTTGATGAGTCCCAATCAGGATTTCGGGGACATAGAGCATCGGTGGACCAGTTAGTCCATTTTACTAATTTGCCATAGATGCACGGTGAACAAATATCACATCGAGGGTAGTGCACCATTTTGTATATGAGGTTGCAGGAGCATGGAATCACAGGTGAAATATACGGACGGCTAAAAGATTTCCGTACGAACGCTTCATCCGGGGGGGAGCGGGGGACGCGCGTGGCTTTATTTTCTTGCTGTCTGACGGAGCAGACCCGATTCCAATTAATATTTACCGTGTGAACTCAACAAGGAGCTCTCACAAAAATTATAAAATGGTGCTCTGAAAATGCAATCCCTTCAGTATGAATAGAATCTACAAAAAATTTCTCTGCCAACACACTCTAGGGTTTTGAAAATATTCTCTAGATCAAATCTAGGAATCAAATTAAGACTACTTGGTTTTCTTGCACACTTGCCTGTTATAAGCCTAGCGTGTCAAACATGGAGTGTTTAGATAAAACTTCAACATGACAAAACTGATATTGATTTTTCAAATAGAATATGTACTGCTAAACAATGGCAGGATAATGGCAAAGGATTCAGCATACATGGATATCAAAAGAAGCGGAAAATCGTAATTTTTCAATTATCCTTGTAAGTCAAGTCACTGAATCGCAATGTTTTGAGAAAAGGACATCCCAAGTATTAAGTAATTTTTCTCCTTTTCAAAATGATATTTCAGTCCATATGGAGATACATTTCCTCAATGCTTTTTTTTTTAATAGGAAAATACAAATGAGTCTCGGGCAGAGATTCATCTACTTATCTCACAAAGGAGACTCATTCGTCTAGATTGCAAAACAAATTATTAATTATTTATTTTCAGTTTTCTTTGTAAATCTCTCTCTCTCTCTCTCTCTCTCTCTCTCTCTCTCTCTCTCTCTCTCTCTCTCTCTCTCTCTCTTGTTCGCTCAGTATTTCATTCTTTACAACTATATTATTTGCAGAATTCTAAAGGAAATGGAATGGACTAAAAACGGAAAAGGACAGTCAATCAATTAGTATTCCATTTCACAAAATATGGAATGGAAAGGGTGTTAGGAAAAGAAAATGGAAATGGAAATCTCCGTCTTCAAATCAGCATTGCTGGATCTTGCGCAATCATGAGGTATATAGTATTATTTTGGAAAAAATAACAAAAACAACTTACGTGTCTGAGAGTTGGATATGTCCCTATCAAGTTCCGAAGACAATTGAGGGTGACCGGACTGAGCGGTCACAGAATGCACATTCTTACTCGCTGTTGTTCTCACAGCTTTTGGCTTCTCGATAACTCTTTCCTCCATGATAGCAATTTGTGCTTACAAGTGTATTTGGTGTTTCTTCAGTTTAACTACCTTTTTCACTCCATAACTAAAGTCTACGAGCATTCAAAATGTCAATACGTGTAGACATTGTTTTAAAATGTCACGTAAAACAATTACGGTACAAAATTACTGGGACACATCTAGTAAGCATGGCCAATATCACTTCATTTGTCTACTTTTTAGCAATACATCGTATAGCATTGTATAAATGAGTGTACGTTTAACTGTGGGTTAAAATAAATAAATATTCTAAAAATGTATAAATTTTAATAGATTACAACCAATACTGGCCGATGCGTAAAATTTATTACATTTTTTTTTCTGCTGCTCGATTCACTTGTTCATTATTCAGGTTTGTACTAAAACACTTCAGTGATAATCTCTTTGGTCAACCTACGCCCTTGCTGCAATTTATTTCACACGCACATTTTATAAATCATTGGCCACATCTCGATCTAGATCTAGCAAATGTTGCCTCTGGCAAGTCATGATGACATGCTCTATAAAATCCATGTTGATGTATAGACTTACTTCCATTTGTAACAAACCTAACCTACATCCTGATGGCGACACGGCATTACATATAAGTTCTGCTTTTGTTTGTTTTTTTTTTTTTTTTTTCAATTACTTTAACCTAGTGTTTGGTACACTGAGTGTTTACAAGGCTTTAGGGTGACAGCTTGACTTGCTACATCTTGATCTACCAGTATATAATGTACAATGTCCATGAAAGCCACAGCTCCAGTGACTGAAAGAATGAAATTTAACAGACCAGAAAGTAGAAAAAAGGCCTCCTGACAACTGCGGCTCAGCAGAATTTAATATTTTTTTCCATGCATAACAAGAGTGCTGATTGGTATGGCTCATTCAAACACGTGACCTGAGACAGTATGGCAGACGTCGTGCCTCATTCCTTTAAAGATCTCAAGGCCTCCACATTTCTTTCTTTTTCTCAGTGAAGTTTTCTCTTAAGTGTTATGTTTCTTTTTATATTTTATTTATCAAAATCTTATGAATTTAGGGCAGTCTTTAAGGACAGCAAATTTATCTTTAAAATATTATGTGGTAAAGCGAAATTTCGAGCACTTGTAAAATTTTTGTTCACTTTCATATACAACACTTTTTTTCCTCCATCACATGTGAAACCTTTCAGTCATGTATTTTGCAAACTAAAATTAAGTAAAGGACACCCTTTCAATTCAAGGCAAAAAGATTTTTCATGAACAAAGTTATGCAAAGTTGACTAAGTGTACAAAATCACATAAGTAACAGTCTCGATCTTCTGTCTGTGTCACAGTCTCATAAATGTATTGTAAGAGCAGGGAGGGTAAAGGGGGGGGGGGGGGNNNGACAAATAGGAAAACATTTTAAAAGGTAAAACAGGAAAAGACATGGATCTAGGTAAACGTCTTAGAACATCTGAGCAAAGAAACGAGTTACAAAACATAATCACAGATTTAATTCTGCTTCATTCTGATCTGGCACTAAAAAGAAGATTTTAAGAAAGGTATACCGTAAACTACACCTGTAATTTGAAAGGCCTATCAAGCAGTGAGATCCTTTACCACTTTTGTTTTACGAAATTTGAAACTTCTAGTTCTACCTTTTTTTTTTTTTTT
>BLXT01008021.1:559366-569840 GCA_019648995.1 Plakobranchus ocellatus
ATAGAAGGACCAATTATACTCTGGGTGGGCAATATTCCAAAAACACCCAGGAAACACCCCTTTTCCCCTTGTTCAAACCCCTAATAAAACTTTCGGACTCGAACAATCCTGCCTGTTCATCATCACTTCAGACCACTTCAACTTCTTCTGCATCATCCCCCAGTGAGGATCAGTTAAGGTTGATTCCTTTAAGTGACCGTACTGCTAATTTAGAAGCAATGATTTTGAGCATGATGGCAGAATATAACATCTCTTTTTCTGTAGCTCCAAAGCTGGTTGAATTGATTCGTGAGTGTTGTAATGATCCCAAGGCTCTAGCGGGTGTTGCTCTAGATAGATGTGTAGCTGAGGAGAGAAAGAAAGATCTGGACCAGCAGGTGCATGTCTTGACCACCATTGCCAAAGCAAAATCCATTAAGCAGCATGCCATCAAGAAGGCCTTCAAAAGACACCAGTCTGCACTGGGGGGGCCTTCGAAGAGAAGGAAATACTAACTGGGGGATCAAGCAACCCCCCACCCTGCTCTTAGACGCCTGTATGCCTACTCAATGCTATGAACATTGTAAGTAGTGTTTATGTTTATTTTGCTTTCCATCCTCTTTATTGTAAATCATTATTTAATTCAATGTTTGTGAAAAATCGTTGAAAATGTGCTGGGAAATGGGTTTTTTTAGCCTGCGTCAGGATAAAAATGCTTCAGCTTCAGGGGGACGTTGTCCCCCTGACCCCCTACTACTAGGACGAAATTCACCCTGGACCTATAGTCTACGTAAATTTTCCTCCTTTTTCATATTTCCTCACCATCATCACTGTAATAATTACAAATCACAATTAAACAGATGATTTGCGTGGTGTCATCTCAAGTCAACAGACCAAGCCGAGGCTTCTGCTAATTTTTCGATTCCTGATTTCGATCCTTGTAATGTAAATAAAGTCGTAGATTATAACGAGCAACAAATTTGTTGCTTTTGTAAGTTAAAATGATAATGTGTAATGTTGATTCAAAAAGAGAAAAAAAAGGCCTAAAAACGCAGCTTTGAAAAATTGAGCCGCAAGCAAAAGAAAAAAAAAATGATTTAACAAGCTCGATCGGATAAGAACCGTGTGTGCATATATATCTACTAGATCTAGTACTACTACTGTAGTAGATTACTAGATTTAAGATAGGTCCTAAGCGAATTTGGATATATTTCTCATAAGCTCAATGGGTGAAAAACAAAAAAAAATAAAATTCAGGCAAACGAATTATATAACAATTAACATACATTCGATCTTCTTTCAACTCTATATTCTATAATGTATAGTTAAGGTCTAGAGTAGATGTCTAGATCCAAATCTGAATCTAGGTCTAGATTTATAGATCTATCTTTCGAACTAGGCTTGCTCAGTTACAAAATGTACTTCTATTAGTTGTAATGATGAATCTGGACCTCTTTCCTTATCAATCTTTAAAAATCTAGATATCTGCATTGCTGACTATCATTATGTCTAATTGTTTTTTTTAATCGAATAAAATATATTGCTTTCCAAACGCGCTACAGCCGACACAAAGTTTGTGTAATTTATTATTGTTTTTATTTGGGTAACCCTTGCGGTGGTGATGCATTTTTGTAAAAAAGAAAAAAAATGCTGGTGATCGGATCGTATACGACTCGATTACATGTTAAGTGTTATGAGACATCCGTTTTTTTTTTTGGTACTAGAGTCTAGTACATGGGTGTTAGATGACCAAGGGGCCATTGTTAGAAGGCTTACGCAGTTACGGGTACCACTATCAGTTGGCCTACTGTACTTTTATTTTAAATTTTTGGGACCAATAAAGTTTAGATCTACAACTTGGGGATGTAGGCGATACGTTAAAGTAAGAAAACCAAAAAACTCGCCAATGGGCGACTGATGGATCTAATTGATTTGTGGGTGTCAGATACATTTATGTACATCTCAATTTTGCGCCACTTGTTGTTGTACATGCTGCAGAGCATAATTTTTCCCTAGATCAAAGGAAGTAGTTTTTGGCACGTAGGTTTATTGTTGTTTATTGTGCATTATCTTTCCTCTAGTTCTAGGGCATTTTCTTTGTTATGCACAAATAATATTTTGAGAGTTAAATAATGTACATTATATGACGTTTAAAAGCTTAGATTTTCATAACATCAACAGTAATGACATATAACATAGTTTTAGGTACTACCCAATGATGCAATAATGAACACACCATATAATAAATATAAAAAATTGTTTATTTTTCTTGACTCATTAGTATAGATATAAATTTTATATATGTAATTAAAGAATGGAAAGATCTTGGTATCAATATTTAACAATATTCAACGATGGAATTTTGCTCAATACGCCAGAACAATACATTACATGTATTACATTAGAGCTTTCCAGATAAATTCTTTTATAAATTATAGGCTAAAATCATAAACATGTAATCATAAACATGTATTCATGGCACTTTTTGTGGGAAGGCTGATTTACAGGGCAAATAAACTTCTTAGATGGCAAATATCAGCACAAATTTCCTTTAAAAAAAAAACAAACTTCAGATATAGAGTGGAAACCTGGTATAACAGGGATGGTGGGACCACAGCAATAGTCCTGTTATATCAGATCCCTGTTAAATCAAAAATGCACGGGAAGTAAGTATTTATGGACTAATCAGCATATTTTGTAAAAAGCCTGGATGATTTCATACTTTTTGTAAATGGGCCTATCCCAGGATTATCCCGCATGCCTTGCCGTAACATACAAATAATTCTCAAAGCATAAACATATTTATTTATAAGTGAAGGTTTGTTCACCAATGTGTCCATTATAAAGATGAGTGGTGAAAGGGCAAAAGACTACATCGCCTACTCAAGTTGATCGTCGACTTGATTCGTCATTGCATACATTGTACAGGTTCAGGGACTGAAACAGCCAGGAAACGCCAAGATCGTTATTTTATTTCGCAGGTTAAATTTACACCATGACGATCTTGTAAATGTTTAAAAAGAAAATTGAATGATTTTTCGAACCGGCCAATTTTATTGCCGCTATTTCGTAAAAAAAAAAATCCCGAATTCTGCTGCTTTTATTCGAAAACGTAAGGGAGTTTTTTTTTCCACTTTTGTCGTCCGATTTAGACTAAAGATCTTTGCGATTAACCGGCATTCATTTATGCAAATGAATATGGCTAGAACATGTATTGTATGGCGTTGTCAGTAACAACACTTTTTAGCGGCCGAAACATTTTCGTCGCTTGTTGTGAAATTTGAAACAGTCTCTTATTTCTCACTTGCGATTTTTCTCCAATAGATATAAAAGTAAACTGAAATCTCTATGGAAAGGAGCTTTTGATAAATTTTAATCCTCAGCTAATTCCCATCTACTTTTAAAAAAAGAAGACACCCGCGCGGTTTGGACGTTGATGTGCTTCTCGGGCTGGTGGAAGTCGCCCTTTTTCTGAGGTAAACGCCGGAGCCTGGTCCCCTCGTTTACTGCATGGCTCTTCGGAGGAACATCCGCATAATTTTAGCTGCCATACTCATGACAACTCGGTCATTGCAACAGAGGATTTCGTTCGCGGGCTTTAATCTGATGTTAATTTCGTCTGACTCTGTGTGAAAAGAATAGTTGCTTTGCTTCTATCTGAGCTCGCCAGGCGGGTTTGGGGTGCTTTCTTTCAATTCTTGTGTCTTTTTAAATTTGAGATCCATCCTCCCATGTGTAATTTCAGAAAGAAAAAAAAAACCAAATCACTAACTTTAAAAGGCAAAGTGTCTTTTTAAATTTGAGATCTATCCTCCCTTGTGTAATTTCAGAAAGAAAAAAAAAACCAAATCACTAACTTTAAAAGGCTTTCTGCAGCTTAGAAATGTTCAATATGGCTCTATAATGAAATTCCAAGACTCTGAACTCTGTACGGATTATGTCTAGATCTCACGGAAACACAGCAACATTTCAACCAACATTTATGAGAAATGAGTACACTCAGGGATAAAAACTGAAAGTAATGCAATGAGATGAAGTTTTCCAGATAATATTATCATAAATAAAAAAAGAAAAATCAGTATTATATAAAAATTCATAAAGAGGCACATTAGATGTACACACATATATATACGAGAACAATTACAAAATTATATAATTAAAAATCGCAACAACTTCAAATTAAGAGAATGCACTGGTAAGTTTAAAGGCCTTCACATTTTTCAATTTTTAAAGCTAACATTTGCTCTAATAATGTTTTGTTTGTAACTTTTATTTTCTAAAAGCTGATCATTAAGATCAATCTTCAGAAAATAGAAAATTTGGCCAAAACACATTACAAGGGGAATCAAAAGTTGGAATACCTATTAATTTTTCCCAGCAATATATATATATATATATATATATATATATATATATATATATATATATATATGATAATTTTTTTCCTAACATCACATGTGTCCCTTTGAGTTGTAGTCATATATTTTGCAAAAGAATCTATGCAAAAAGGCCTTTCTCTCTTTAAATGTTCAAACCTTGGAAATCAAAACTGCACAGATCATTCAAAGAATGCAAAGCCTTTGAGAACAAAATCATGCATCAGTCTCTCAATCATCCGTGCCATTCTTTCTCATGAGCAGAATCAAAGTTATGCTTCTATCAATCATTTTCACAAATAATTTTGAAATATGAAACGTTTCAAACACAAACAAGTTGAAAACATATGACCTGTAATGATGTCAGTATGCTTGTACAAGGTCGGGTCATTGTGACCCATATACACTTTTTTTCATCACAAAGTACAACAGATACACAGTACAAAATAGCTGCAAATTTTTAAAGGCATGATATTGGTATTGGATTTATATAAAGCACTTGAGGACCAGTCACATACTCCTTGCTTTTCCATTGACCTTTGCTATACTTGAGACTATTTTATTTTTTCCCTACAGCACCTTTAGTTTAATGATTTGGAAGAAAAACATTTAAAAAATACTTCAAATCTGCAGCTCTAAGGGCTGCATATATCAACTTCTAACATTCTGTGGAGTCCATATATTGGTATATTACATTAATTTTCTTTCACAGATTGAAGTACATCTCAACAACATTTCTTAAAGAGTTATTTCCCCCTGCCTTGTAGGCCCTTGTTTCTATCTTGCATCAAGTGAACTTAAACTGACAATCATTTTGATGTAAAATATTATAATTAAGCATGATTTGCTGATTTTCTTTGAATTGTTGACAATTGAATCATATAATTTTTTTTTCTCTCAAGAGTAATTCCCCCCTGCGTTTTACGATTTATGCCTTTGTGTATTCCAAATTCCTGCCTTGCATCACCTAAGCTGACAATCATTTTAATGAATAATACGATAATGTGATTTGATATATAAATTTTCGAAAATTATTTAATATGGCATTCTTTTTTTTTTTACTTCTCTGCATAAATTTGTCAATAAGCTGAAAGCGTACCTTGGTGAATAAATTTCAGCCATTTCTTTTACGATAAGGCTGTAAAAAAATTGAGCTCATTTTCTCTGTTACAGAATTATGCCTCAGAAAGTTTGATGCCCTTTGTGTTTACTTTTTGAATTATTAAGAACCAAAAACGGCATTGCCAAGCTTTGCGCATAATTGTGAAAAATGGCCCTTCAAAAAATAAGAAAAATATTCGTAACTTTCTTAATTTTCCTTACAGAACAATGATTTTGACACCACTTTAATAGGCTTAAAAACTTGCACATAACGAGCATAATGAAAAAAAAAATCAGTTTGGACTACCTAATAACAGACAATATAAAATTTTACAACCCAAACATAAATGCTAATACTTGTATTGCAGCATGGACAAAGACTGAAAATTATAACCTTGTGTGTATGGATCTACTCTGATGTGGTTTCACATTTCTCCTGGAGCCCAGGCACAGTCTTGCTTTCCTTGCTGAAAATTTGGTTCTTGTTCAATCCCAGGCCAAACATCATGCATCCCCCACTGAGGTCAAAGTTCATGCATGGCTAAGGTCCACAATAGTGTCCTTGCCACAAGACATGAGGTGGCTTTTGCTATCAAGGCAGTCTTGTATAGAAGGTGGATTTTGCTCTCTAGCCTGCTCTTTTTTGCACCTAAGCTTATCCCATTTGCAAAAGGCTACAATCACCAGTATTACAATTAGAAAGACTGCTACTGATGGCACAGCAATGGAAATAATCCTGTCATCATCCTTAGGGGGGCATTTGTCACACTCCCTATTTAAATGTTTTGACCTGTCCATGCACTTTTCAGGGGGACATGGTTGACAAATAACATCTCCAGAGATACAGTGGTTGCCAACAAAATACTCTCCCTTGGAACATGCTCTTAATCCTGTCGGAATGTCTTTGGGATACTTATCTAGACAATTGATGGCATCTTTGCTTTTGGAGGCTCTGTCTGTATATATACAAGACTCATTTCTCTTGCGCATCCCTTCATCAGGACAGCATTTGCTGTCTTCATCCTCAGTGCAGAACTCTGCAAAGAACATTCCACTTTCGGTGCAGTTAGTACAAAGTTTACAGAGATTGTCTGATAAATGTGGGTCACGAAAAAAATTTAGGCGACAAGTGATCTTGACATCTTTAAACTTATTGCAAGGAGTATCTATGTTATAGTAAGGACTATTCATATCTGCCTTAGTGCATATCTTACAAGAAGTTATTCTGTGGTTAATCTCATCCATGTAACTTTTACCTTCTTTGCAATCACTGCAAATTTCTTTGCCCTGTGACTGATTAAGAAATTGTCCCTCACTACAATGCAAACTGTAATTACTTTCACAAGAGCTCCACTGGACCAGTAGTATGTCAATCAACAGTGCTTGCATGGCTCTGCAATAAAAACAAAATTTTTTTTTAAGTGTGAAAAATGATACACTGAGTTTTATGTCTTTCTGTCTTGAGTACTAATATTCTAAAATTTTGAGATACCCTGAAGCTTAGAAAGAGAAATAAACAAGAAAATATATTTTCTTGATGCACATTGTTTATTTACTGCACAGAAAACACAACAAAGATGCCACATGAGCCTGATAAAATTTCCTGAATGCTTAAGTGAGGACTCAAAACCGATCATAATGGGCCAGTCGAACAGACAACAGCCCATGAACAACTAAAACAAAACAGCGTTTTGGTAAAAAATGTCTGCTTTCTGATTTCCAGAATTTCAAAATTTCTGAAACGTGGCATCTCTGACACAAGCTTTCTCTTGAATAAATTATGGGCACAATAATAATTTGAAGATCTTGCCTTAATGACACCAAAAACCAAACAGATGAAAATAATAATAAGGCAAATAAAAGAGCCAAAAATGAATGTGTGAGAAATTAGCAAATTATATTTCATGCATATTCTGTTGCTAAAAATTTATTCGCCATAATGAAAAGGGAACCAATATTGAACCTACATATGAATTCACTCATTATATATCTGAAATGATCCATTCTATATTTGTCTAATTTGCTTCTTAAGAAACCAAGTTTTATGACCATTAGTACTATTCCATAATGTAACGCATTGGCAAAAAATTGATTCATTGGAATTAGTCAGCTTGCCATTGATTAAACTTAATAAAAATACATAAATAAATACAATAAATTCAATAAAAAACTGAATATAAAATTTTCCGTATTATATGGTTTGCTCAAATATTCCATGAAAAATTAAAAAAAAAAAAACATTGACAACCTTTAACTTGCAAATCGTGACTATGTTTGTGAAAAAATACTGATGATCGAGCCGTCTAAGACCTGATACTTTCAAAGAGACACTGGTGAAAGGTTGTGCGAGGCTGGCCAGCTTGCAAAACGAAGATGTTAACTAAGTTTTTTCAGACAATGTCCAAGACTCTTCAATGGAATCTTTGATCTAAAATACTAATGCGTAATTTTGGCTTGAAAAACGTAATTTATTATATTGTCTTGTAACGGCTGGCAGCTCTGCAGTGATAATAATCTTACTTGCTTGTAAAAGAAGCTTTATTCATCATATGTCTGGATGCAGAAGTCAGTCAGAAAGATGTTACCGATGGTAAATGTTTTTGGAACAAGTGCAGGTGTTGTTTTTTTCACTTCTCTATGGACAGTAGCTGATGTGGTGTATTTTCCCTTTTTGTTAATTTCTCTGAGGACAGTAGTTGATGTAGTGCAATTTCTCTTTTAAGAGCTGTCAGCCTTGCTTAACACTCAAGTGATGATGAAACTGGAGACAAGGGGAAACAGGGAAAAAATGATTTTAACACCCTACATGACAGCATTGTTTGCACTGAAAAAAAATGCATTCTTTTCCACTATCATTCAAAAGTTTCAAACTAGCAGAGAAAAAAAAAAATCCCACGATCTGGAGCACTTCCATTAGAAATTTTGTGTTTTAGACTTCAGCTTTTGCTATTTCCACTGTAATTTGCAAAGGTACTAGTTAAGATAGCTAAAAACTAAGTCATTAGATTTAAATACAAGAATGGTCAGTTGGAGAAGTTAAGATTTATTAAATAAACACCACTGTCCCTACCTTGAATGTTACTACGACTTGACCTTATGAGGACAAAAGCTTAAGTGACCCTATTAACATCAAAATGCTAACACTTTTCCATATTTGAAAACATGTAATGATACGCCATGATAATTGATCACAAGTATAAAACCAAATACAAATCTCTTGAGAAAATCATAATTTATCTTCTCAATGTGATCTTTCTTCTTAAGCAAGCAGTTTTGAGTGTATTATCAGCTTACATAACATGATGATCTTGAAAACTATTTCACGACTGTCCTGAAAGAATAATAAGGAAGAAAGATTGCCTCTATTACTAGTTTTTTGTTGCTGTTGCTTGCAAAATCAATATATTAGACTTCTCTTATAGCAATATTGATTGAGTACTTCCACAACTTTAAAATCTTAAGTCTACAGTATCACTGATTTATGAAGTACACAGAAAACAACCATCTCGAACAAATCAAAACGTTTAAGAAGGCTGTCAGTTGTTTTTTTCATTCAAACATTTGTCATTCTCTATTTTTTTTTGTTTAAATTGAAAAAGTGTAATGCTCACAGAAAAACTGATAACAAATCAACAGTTTTTAAACTGTGTAACGGATTAAGTATAACTATTTAAATATACATAAACTTTTCACACAGCCATAGCTTCATAGTACATTTCTTTGGGTTATACACCGATGGTCAACTGATGCAGTTGCACAGCAGTAACTGCTGCTTCAAATTGGTCATAAATCATCTTCAAATTAGTCGTATTTTTGTTGTTGACATAACTTTTCTTCAGATTTCTCTAATAGTACATGTTGCCTATGGACAGGCCAAATTTGTTGTTGCATTGAATTAAATTTCTTTATGTCACATAGATTTTTATAAAAAACTTTTCTCCGCCGAGCTTAGGCAATCCTGCAGAATTCATCAGAACAGCCTGACTTAAAAAGCAAACATTCCTAAGAAATGAATGAACTTAAAAATTTTGTCTCTTTTGATTTGATCATTAAAATGATCCTGCAATATGGCATGCACACAAGAGAAGTATATTTGATGAAGGCTAGAATGCTTACTAACTTGAGAGCAGAGATATATATCATAGTATACTTATAACTATTGAATGACATGAACAAAAAACACAATTACTGCTGAGCACTTGCATTTTATTTATAAATTAAATATGAATTGGAACTGATCAACTAAAGCTCAGCTACCATTATCCAATATGGTGTTCTGAAGTGATCAATTTTTCTCCAAAAATTTTAAGATTTATATCTAGGGCCTAGATCTCTATCTTCCCTTTTGGATGAAATTAATTGTTATCAAAAAGTATGCCTAATTCTAAACATTCTTGATAATGGTTGGTAAATTTTTACAATTGGCTAAAATGGCTTTCATTTCATCATCATTAATGTGAATAATGCTATGTGTGCATATTTGTAAGTCTTTTCTTGTTATTTTTTAATGTAAAATTGTGATGTTATAATCTTGATACATGTGTATGTTTTAAACTTTTCAAAAAAAGATCTAATTTAGATCTAGATCTAGTCTAAATTCAAGGTCCTATCATCGAAATGGCATACAAAATCAAACAATTTTTTCTCTAAAGCCCTGACCATTACCGACTTATAGCTGCATTCCATTCCAATGCGAACTCAAAGATTTTCATTTGAAGTGGACTGGCAATCTAGATTTAAATTCAGATCTAGATATCTATATCTTATCTAGACACTTAGTCTACCTAGCGTAACAGAGTACATCAATATATACGTGTACTAAGCAGGAACGACTGAACTTTTGGGGGTTTTTTTTAAAATCATTGTTGTTATTATTATAGAATCGGAAATTCCCGCTGATTGGTTCGAACCATTGAAGTGATGGACTAGACATCTGTGCCACAATGTCAAAGCAGATGAGTGTTTAGCCTTTTGTGTAATGTGGATTCCTCCTCTTGCAGTGGTTTGTATATCTCAGG
>BLXT01008021.1:580590-594634 GCA_019648995.1 Plakobranchus ocellatus
AAAAAAAAAAAAAAAAAAAACTACTTTAGGACTTTAACCCTTTCCCCTCCAGCATATTTCCCACCCTTTCCCTATCAGCTAGGGGATTCACACCCGTATTATAGAAAAATACTGGCAGGGTGGCTTACACCCGTACACTTTCATATAGAAAAATACTGGCTGGTTGATCACATCCGTATAATTTCATTAAAGAAAAAAAGAAAAATGCTGGCTAGGTGGTTTACACCCATATATATTATTTGACATTGCTGTCAAATTATCAAATGGATTTGGCCTTTTTTATTTTGTCAATTCCCAATGAACCTCTTCAAGACATAATCACTCAGGCCAAAATATAAAGGTTGAGGAACAGCCTGGTCTTTCCGTGGCCGATGTGAATTAATTTAAAACATTCCCAGTAAGCTGGCCAAGTATGGAATAAAATTCTTCTAGGTGTGTGATAAATAACGAAACCAGTTATCCTCTCAAAAGATTTCTTTACCTGGATCGATAACAAACTAAACCCATCCAGTTACAGAAAGCAATGTAGCCATTGGGACCAAGACATTTTTTTCAAGTTGATCGAGGACTTCAAGGAAAGTTGGAGAAATATCACCTGCAACAACTTCTTCCCTAGCCTTGATATAGCAAAGAGATTGATGAAGGACAACCTGACAGTGGTGGGTACACTCAGAAGAAACCAAGCATTTTTGCCTGAGACCTTCCAATCAAAAAACATCTGCCCCTGAAAAATCAGCTTTTCCCACCTGGAAACAATCGTTATCTTTGGTGCCTTATTCGGGGCAAGAAGGGGAAGAATGTATTCTTGCTGAGCACGGTGCATTCTGTTTCTAGAAGGTGCGAGACAAGAGTGGAAAGCCTGAGATTGTCTTGACCTATAACAAGTCCAATGGAGGCGTGGATACAATGGGCCAGGTAGCTTATGCCTTCACTGAGAAAACTACTTGGGTTTTGTTCAACATCATCGATTTGACCACTAATGCTACCAGAGTCATAAGGCAAGCAAGTTGCGTCATGATGATAACTATCAGCTTTCATCACTGCTTCTAGAAGAGAACTGGCACTCCAGCAGGTGTGAAAGAGAACATCTGGTCCAACCCTCAAACTTCCCGTCAAACAGAACATTGACACTTTTCTGAAGTCTCTCCTCCCCACACCTTTTTAGACAGACCCTCTCTCAGAGCTAAAGGGAGAAGCCCAAACATATGCTGTTGCACAACCTGAGCCCAACCGGCAAGAGAGATGAGCCCTATGTCCTGCAAAAAAGAGACAGAAAGATAAAAATCTGCTGTTCAAAGTGTGACTGCCATATTTACAAATACTACACAGTTCTGATGGGCACTGGCTGTTCTAAAAATGTCTTTCTGGTTCATTTTTTCCCTATTTCCCCCTTTCAGATACTATGTATTGCATGCTTTTATTTGTTTGCATGATAAATCTTACATGTTTGATTACACTCTTTATGTTGTCATGATAAAATCTACTTATTTGATGTAGGGCTTTATCCACCCAGCCAGTAGAACTATATAAAAAGTGTACGGGTGCCAACCACCGACCCAGTAGAGATCGGTATAGATTTTTCTTACGTTCATTGTCATACAACTCGTGAAGATAAGAAACATTTCATTTATGCCAAAGAATTCAATAAAATAAATTTGAAGATTACATGGTGTCTTATGCATAATAGTCCAGGCATTTCAGAGTTATGTTCAGGTTAAGTGTGGATCAGGGTATAGTATACCCAGCCGGTGGGGAAAGGGTTAAGCGTACAGCATTTACATTCTTGATACGTTGATAGCATTCTACAAAAGCTGTAATTTTTTGCTATAAAGAAAAAAAAAAGCTGCGTTATGGAGGATACTTCATTATCCAGAACATTTTTGTTTAATTTGAAAAGCGATGACATCACCAGCAGACGTTGGAATGATAATAGATTCACTTGTTGTTGTTAAACCTACCAAGCGCGATGAGATTGAGATTGGTGTTAATTTTTATCAAATAATCTGGGAACCAAGATCAAGTCTCTAAAAAGTGATTTTTTCAATTGTCGATTCTTAAACACATTTTCTGAGAGAGTACTCAATTGGATCCATCTATTTTATATTTAGCATGACGGTGTAAGCCGTGCTGAATATTTTCAAAAAGCTGCTCCGCATCGCGCAGTTTCGGCTACGTGCTTGTCATAATTTAAGAAGTTTAAACAAAACAAAACAAAAAAAAAACATACCAAAGTTAAAAGCGCTGGTAAAACGCGTAGTCTAATTACAATTTTTAAATCATAACGCGCTACTTTTCTTTTTCACAACATGACACAGTTTAAAAGCTGCCATACAGTTATGTAATGTCCCACTAAAAAATGCCTTTTTATTTTCTCTTAATTCATTTGAAAATGCCATAACTCTTACCATTCTTCTTCTCTCTCCACGGGGGCGTCGGTAGCACAGTGGCTTGCGAGTCCGCCCAGAGATCTGCAGGGACCCTTCTGTCGCGGGTTCGAGCCCCGCTATCGGCGCCCTGGCCTGACGGAGGGCCTGAAAGCCTGAGATCACCTTGTTGTGGACTGGCTATATACAAAAAACTCAAAACTCAACTCTTCTCTCTCCACAACCGTTAGTCAGTGATGAAGTGGACTACATCCTGATCATGAGGTAGAATTTATTCACATTAAAATCACGCTTGTAGTTTTCTCCCAATATCAAAGTCTATTAAATGTTAAAAGCAAAGGGTGAAAGATAAGTTCCATAGATGAAAAAAGCAGTGATCAATGGTCTTATTCTATATAATATGTGAGGGGGGGGCGCCGACAGGCTTAACTAACTCGTTTTATAACACGTCACATTAGAACAGCTCTGACCCACAACACAGTGTGACAAAATACGCACTTAAAACACACTAAACTTAGTTAATACAAGTGCAGGGTAAAAAAAAAAAAAAAGGAATACATTTGATTAAACAAGACTATTACTTTTACACTGATGTCCGCAAGGAAAATAACTGGCAACCCGGTATTAAAAATATCCAAAGGAATACAGAAACACAGAATTAAAAAATCTGATATTGGAAGAAAAAGTATATAACCTAACCCCCAAAAACAAAACAAAAAACTAAAACAAAAACTCAATCGAACAAACCAGCACTACAAAAAAAAAAAAAATGTAATAAAACTACATCAAAACCCTGATAAAAATCCAATAAAAATCATAGTAAAACTTTAATAAAACCTCAACCCAAAATGAAAACCCAACCAGACCGACCCTCCCAGTGTTGAGGGAAAATATCAGAGGTCACACTAATAAATATACACATGTCTGACTGATTAGAACAATTTACATCAATAATGAATAGCATGGCAAAATATTAACTACTTCATTTAGAGCCAGAGTAAAGGTTATTCATATATGTCAAAAAGGTACACACTATAAAGAAAAGGGGATATAGAGATTATAGGTAAAAAGTGAAGTAGGTCCCACGCTTAGTCTAACTTAGCATCGGGGAACCAGGAGTTGGGTCCCGGTTGTTCTTGGCAGACGGCATTTGAGGTAGTTTGCCATTGTTTTCCTCGCCAGCTTTACTTTCGCCTGCTCGTAAGAGACCTAGCTACCCATTTAGTGCTGGGTGGACAGAGTAACAAGAAAATCTTACTTGGCCCGGACTGGGAATCGAACCCCAGTCTTGGATGGTAGCCAACTGCCCTACTAGATGATCCACCGCTCCCCCTAGATTATAGGTATTTAAACGAAATGAAAATCGCAGTTTGAACACACAAGAGAATATATACTTGTGACTAAATGAAAAAAAATATCAGCATGTCCTGTTTCTGAGATAAAACACAACACTACTTGTGTCAGATCTTTTAGTGTCAGGCTAAGCAACGAAAAGATTTGTATTATTCTGGATACATAAAGATTAATACAATTTTTTTGTTGCTTAGATAAGGTAAAATAAAAGCAACCCTTAAAATCATCATCATCATCAGATACCTTGTCTGGAACAGACATTGGCTATCATGTTCCTCCAGTCATACCTATTCTCAGTTAACCTTATAAAGTTAATAACCCTTAAAATAAAACAGAATAAAATAGAAATCCCCGACTACATAGAGAACAAACCAGAAAATTCATCATCCATAACCTGGAAGTAACTCGAGGTGCCCCAAACAACTCAATGTTTTGAAGAGTTATAATCTTTGATACGTCGTAACCAGCCATTATTTCCTATCGTCCGTATATATATTAAAACAAAACAAAAGAAAGAAAAAACAACAAGAAACACATATTTGCATTACTTTAAAAAGGGTATAATAGACGCGGACAAGCGAAATCATTATAAACATCTCCACAATGTATCTTAAGAAAAGCGAAATATGAATTATGTTAAGCACCATTGCGCCCATAACGCACACTCTTGCGGCTAAATGCAGGATGAAGCCAAGGAAAAGTTACTCTCGGCGCGGTGGTTGCAATGATAGAAAAGTTGATTCTCACAGAAAAGAGTGACCAATTTCCGGGGCGGCGGTTGCGAATATAAACAATAAAACGAAAGTGTGTTTTACGATCCACAGATTCTTATATTAAAATTACACATAGTATCTAAGTTTACCTTTTGCCTTGATAATCACGTACTCGATTTGTCATGAACCAACAATCAATATAATGCGACAAAACAAAATGAGAGGTGATAAGAATTGATAACTTACCGCTTTGTTATTTTTTGGGGGGTTTTTTGTGCTCTTCAATTTCAAAGCAATAAATCCCCGATTTAAATATTGTTTTTGTTTGCGTTTAGACTGTTATGGTGTACATGTATCTATTGATATCTATCTCGCCAATTGCCTTGTTGCACAATACTATTTTTAAGTTTTTTTCCGAACTTGAATATTGTCGCTAGCCACTACTAACTGTTGCCCGGTCAAGGCTACTGAGGGGTTTCTATTAGATCTATATAAAAAAATTCAGACTAAATAGAAAATTAACAGCTATACAAATTAGATATATTATTGCACAGATTGACTCGTCCTTTATGATTGCTTATTGACTCTAAAGTTTTTCCATAATGTATGATCAGATTTTAAAGTTTTGAGGTTAGATCTACGGTTGCTTGCTAGGCCGACTAGTTCCATTTTCGATAGTACAGTTGAAACGGATCAAATTAAGCAATAAAAAACTCACCCTACGCTGTACTTTATGTTTCTAAATCCATCCAAGGGTATCTCAGGTTGAAATGCAATAAACTCCGATTTTTTTACAAAGCTGTTTTCGAAAAGATGGGCTAAATCGTTGACACGCTGGTCTAGTGTTTAGACAGAAAAATGCAGTAACGTCTTAGTGGTCCAGAGCCCGGAAACCAGGTGATGGCCGGTAGTGACGTTTCGCGGCAACAAGGCAATTGGTGCGATGTCACAAGAAAGTGTTTAACACGATTCCACGTTGATAAAGTGCTCATTTAGAATCTCTGATACAGATTTGTGTAATATTTTTTTTAATTGGAACACCCCTTTAACCGAAGAGGGGGTCGTTTGAAGACAAGTACTAAGGGAGATATCATTGAGATGAAGCTAAAAAACAGAAAGTTCAACAAAGGAGGTTTCAGCGCAAACCCTAGAGCCACCAACTGCCTCAGCCCTTTGATATAGATCTAACAAGCTGATTCTTAATTCCACTTTTTTATATCTCTATTCCAGATTAAAATTGGGTGCCTTTTTTTGTTGAGCACGCACTGAGTTATGCAAGAAAACATTCATTTAAGTAGTCTAGTCCACATATTGATTTGAGTATATTTCGAACGAGCTTTACTTTATCCTGGGCTGAAAGCAATGCATTTAAACAAGGTAGGCCTACAAACCGCTCAATGTTAAAGAATTTTTCTTCTATGAAATAATATAATTTCTGGTACAGCAGTTTGTATACATCCTAAACCTGCTATAATTATGGTCTTACAACTCAGTGTTCAGTTGACCTCATGATTGAAGGTTTTGTCATGGTCCTCATTGCAGTACAATGAAACAATGTACCCATCCAATCAATACCATGACTGTAAAATATCTTCCCTTACAGGTCAAGTGTTTTCTGTTTTATTATTTTTTTTTTTGTTTTTTTTTTGTAGTTTGTAGCTCAGCTGATGCTTTATCATTGAATTAAAAAAAAATGCACATTGTGCTTTTTGATAGTATTGGTAAATCCTTCTTCAGGATTGAGACAGGAGAATCGAATAAATAAAACAAAAAATTTAAAATATTCTTTGATTATTTACTATCAAAATGAAAATAACCTCATTCTTTTAAAAATATTTCCTTTCTAGTTACCTCACCTCCTAGAATGCTAGAACTACCAGAGAGGCACCAGAAGGAAAAACAGTGGTTTGCTTCTGACTATCTGACCCCTCGGGGGATCTCAAAAAATCAATATGAAGAAGGCATCATGTCCAAATTCCATCATTTGGAATAAGCCTTGTCGAGAAATTATTATGAATTATGGTAAGATTTTACACCCCCCCTTAACTTTTTCGTGTTCGAATAGGGTCTAATAGATAAACAGATTTATGGAAGAAATCTGATTTTTCTTAAAAATCTTGGATAGCTATGAGAATGTGATGATAAGATGATGATATTGATTTTTTTTTTGGGCAATCATAGTTCTATTTTAAAGCTCTCAGATTAATTGACACTTATTTCACTGAGACTTGCAAACACACCCCAAAAAATCAATGCAGATATTAGGCATATATCACAAGGAATTAAGCTTGATGATGCAGAGATCATAATCTGATTATTGTGATTATGATTATTATGATACTCAAGGTCGTGTTTAAGGTGATTTTGAAGAATAAGATGATGACGCTATCAGTAATGATAATGCATGTATGAATAATATTGAAGATGATCGCTGTGCTTATGAAGATGATGGTGGTGGTGTAATAATGATGGTGCAGTGGTGATACTGACGATGGTTGTGGGGTCAAAGAAGAGAAGCTTAATGAAAGAAAATAAATGATGATGAGGATCAGGAGGAAAATAGTGCTGTGCTTATGATGATGGTGATGCTGAGGGTGATGGTTATGCTGCAATTGCTGATCAGGTGGATAAGGTTATAATGGTCACAGAATAAAATATTGTAAGGAAATAAATGGAGACAGAATTTGGAAAGAAGACACTTAGTGAGTATGTGCAAGTCTTAGAATTAAGTGCCATGTTTATATTATATATTTCATTGAAACTCAACATCATATTATACTGCTAATTCCTTTTTAGGAAACACAGCAGATGAAATGGCTGTGCTCTGCTCAGAGGGACGGGATGGTTGGCTTTTGCCCAGCCATATCTCTTGGTTGTTGGAAAAAGCGACCCTTTCACAGAAGGAAGCTATCTGCCTTTGCCTACCAGGGCCAGGTCCAGAGGAATTGCAACAGCTCTTTTTTGCAAGACAGGGTTAAATCAAGACTTTATTTTTTGTAACAAATGTAGGCAAAAATAACGATGGTACTACCTTTTTTGCAACACCACAAAGACCAGGGTGCCACTGGATCCTTGTTGTGGTGGAGATAGAGGGACCAGATATTCTGTACTGTGACAGCTTAGGATGGGTGTGTCCTCCAGATATGGTCCAACATTTAGAACAGTTTACTCTGCCACTTGGATTGTCAGTTGTTGGATGTGCTGTGCACTTACAATACAGCACAAGCAGCATCTACAATCACTACAATCATCTATGTAATTCAGTATGTACAAACTATCCTATTCAGAAATGTAGCAAAGTCTGTGGAATTATTTCTACAGTCTGTGCTGTCATAGGCGCACTTGATAAACATAAATTTTCAGAGTTAACTGGGCCTTGTTTTGGGGTAAAGCTATATCTGCATGATCCAACTAGATATGAAAAGTATTTGCGTCGAGTGCTGATTACATGGTTTGTGACAGAGAAAGTTACCTTAGACCTTTTATTTCCAAATTATCAGCCTACAAAAAAATGTAAGCTTTGCTAAAAGACCAAGTGAGATGGAACTGAAATTTGAGTATGCAAATCATAAGATTAAAGTCGTTCCTCAAGATGCTTTGTCTGAAATGCGGCAAGGCAAAGTTAGTGCTGTTAATGATAGATATGTCTTTTCTCAAGAGACTTTTAGTTTAGGAGGCATGGCTGACAAGCCAAAGAAAACTTGTATAAATGAGAAAAGAAAAGTCTTAAAATAAAAAAGCAATTTCCATATCCAGTGTGCACTTTCACATTGAATAGCAGGCAAGCTCTGTTGAAGCACACGAAGTGCAAACATGCTGATATTACATCACTTTTTTCCACACAGTAAGCATCCAAATATTAAATGTACACTCTGCAATATATTTTTAAAGACGGTTCAGGCTTTAGTTGACCATCTTCGGATCAGTCACAATAAAAATATTCATGTATGTACTAAAAACTTTGTAAATAAAGATGAGTTCATGCAATGGAAAAGTGCTCATGGAAATGATTTGGCATCAAAATTTGTAAAAGATTATGGAACTAAATTTTCTTCTGTTTTTTCTACAAGCATTTATTACTGCCGCAGATCTGGCAATGATAGGTTGGTTTCTAACTCTTCAAAATGTAGGAAATTACAAGGTACTTGCAAAATTGGAAACAAATGTACAACTTTTATGACAGCTAGAACTAACATAAAGGATGGAACAGTAACTGTTAAATATTGTTTAGACCATGTTAGTCATACTAACAAATTAGGACACCAGACTATTTCTGCAGATATTGCTGGCAAACTTTCCCAGGGTATTGAGCCAGGTAAAATTTTAAACATTATAAGAGATGAAATAGTAGAAGTTAATAGGGATGCCTTGTTGACTCGAAAAGATATCCATATTATAAAACACCAATTTAATATTTCAAATGCCAGAAACCGAAAACACAAACAAGATGGTATAAGCGTAGATCTTTGGATGCAAGAATAAAAAAAAGATTCAAGTAACCCTGTAATTTTCTATAAACCTCAAAATGTAGCTCATTCCTTTCTTAAAGATGAAGATTTTCTTTTATGTTTTCAAACTGATTTTCAAAGAACGATGATGCTGAAGTGTGCTATTAAAATGATATGTTGTGATTCCACTCATCAGACTACACAGTATGATTTTTACTGGTTCAACTATTTTAATTCTGGATGATTTTGATGAACGTGTGCCTGTAGCATGGGCTATTTCAAACAGGGAGGATTCTAGTGTGAAAGAAATATTTTTGAAAGCTTTAAAAGATTCTTGTGGGCAAGATTTTATCATAAACTATTTTATGAGCAATTTAGCAAATAATGTGTACAATGCTTGGTGTGCAGTTTTTTCAAAACTTGTGAAACGGTTGTATTGTTCATGGCATGTTGATAAAAGTTGGCGGAAAAAAATTTTGGAACTAATACCTTCAAAGTTCGATCAGTGTAATATGTATGCAAATTTAAAAATCCTTCAAGAGGAGACAGATAAGGTCATGTTTAGAAGAACATTGCAAGAACTTCTTAAATACTTGTATGAGCATTCATACAAATTCTTTGATTATTTTTGGAAATATTATGTTAATGAGAACAAAATTTATGTTTGGGCTGGTTGTTTTAGGATAGGGGCATTAGCAAATACTAACATGTATGCAGAGGCTTTCCACCGTGTTTTGAAAGAAATATATTTTAATAGGAAACAAAACCGTAGATTAGATTATTTATTGGCTTTTTATTTAAGTTTGCGCGAGTCAAAGCTATTGAACAATTAATAAAGCTAGAAAAAGGAAAGATTACACACCGCTTGCGAGAGATTAGAGTCAGACACAAAAACTCACAAAACATTTGTATCAGTAAAATAAAAGAAATCAATGAGCACGAGTGGACGGTTTCCTCCTCATCAAAAAAGGATTACAGTTATAATGTTCATCTCATTCAAAATGATCCATGCTCATGCAAGTTATTGTGTGATTTATGCAATGTTTGTGTACATATGTATACATGTACATATGCTGATTTTTTACTTAAAACTGTGACCTGCAAGCACGTTCATGCAGTTCATACACTGGCTAAAAACTCTAAAGTGCCTGTTGTTGATGAACATGAACCACAGAATGCAGATAAAATCAGAACAGTAATGAAAAGAGAATGGCCAGAAGCACACCATGATATTGTAAAGGTTAAATACTCAATCATGAGCACTATTAACGATATTGCATCTTTAGCAAACAAAAGTAATGACCTGTGTGTTATGCAGAAATTATCGAGAGGTTTAAAAAATATTTAATATCAAAACAAATTTTGAAAAAAAATTAAGTTTTCCTTCCAATAAAAACTACAACACTCAAAGGAGATTATTTTCAACAAAAAAGAAGGAGTCGAAATTGAAATTAAAGAAGCCTGACGTGAGCAATAAAGATGCTATAAAAAACACCATCAAATCCTCAATGGATCTACCTCTTGTTTGTGCCTTGTGTTTTTGTGAGGATGATAAAGGTGATGAAGATGTAATTAGTTGGTTGCAATGTATGGATTGCAAATGTTTCATTCATATTGCATGCAATTTAAAAACTGTAGAATGTCTCATTTGTCGTCGTCTGAAAAAACCATAGCAATGCCTAACTCATAAACTCCATTCATACAGTATAGCATATTAAAAATGTCATATCCGTTTTGAACAGTGCTTAAATCCTAGAGGCTTTGTGCTCAGTTTTTTTAAAACCAACATTTTCAAACAATGAAGCTATTTTTTTTCCACTATAATCTATAGCCACTATCTTCCTATATACAATTGAGATTTCTAAACTAGTTAGCTTTTCTAAACATTAAGTATTTTCTGCTTTTTTATCATGTGCATATTTTTTTTTTATGTGGACACATTTTTTTCATATTAATTTGCATGTCAAGAATTGTAAAAAAAAAAATAAAAACAACAAAAAGCAACCAAGGCCTGGCAGACAATTTTTGTGATTTGAGAATTTGATTTCAAACATCATATTATTTTGTCATTTTGACATTCTAAAAAAGATTTTACATGGCTTTGTTGATTCATATGTATTTTTTCCTTGATCTTGCTTGATCTTCATTATAATTGAAAAGTATGTGTATTAAATCTCTGACGTGCTGAAAATGTATTATAACTAAAAATATGTAAAATTAGACTTATATTTAATAGATTACTTAAAAACAATACATTGTATTTCATATTTCAGCAGAAATTGCTCAGAGATATTGTTGATCCTATGCCTTCAAGGTAGAATCTCTCTCTCTCTCTCTGTCTGTTCTCTAAACATGCTGGATTGGTTTTTTACTACATCTCTGTCATACTTGAAATGTATTATAACTATTAATGTATAAATTTAAATTTATATATATTCAAGTAGATTAATCAAAAAAATACATTATACTTCATGTTACAGCAGAAATTGTTCTGAGATGAGATAAAGTTGATCCTGTATCTTCAAAGTAGTCTCTCATAATGTGCTTTTCAATAAGTCAGGTTGAACTTGTATGCAAATCTGTCTTCATCACCATATTTGAAATGTGCTTGAACTGGATACTTTCAACAAAGGATGCACAGTAAATCAACATCCTTTTTTTAAAAAGAAAGCTGCAATCAGAGCATATTTGCCATGATTCACATTTATTCTTCCCTATGATCTTTCCAGTGTTGACTCAAATTTAAAAAACAAACCCTTATGTCCAATGGCAACAGCTTTTTAAAACTTTTTTTAGACCTCATGGGAAAGCCAGGGGCATTTGATGTGATTATATTTTCATTTTTTTTATATCTTGGAGTTTACCAATTTGTGCCCAACTGATTGATAATAATATGTATATGTTCTGGCCTAATGCTTAGTAATATATTCACAAGCCAATGTTTCTATTGCGGGCTTTTAATATGGCAAAGAATAAATATATACATATATACAATTTTTAGACCCAATGTTAATGTTTTTATTTTATTTATACTTCACTACGGTACATGTATGATAAGGAATATTAAATAGCTATGATGATGATGGTAGAAGCTGTCATGATGCTTGTGATAACAATGGTGGTGGTGTTTATATTATGATTGTGATGATTAGAGGGATGTGATGGCAATTATGATAATGGTGATTATGATGATGATACTGATAATTCCAATGAGGATGAGAATAGTGATAATCATTATCATTATTATTATTATTATGATCAGTAGTAGTAGTGGTCATCTTGTAGTAGAGGAGTGGCATTAGTAGTAAAGTTGAAGCAACAATACCACCACCACCACCGGCAGCAGCAGCAGCAATAGTAGTAGTATTAGTAGTAGCAGCAGCAGCAGCAGCAGCAGCAGTAGTAGCAGTGTAGTAGTAGTAGTAGTAGCAGCAGCAGCAGCAGCAGCAGCAGCAGCAGCAGCAGCAGCAGCAGTAGTAGCAGTGGTGGTGGTGGTGGCGGTGACGGTGGCGGTGGCGGTGGTGATGGTGGTGGTGGTGGTGGTGGTGGTGGTGGTAGCCGTAGCAGTAGTAGTAATAATAACAGCAGCAGTAGTAGTAATAGTAGAAGTGGTAATGGTATTATTAGTGGTGGTTCGATTACTGGTAAGATTTTTCTAATCATCTTCATTGCTTTATTGCTGAAACATGTAGACCCATATTAATTAAATTTCAACATCAAGGTTCCTAAATAGGCCTACACATCTTTCATACACATTAATATTAGTTTCTTTGTGATGTTACAGGCTATAAAGTTTTAGAATTCCTCAGAACTAGTATATAATTAATTCAGAAAATAACTTTAAATTTAGATGTAGACCTCGATCACCGTAACAGTTTTTGCTTCCATCTAATTCTAGGCTTTTTTAAATATGTTATTGGATTTATTATATCCATTTCGAATGCCAATACTGGTTACATACAGATTTTAAAAATTAGGCCTATACATAATAATAAAATCTATTCGGGATAGCGATTTAGATCTTCTAGTAAACATAAAGGAGATGATATAAAAACAATAAATGATATAAAATTACATTTACATTTATATCCCAAACTCTTCATTTAGATGTAGAATCCAAAAAAAAAAAAAAATACATTTCGCCATTGCAGTAGTCTGGACCTAGATTAATGAGGAGGTGCTGAGCAAACTATTCATGTGGCAAACACACTTTGCATAGATATTCTGCAAGACTTAAGATTATTTCATTATAGATCTGGTATTCAATTTTCAGTGGGCGGAGCGTTTGAATATCAGGTATAATTGCAGAATAACAGTACCAGAGAGATTTAAATCAAGTCATAACATTCCTTTTTTGCGTACTAAATCAATTGCAACAAGTTTTAATGCTCGCAAGTAAATACTGTCGTAGAATTTGAGATTTTTTTTCCCCTTAATATTACATTGGTAACCAACGCCCCGGAAATACTTCATGAACTTTAATTTGTAACCGCCGCCCCGGAAGTGGCATAAAACCATATTATCAGAGTAGCCCTTTCTTGGCTTCGCCCTGGATTTAGCCGCAAGTCGCACACTGCGATTTTGAGCGGTGCAGTCAACATCAATAATTGAAACGATTTCCATCTGGAGTGTCCCCCTGTGGGACCACTTCGAACAGGTCTACAAGTAGTGCATCACTTAAACATTTATACAATTCTTTTTAAGAACAATGAAATTCAATAAAGTAATTTATTACTAATTTAAGTTAAGACTTTACGGAAGTAACATAAAGAAATAACCAAGTATGAACTAATTAATGTGATCAAGAAAATAAAACTTGACCTACAGAGGGGCAGCCAATTTGCCTAAATTAAATATGCATTGTAGACTTCAGTTTTATTTAGAGGCATAACCGGCCCGTCTTCACGAGCAAGCTGCCTCAAATTTAGACTTCTAAAGATTTACAAATTCAGTCAAAGGAATCAATGTCAAGTACTTTTGTATTTCTGAAAAACAAAGAAATATATAGAGCCTTCAAAGTGTTGAAATTTATTTTTTACTTTCCGAAAAATTGCACAAAGCAAGTTAGCCTATAGCCTTTAAAAAGAGAAGAGTAGGCTTGGACAGCTTTAATTTGAAAAAATTTGAATCCCAAAAAAAAAAAAAA
>BLXT01008026.1:47472-72620 GCA_019648995.1 Plakobranchus ocellatus
GAGAGAGAGAGAGAGAGAGAGAGAGAGAGAGAGAGAGAGAGATTTCTAAATGATATTGCTCCACAAAAACCACCAGTAAAAAAAACGATTATGAGGACATTTTTTGTTCTACAGCCATACATGTATCTCTTTGGATCCTTAAATTTCTATTAGTTGTTCACCAGCATGCGCTTTTGTATTTCTTTATGCTCAAGTAAAAGTAATTATTTGTCTGAAATTGTTTTCTAGTAAAATTTGACACTCACACTCAAGAATCAAGGGGCGAAATGAAAATTATAATTTAAATACAATCTTCTTTCAAAAGGTTATGAACAATCATTATTTACAAGGAACTATGAAAATACACAGGAATTTCGTTTCAAGGTCTGACATATTTTTAAAAAAAGCTTTTCGTCAAATTCACGGAGTTTTGTATAAATATGGCAGGATCCCAAAGGATGTAATTGGACACAATCAGAATGTCATCATGGTGCTAAAATTTTGGCCTAAGTCACTTTTTTCAGTTTTGAGACGATTGAAAAAAAACAACTGATTTTTACTTCAGAAGTAATACATTTTCACTTTACTTAATTAGCAATATTAGCCAATAGTGAGTACATAACTGATCTCTCAAAGTCATGAATGTAATGACGTGGAGAGAATAAATAACCTTGATATCTAGACATATATTAAATATTACACTGTAATTATGTAAATTTGCTAACAGAGGATTTACTTCATATAATTCAGACCCACAGTGGCTGCTCTACAGGGCTGAATCTAATTTTTGTTTGAAAATGCTGATAGGCTACACTTTACCAAATTGATACAAGCTAAACACCTGTTTGATTTTAGTTAGTTTATCCTCTGACCAATGGTGCAGAACAAAGCATGACTTTCTACACCCTCTTCATCTCTATTTGCACAAAATAATTTCTCTGAGAAAAATAAATTAAGTTGATATCTAGAATTACAATATCTATATTACAATGTAAAAATGGCTGAGATTTTTTTTGTTAATAGCAAACATTTTATTTTTTAAATGGTTGAGACCTTGTATAAACTTCAAACCAAAGATAGTCCTATCCTAGTCCACTAGTACATAGACCAGTTTTGGGATATCTTAGAAATCTAAAAGAAACCACAAATTTTTAGAGTATACAACAGGTCCAGTTGTACTTAAGAAAATTCTTGTAAGTGTGAGTTTTGCATCTGTCTCCTGCATGTCAAAATTTATCTTACAAGAAATATGGTTTTGCTAGAGCTGGATGGATTGTAAACATTAAGAGACACAGAGCACGGAGCAGTTAGCTACATCAAAAGAACCTGTAGGCCTTATTGGCAAATTACAGATTGTTGAACTGGAGATTGTTTATGATCTGCTTTATTTCCATAACCACACAATATTGAATTTATTTTTTATGGAATAAATATTATTGATGTTTTATTGCCTGCTCTGATTATAAATTTGTAATAAGAAATATATATATATGTTTTAAAAAAGAATTTTTTATTAGCAGGCAATTAAAGGATGAGGAGATTGACAGATTGACTACAAAAAGAGAGAGAGAAGGGGGAAGAAGGGATGGGTGGGACAATAGAGAGAAAAAGAAGAGAGAGTGATACTGAAAGAAAGCAGTTGCATAGTAAAAAATGCTAGCAGCAGCTTTAATGCTAGAATGAAAACCAACAGCTAAACAAATCATACATTTTCTCTGTAGAAAAAGTGGATGGAGGGGGTTTGGTGGCAGCCGAAGAAGAAGAAATCATGCATGGCTTACATGATAACGAAAGTTTTAGATGTTGATATTGTCACATGTCAAGCCCCAATATTACTGGCTTCAACCCAAGCAAAGGTAACAGTGTAATTACATAAACAACTTTTATTTTGTGAAGAGAATAAAAAAAGCCAGGGCCTGCATATCTAACAAATCAATTTGGCATCATAATGTACCTGGGCAGGCTGAAAAGGAATGCCATTTCCAAAGTAACTTCTTTCAGATTTATTTCAAAAAGCTGATATTTGGCACGTATACTCTCAACCCAAATGACTTTAGCATTATATGATTTCACATCTGTATGATGTCATCAGGCAGCAAAATCACTGATGTCATATGCATGGCAAAAGAATTGGTAGTCCTCTAAAGACCTTTGATGTCAGCAATGTGCTGTTACTGAATTTTTTTCGATTGAAGTCTGCTCATCAAAAGAAATTCATCAAAGAATAAAACATGTATAAAGAGGAGCTTGCCTCAACTACTCTTCTATTTGGCAAAGAATTTCATCTGTGAAAGGAGAAGACCTGAAAGAGATACAATGGCACAATTAAAGCCATTTGGGTAGGCATGAGAGTGCCTCAAATGCAACCAATGAAACATTTGTAAGAAAGACAATTTTAATAACCAGCGGTCAAGCAAACTGATATAAAAAAAAAGAGAGAACATATGATCACAGATATTCTGCAGTAGCCAAATGAAAAGCAGTATAGTTCATAGACTTAACACTGATGATACTGCTCTTCATTTGGCCATATTTATATATAGCCATTGACAAAAGGTCGTCTCTTTCACCATACTATATTGGAAAAATTTTAAATCCTTTTAATGTGCTTATATTTTGTTAGGTACTAGCCCATGACATATGTGTTGTGGTGCTATGGTTAAAAAAATAACTGCTTCATTAGTTTTATAAAATTAATTTGATTTTGTACATTTGCCCTCCTCTGTTGGTTGTCACATGGGACATGACAAAAGTTGTATAAATCACAAATTCTGATACATTTGTTTGTGTTTTTAGTTGAAATGCATTTGTTTTGTGATCCTTAGAGCTACCTAAAAAAATTTCAACTTACTTTGCCCTCATATACAACTAAGGAATGATCATAAAAGAAATTGGGTAGGAAGAGATAGCAGCTGCACTCCATGCAGTACAGAAGGAAATAAAATAAACAAGAGTGCCACAACCAAATGCGGCCTGGTTTTTTTTTCTTATGATTTACATTTTTTGTTCTATACTCTTAACATTTTGATACATGGAAACGGCCTGGCCCTTCACATTTTCTTTTTAGAATCTGTTTTAAATGGCATTCTCTTTTTAGAATCTGTTTTAAACTGGCCCTGGAACTATGGAACTAGATATAGATTTAAATCTAAACCGATCTAATTATTTGGCTATCATAATCAACATGAAGATCTCTATAATACTAGAATAATAGCAGAATCTAGTTACAAAGACTACAATTATGCTCAAATAATAAAACAACAGTAACTCCACATATTATCCTAAAATATAAAAATCACCCATTTAGATTCTTACAAAATCTTTGAACACATATAATAAATTATAGTTTACAGTTTTTAATTGGATCTAGCGCTAGGCCTATAAAATGACTTCAATCTTTCAAAATGAATGAATAATGTTGGTTGTCACGATAAGACATGTGACAACCAACAGAAAATTTGACGTCATTTACATAAACACTCATTTAGATTTAGTTTTGAAGTTTCTAGGCAAACCTTAAAACACGCTAAAAATTAGCCTTGCACTTGCAGTGTTTAATTGAATCTATAAAAGAACTACTTATCTCTAAAAATTGATAAAAAAAATTTTGGTTGTCATAAAGAGACATGACTTTAGCAGAGAAGGGTCATGTCCACTACACAATTGACAACCGACTGAAATTTTGCTGCAATATCACAGAAGATTCTAATTCGGTCTTTGCTGATAGTAGTGTTAGTCAAATCGTAACATAATCTAAAGTAAAGCTTTCTGATGTTTTTTTTTTTGTTTGTTTGTTTTTTAATATTATAGTTCAGCTCTCCTGGGGAATTTATTATGTTGGTTGTAACAACAAGACATGAGTCTCTGCTTATGGTTGTCATACCGGACGTAGAAAAATTTATGTTCCATGAGATTCTGTGGAACAATCTAGATTTATCAGTTGGGCCTGTTGCCGGATCAACCATTTCTTTATTTTAGAGGATTATCTCCCTCATTTGTTAGCATCATAGTTTAATAAAATATGATTAGTATGATTTAAATGAACAAACTTCAACTAATGGTTGTTATAGGTCTAACGGTCGTCATACATTTTCACTGATAAAAGTTCAACACAGACAATGATGTACAGTATACCCTCTCCCTGTCTTCGTGCATTCATCGGCAGTTTATACACTTGTTTACACAAACTGGATGTGCACCTCTAAAGTTGTGAGCAGTATTAAAGATGTGGACAAATAGGATACAATAATATCAATAATTATTTGGTTGCCACAAACGGACATGACTGCTCTTCACTTTCGCATAATGTGGAAAAAAAATTGCACATGCACGACATATCACTAAAGTCTTGATAGTAACAGTTAATTTTCCTTTTTAGAATACAGAAAAGAAATTTTTTTTTAACAATTCTGTATTTCGTTTCATTACAACATATCTGTTGAATCAGCTGCCATTTGGACATTAATTATGATGACCCACAAAAACATTTTGAAGGAACCATTTATTTCGCCTAAAACATCACAAACACACAAAATTGAATGAATGGGATAAAATTTTGATACAAACAAGTTTTCATTCAGAAGAAACAATGGTTTAAATGCATTAAAATTCGTTTTTTACAAAAACTCAGGCACATGACCTAGTTAAAGAAGAGTTGCTAAAAAGATTGATATCGGCAATTCAAACATTTTAAAACGGCACTTCATGTCTCAAAAATGTGAAATTATCTTATTTGTCTCCTGATCATTTTTTAGCACGGAATTATAAGCAAAATTGTATAAAATAAAGATGTTTTTATTTTGACAATTTTGTACGCATGGGTAGCTGAGGACTACTTTTTGTCAATGGCTAAAAATATTCTGGGGTAAAGGAAAGTGCGTGCATGGTGGATCCTGTGATTGTTGTGACTGAAAGTGCGAAGAAAAGACTATGTGTGCTGAACTCTTGAAAAGATATGAAGATGAGGATGAACTATTCATTCACTACAGAGACCCAAAGAGCAAAGATCAATCAACGGAATACAATATAGTAATATATACATACACAAGACATAGTCATCAACCAAGAAGTTCAAAGTTGTTGCCTTCACTAGAATAGTTCTGCTCACAGAAACTCCAAAGATTTAATTCATCTATTGAATGTTTAAAACAAGACAAGGCAGCAGATTGTGACAGGAGATGAATCATGAGTGCACCACTGAGACCTAAAGAGCAAACGTCATTCAATAGAATACAGTCACAAGAAATAGCTGCCAAAACAAGTGCAAAAGCTAAGAGCCAAGCACCCTGCAAAAAAATGCCGTATTTAGAATGAAAATGCTAGATCACACAGAGATTGACAGACTTAAGATAAAGAATATGAATTTCTCTATTTCACCACATCTGCCGTACAGCCCAGACCTATACCCATAACAACCAAAGAGTGGATTTTTTTATGATTTCCGCTAACCCATAATGTTACGAATCCACTGAAAATTGTGATCCCTGCCTCTGCATGATAAATTTTGCAGTTGCACCAGGCTTTCCAAATGAGAAAATAACCTCTTTCTAAAGTACAATCCTTCCAATAGCCTCTATTTTTTGTCTTATAATTGCAAAATAATCAATCAAGATGCATAGCCTACAATAATGTTTTCCAGTTTTATCATAATGATCTTTTTAAAATTTAGTCCTCCAAACACTACCCTCATAAGTTACTTGGGCGTGGTTCCCCAGAAAAAATATCCTTGCTGGAAAACTTTGCATCTAGATCTGCAGACAAGAGATAAGTTCTTTACGCAGCTTCGACTTACCTTTTCTGTGATTCTATAGATGACATTAGATATTAGAATCTAGATCTAGATTCTATATATCAAAACTTCACGCCTAGATCTAGGCCTGCCCATCCATTAAATTTGAAGGGGAAGAAAAATCCGTTCAACTTTGTTGTTACTCGAAATCTTATCTTGATATATTTATAATAAGACTTTAATCTTTCCGCATAAAAATCTTAATTAATCAAGTTGGAAAGATTGAAATCTAGTGTATTCTAGCATAGAGTTTGGTTTGATGTTCACTCTATTGCTAAATGCCTACAGCAGCCGTCAACGTATTCATGATCTTGCAACAAGCAAAATCCAAGTGTTGACGGCAGGCAACGTAGCGATCTTTGGAAGTTATCGAACTTTACAACGGCTAATATGGAAATGGAGTTTGGCAACCAAATGAATTAATTCGAATGCCTGATTTGAAAAATCCAAAAAAGTAAGATTTCTTAAAATATATTGTACACAAGTAATACACTACTTAATTAATATGTGAATATTTCAAGCGCTCTCCGTAAAAAATCTGTCTTATTTTACAAAAATCCATACTAAATAAAGAATGCCACGATGGCAATGAAACCTCCTTCATCACAATCATGGAAGTGTCAAGAAGAACCAATTGTGGGCCAATTTTTTTTCTTCCTCTTTTTCAGGTGTCTTGTCTGGATCAGACATTAACGATCATAGTCCTCCACTCAAACCTGTTCTCACTTAACTTTGTAAAGTTGTTGTTTCTACTTTTACCTTAAGACTTTCAATAAAAGTTGTCCTCTCCCAACCTCTAATGCGAATGGCTTCAATCTTTCTAGTGACTACTTTGGTGTTTTCAACCCTTGTGTCCGCACATGAGTCCTGAAAATTGTAGCTGTCTCCGTCTTATGGTTTCAATTTCTGATCTTTCCGGACCAATTCATTGGACTTGTTTTCATTCATGATACCATCATTATTCATAAAACACATTTCTCTCTGTTTTCTTGCTATTGTCCAACACTCACTTTCATATATTATTTAGTCCCGATCATACAGTATATGTTTTCATTATCCTTAGCTCGGTATGCATACTTATGTTTCTGTTTGTCAATATTGGTTTCATCTTTTGGAGTGCGCTTTGGCCATTCTACTTTTTTCACTTATGCACCTACTATCTTATGTAGTCAGTAGCCAAGATATTTGAATTCTGTGACTTGTTGGTGTTTTTTTTTTTTTCTCTCACCTTTTCTAACAACATTGTACTTAGGGTTTGAAGGTTTCTTTGAGCTGACCCTACATTTATGATGTTTTATTCCACACTTAAAGGCAGGCCCATTCTTTCGCTCTCTAAAACAACAATATCTAAAAGCTTTGAAACTGATCGATAAAGTCTGCTATTAAAACTGCATACCTGAGATTATTCAGATTTTCTCCGTTTCCTTTTAAGCCAGAAACATCCTTTAGATTCTTAAAATAAAAATTAAGAAGATCAGGAGACACAAGACATCCGTGCCTCACACACCTTTTGATGAATTTGAAACCACTGTATTCTGTTTCAATTCTTACAGATGCAGTTTGATCCAAGTATAGATTTCTAAATGCTCTCAGATATTTGGCAAGGGGGGTGGGGGGTTCCATAGGTTCCGGAACCCCTCCCCTGGAAAAGTTATATCCATGTGGATGTTGATTATGTACTATTTTAGTGCCAGGAGAGGCTACATTTTTGCTCTTAGATTGAAAAAATTCGTCCGGAATCCCTCCCTCGCAAAAGTTATGTACCTGCGGATGTTGATTATGCACTATGTTGGTGCCAGGGGAGGCCACATTTTCATTCTCAAACTGCAAAAATTTATAAGCTTCAGGGGGCAAAGACCCACCCCCGCCCCCATCACAGAACAGAACAGAACATTTAGTCTGTGGCCCCCATTGAAGCCGTCTCTTCTGAAGTTCTTGATCAAGCCCTGGAAAAAATGGTAAGCCATTGCGATTTTCTTCTGAGCTAAGTTTGATCTGTAAGTCCGATTTAGTAATTAATTAAGACTTTATAATAACAGTATCGAAAATATAATCTTTTGGCCTTTTCTTTCGACTTGCTGTTCCAGCCTTGGCATGGTCAATTTTATTTAGATACTTAAATGAAGAATAATCCGCGTCAAATTAAAAGTTGTTCTTTAAATAGGCCTACGTGTAAATTATTATCTCTGTCACATAAGCACTATTTCTGTAACTAATCTTACTATATCAAACATTTATTTATATTATTGTCATTTCGGAAAGTAATATGCTTTGTCAAGGTTCTATTTATTCATGTGCGGGAATGCACTACTACTACTACTACTACTACTACTACTACTACTACTACTACTACTACTACTACTACTACTACTACTACTACTACTACTACTACTACTACTACTACTACTACTACTACTACTACTACTACTACTACTACTAATACTACTACTACTAAGTTTATTATTATAATAAGTAATAATGAATGCTCGGCTTTGCCTTTGTTCTTTTAAATTGTATAATTTTTGGTTGCCATTGCCTTAAATTTGACTGGGATGTAACAGAATCTTTACAAAAAAAGACCAAGCTGTAAATAACACAAAAGCACAACAACAAACAAAACCATAGCAAAACAAAACACAAACATTGAGTCGCAAATTGGGAAAGATGGATCAAGGGCCCTGAAATAGGATTCTCAAGAATGCTAAAGGGATGACAATGAAAGAATTTGTCAAGGAGAGTTCAAATCAATCTAGCGTGGAAAAAAAGCACTCGCTGGCCATGCTTCATTTGACTGATTATTACACAAACTCGTTACTAGGGGATTCTCAAACCACTCGCAAGCACCAAGGTATAAGAAAAATTAATTAATAATATTGCGAAACCAGACGATACATGGAAACGTATTTTTTGGGCTGAATTTTCATCATTTGGCCGCGGGGAATTCAATGGTAAGCCTTGTGCTGTCCGATTAGATTTACATTAGATCTAGAACTAGAGTCTTCTATAGATTTCAGGGTCAGTTATATATTTATGGCACATTGAGACATCTTTTAAGCTCATTCTTAGGATAGAGTGTTTACAATCAAACCAGAACCACAATCTATTTAGATCTAGATCTAGGAGACTTTCGTAATTTCGACATCTGTAGCAAGGCTAGAAATACAAGCCTCTAAATTTAGATAGATCTAGATCTAGGCCTGCCACATGACAGTGACATGTTGTAGGTCTAAATTTAGATCAAGTAAGGGCCTATTTAGATAGAATTCTAGATCTAGATCTAGATTTCTATAGCATAAGAAAGGGGTTAATCCGGGGACAGGCCCAGCAACTTTTAGGTCTAGTTTCGGTTAAGCTACTGACGAAATGAACAAGTTGCACTTCAGACCAAGCTATTATAAAAAGTGCTATTTTCATGCAATATCTACACGACTAGATCTAGCTGATAAAGGTAGATCTAGAAGTCGTTGGGCATGTCCCCGTTCTAAAAAAAAAATGATTTGAGTGTGAGCACCAATCACTAGATTCTAGATCCTAGATCTAGATTAGATCTACATTACTTCACCTCACCACCAACAGCACTGCCATAAGATTTGGAAAAAAAATGCCAGTTCAACTCAATCAAGTTTTATCTACAATTAAGAGCAGAGAACATTGTTGTCTTATATATGCTTTGTTAATTTCCAGGCCATGTTGCAGCAATAAATATTGCATGGTTCAAGAATTATTTCATTCTCCATACATAAAATTTGAAACGATGAGAGACTGACAGGAGTAGCCTTCATTTTTCAAAATGTTTGTTACAAAAACTGAAACATTTTTTTTTTAAATTTAGGAACTGACATTTTACTCAGCATTACTGGGCATAGCTAACAATAACATTTATCGAAGAAAGACTCGAAAGAGATAATTATATAAATGTTCTAGGGACCACTCCAAAATTTCAGAAAAAGGATGTTGTACATAGATCTATATCACGCATGAAGACATAACAATTAATGACTAAAAATAGCTGAATTTTCAAAACAATTCTCTTTATGGCAGTTTATTTAGGTAGAAAAAGGAAGCAACTAGGTCAGTGATGAATTTGAACAGCTTAAAAACCAACAAAACATCTAAACTTGTCTCAAACAATTTAAGCACTTTACAAAGCAACTACGTCAGGAATGATTTTGGAAAGATAAAAACCAACCTCAATAACATAGCGGATCGGAATTTAAAAGAAAAAATCTGTAATACAGTACAGGAACTTTAGGCCCTAGTTATTTTGATTAGAATGTAAAACTTTGGGACAGAAAAGTTGTTAGATATTTTTTTTTAATTAGCCTTCTTCCTTCCCCAGAGAAAAGCTGAAAAAACTATCATTTTGTCTTTCACAGTTACTTACTAGGCCCATACATAATAAAAAATCACTCATAGGACAGACGGTAGAAACTTGTTTGAATATTCAGATTCTGATAATTGCATTGGTATCTCTATCATTAATTGGCATCAGCACTTTCAAATGTAGGAATGAGATTAAGTTGACTTTTGTTTGAATAAATTTTGTACCTTTCCTTTTTGAAACTTTTTCATTCTGAATGATTGCTAAAATTTTGAAAGAAAAAGTGAGACTCATTTTTTAGTATTCCAAATTTTTGTTTTCATCTGTTATGCCTTATTAAAGGTCGGGAATTTTAATCAGTTTTACCTATAATATTAAATTGAGGCATTTAAATTGTAAATTTTTTCATAAACCACCTTTTCTACTTGTCCATGTTCTGAAGTTTATAATCATCAAGTGAAGCATGGCTACAGCAATGCAACATGCACAGCAGGAGCAAGCAGCTCAAATTACAGCTGAGGAGGAAACTTTTGGGCCTATGCCTCTTGCTAAATTGGAGGTGTGTTAATTTAAAGCTATTTTTAAATGAATTATTGTGACGGCTTTTTTAAAAGTATTGAACATATATTTCTGTAGGAAATAATATTTTTGTGCAATATTTCATTTTAAAAAAATTGTAAAAATGTAGGACAAAGGGTAAAAAATTGAATCTACACTTTAATAGAAAATTTGTGTCGAAACTGATAAAATGATTTATAATATTGTTTAAATAAAAAAAAAAATTGGTAAATAATTTTCAGCACCTTGAAGAATCTCAGGAATACAAATTTTGAAATAAATATGAATTCATAAATTTTCAGTTAATATTTTAAAACAGAACTAGAATTTTGTATTGCAGAATCAGGTTGATCCAAGTCCAAAAGCTCTCTCCCCCCTTTGTACATGGCCTTTCATAGTGTTTTTGATAAAACTAAAAAATTCTCTAACATAGCTCAAGTTCTGCATTTTATTTTAATGCTTGTTTTTTTTATATTTCATGTATTCCTATTCAATATGAGTTTTGAAGTGCAAGAGAACAAAATGAAAGCCCATGAAATTGAAGATATATAATAAAATTGTAAAGAAGGTCTATTATTATGATATACATTGTCCATTATGTCTTTGACTATAAGGTTCACCATTACACAGTGCAAATTAAAAATTAAATTTTCCTATAGGGTAATGGCATTAGCGCAGGTGACATTAAGAAAATGGAGGAGGCAGGATTTTTTACTGTGGAATCTGTTGCCTTTGCCCCCAAGAAGATGCTTCTTGCCATCAAAGGAATAAGTGAGGTCAAAGCAGACAAAATTGTCGTAAGTATTTTAATAACCACAGAAATTAGGCATTGGTTACATAAGTACAAAAAAATAAAAACTTTTCAGTTTTGTCTTTTCTTTTTTTTTAAGGTTTACAGATCGTGCTGTTTATCTTGAATACCTATCTAAGCTATGTGTCTCAAGTAAAATATGATCATGTATCATTAATAATTAAACAGTTTGTATAGAGGTCTCACTGAATGAGGTTGGTGTGGTTATGTTATTTAAGTAGACTTAAGCTGTTAAATTTAAACAGGGTTATAATAGCAGATTATTTTTAAGTTTGAAGAGTCTAAAGAAGGATAAGTTGAAACCAAAATTACACCTTTATTTTACATTCATTTTTATTATCAGGAGTTGTCCAATTTGTCTGATTTTACCTGCATCTTTTCAAAAAGAACTTTATAAAATGGTTTGTGAAATACAAAATCAAGGGCTAAAAACGATTTTAAAGGGTTGAATTTTTAATTTTGTAGCTCCCAGCTGTGGCCCAGGCAATCTCAATATTCTTAGCTTTTTCTCAAGGGCCATTGTGACAAATAAAAAAGGCATTATGCAAACATTATTATGCATTTCAATCTGTTCCCCAATATCACAATTTGCTTCAGATCATGCCATCTGAAAATGAAACTTTTTTACTAGAAGAAGTTTTCTTGGGCATGATGCTCTAATGACTTCAATTTTTCCTCTGTTATCTTTTCCCTCACAAGAGCCTTTGCAATCATATTTTATAACCTAAAAAAAATGTTTTGACGAAAGCACATATAATGTAAGTGACCATGTATGGGCTAGGAAAATGGGAAATGTCTTATGTTATGCTTTTGCATGATCTTTAAAAAAAAAAATCTAGTTCTTAGTTCTTGTAATCTCTCTTCCATTTTTTTGTTGTTGTGAAAAACAAAAGGTGATAAATGTTGGAATTAAATGATATTTTATAACAAAAATTAATATTTGAAACACATTTAGAGTTAACCAAATGCAATTTGAAATATTAAGTAAAATTTTATGTCTTTTTTTTCAAGGGATAAAAATACAATATTTCTTCTTCTTTTTTTTTAATCTGGATGTTTTGATTTTTAGAAAAACTATGCAGGTATTTTTCCCTTGTATGAAAATGATCTCAGAGGATTATCTTTAATATACTATGAATGATAATTGAGTTTCCAAGTAAAAAAAAGTACTAAATCTATCTCTTGGAACAACATTGTAGGCTCTTTTGCATGCACAACTCTGTTTGATAAAGGGTCAACCAATGCCATGAAGTGACCACAGGATGTTTTTTTCACATAATTTTGGACAGCAAAAGAAAAGGGAGAAAAGGGGTGGAGGGTGCTTAAGTTTCCTAGTATTTCTTTCAAATAGATTTTGCCATGGAAACTAGACATAATAATGTATGCTCATGTTTAAACCTAATGGAAATGCCAGGTATTATCAGAATTTCAAACGTTCAAAGCATTTAAATTTCATTAACATGATGCAAACATATGAAGGATCCAGATGAAATTTAACAATTTTCACCAAAATTGAGAAAGTTATTTCTGTGTCTGTTGGTTCCAGTTAGTTTGATGTGTATTTTTACAGGCAGAAGCTGCAAAACTTGTTCCCATGGGTTTCACCACTGCCACTGAATTTCATCAGAAAAGGTCTGAAATAATCCAAGTGACCACTGGCTCAAAAGAATTAGACAAGCTTTTGCAAGGTCTGTTGTCAATCTTTGAATAGTTTTTTTGGATAGCAGTCTTTTCCATCATTTTTATCTGTTTTTCCAAGTTACAAATTTGAATAAATACTAAAAATCACCTGAATAGAGTATCAAAAGAAATTATTAGTTATGCTACTAAAAAAAAATAGTTTTTGAGAAGTTCGATCCATCTTTAAAATATTCTTTTTTCTTCTTGTTCTGTTAGCCTTTTTTTCCCAACTTTTTGGGAGACTTGTAACTTGTTTTTTCTGCTCTTTTTCTTCATCTTTCTCTCCATCAGTATTAGTCTTCCTTCCTGTTAGGTTTTTGCAATAGTTGTATTTCTGCCACAAAAGTTAATTTTCTTAAGTCTAGTCCTATGTTTTGATTTGATTTGATTTTTGTGTTTTACCACAACAAGGTAATCTCAGGTTTTCAGGCTCTCTGTCAGGCCAGGATGCCGATGGAGGGGCTGAAATCTGGGACAAGCTGATTTGAAGTGAAATATTTTTTCATGTAAATTCTTAAAAAATTTTTATTGCTAATTGTCGACACATGGTTTGCAACACTGCATTGCAGAGCTTACAGAAAGTCCCTTAATATTAAATAAAATCATATGTCATTGATTGATTGTAAATATGTAAATTGAAAAAATGTGAAAAAAGAGTTATTTGGACTGATTATGAAGGCGAGGTGGACTTTTTGATGAGTAGAGGCCCTTAGTTAAATTTTTGGTCATTGGGTCAAACAACAGCATTGGAACCTTGTTAGAGCATAGGAAATAAGTTTGATAAAAAAATAGTCCCTGGCTAGATCGCTTCATTAGCAATGTAATAATACATATTTCATTTTCGGTTTTGTGTTTACAGTTGCTGCATTTACGTATTACTTTTTGGCTAGTTTTGATTTTAGATCTCAGTTGACATGTGGTTCAGTCACTCTTGATAAAATCTTTCTGGCTACAATGTTTTTTAAATTGAAAAAAATTAATGCGTTTGGCATTCATATATAAATATATTATATAACTGGTGCGTTCACTCCATATAATAAACTATTCAGTGACCATTTACAAATAATGGCAATATCTTTTTCAGGGGGTATTGAAACGGGTTCTATCACAGAAGTATTTGGGGAGTTCCGCACTGGTAAAACACAGCTTTGTCACACACTTGCCGTGACATGCCAGGTAATATTCAAGCATTGCTGTAGAATTCCTTCGTTCGCTACATTTGAGGCTTTATGCAACACAAAAGTAACACATTTATTACAACATTCACTTAAGAATTGCTGATTTCTTCGCAGTTTCTTAAATGTTAAAAAGTTTTTAAATGACAAAATGTCAAGACTTAGGTTTCTTTGTGTTTGAAAATATTGGTTAAACTCGTTTTAAATATTTTATTGTTATCTCTTCAAAAGTGTTCACCTTGGTCTTCCTAAATATTAAATGTGCATTTATTTTGGAATGTATTAATGTCTGGTCTGTTTTATGATTTTGCTGTTCATTCCTCCCAATTATGAACAATTTGTGACTAGCTTGCCCTCTCTTGGTTTTTTTTTTCCTTTCCTAAATTCTTGAAAATCTCTGCTTATCAACTCATTGTATTTAAGTCTTGCCATAGGTACAATGTTTTTCAGCATGTAAATATAAAACATGTGGCTTGGGAACAGCCAGACCTGGCCCAAGATCATTACCATCACTGATACTAGCTTTGCAAAGACTAGGAGTTTATATTTCTTGATTCCAGGTCCAATCCTCAAATGTTTAAGGCTTTAAGTTATTTTCTAATCCACCCCACTTCATAAAACGAGAGCAATTTATTCCCACTCAAATATACCCCTCCAATTATAATAAAAAAAAATTATTTGGAAGTACTTTCATGGTGCGTTTGATTCATGAGTATTCAAAAAAAAAAAGAGCTTGATATAAAATGACATGTAGATTTCAAAGGAATCAACTTTTTTGATGATTAACAAAAAGCTATCTATTAGAGATATGCTACAGAAATTTTCTTTAATTTTATTGTTGCCTTTCAGGACTGATTACTGTTTAAATTTCACAGAAGAATTAGTAATAGCTTTCATTATTGACCCATGAAATGTTTTCTTGAAACCACGATAAGATGGAGTTTTGGTATTTTTTCTAAAAATCTGGTTGGAAATGCTAAAACTTAATAGCAAAATATCATTGAGAGAATTAGATGCCAGTTTACTGGTTTTTATGCCATGATGATTTCCTTTTTAATTCACCTTGATGCGCTTTGATGTGACATTTCCTCAGCTGTTGCTTTTATTCCCTTGATACCATCCAACCAAAACAATTTCCAGAATAATCAATTTGTGCAAATTGTAAGGAATGCCTGAATAAATCTGACCAATGTTATTTTTTCAAAATATCCTTAGTTACCTATTGACATGGGAGGTGGAGAAGGAAAAGCTATGTATGTGGATACAGAGGGAACTTTCCGTCCTGAGCGTCTCTTAGCTGTGGCAGACAGGTAAGAAAAGATGTGTAAACATGAACTTATTTTGAATTGATGTAAGGAAGCAAAGAAAATTTAAAATGCATTCAGTAGCTTCCACTTTATTGATATTTTTAACTATTCATAAGTTCATAGTACTGTTTTCTCTTCAAATATGTTTCTGAATATTCAAACTTATTGATGATTAAAACCTAATTAGTTCATAGTCCGTCAAGTGAAGGTTCTGTCACGGGTCCGAGCCCTGCCACAAGTACCTTGGCCTAACGGAGGGCCTGAAAAGTTGAGATCACCTTGTAGACCGGCTATACAGAAAAAAACAAACCTCAAAATGAAGTGAGCTGCACAATATATATATAATCCACACTTTTGAGTTTAAAAACCCAATTAATTTATACATCCAAATGTTGTTAAAAATAATTTTGTTTTGGTATTTAGACCTAAGATTAAAAACAGTTTAGTTTTGAACTCAGTAAGAATCATTTTCTTTACTGTGGCAACTAATTTCAGTGGATAACATGGTTTCATTCTCTTACAAAAAGTTTGCAAAATACAATGATAAGTTATTTAAGAAACAGATTTTGAGCATGGGTTTTCTTTGCTATTTAAAGCTATTTTTACTCAACTGGTTTACTTTGCATACAATCAAAGCAATGAATTTGATGATAACCAAAGTAACAAAATATTATCATACGTATAGAAGTAAAAACAATACAAAACATAACAAAAAAAAAATCTTAGTGGGCAATGCCAATAGTACACTATAATGAAAATTAGTTTTTCGCGTATTTTGGTTGAATTTGTTCATAACTATGATGACATAAAACATATTATAATGCCTTTTTCCGTTGAATTAAAAAAAATTTTTTTTGTTCATCATTTCAGAATTATTTCTTGATGTTTTGTTTCTATAAATAAAATTGAAGAGAAACTCATAGAAATGTCTTTGACTTTTATGTTTCTTCATCATCGTGGTTATGAACAAATTTTCAGATGTACCCTTATCAGCAAAATGTATGTATAGATTCCATGAATATTGTTATAATGCCATTTTCTCACTAGACAGAATCATAAACGTTGCTTCTCATGCTTACTGATTAAAAAACTCAACAATATTGGTTTCATTTTGCACCTAATTATTATGATACAAGTATTTGTCATCATTGTTATGAACAAACCTATTGGTGTTTTAGACTAAGAAATAAAATTACCATTTTATAATTTCATGACTAAGCAACCTTTCACTTTATATTCCTATGATTTACATTCTATTTTTTTTACCAGTAACAATAAATTATACAGTCGGATTCAAAATCATGTCATTATGGTTATGAACGAACCTCATCTTGTCATTATAGTTATGAACAAACCATGAAATATTCTTCTTTGTATAATCTAGTCATTCATCTGATTCTTTGAGGGTTTTGATACAGTTGACTTTACCAGTCTACTATCTTAACACTTGAAATAGGAGTTCACAACGTGTTTTTGAAACTCTAGAATGAAAATTAGTTTTTCAAATATTTTGGTTGAATTTGTTCATAACTCTGATGACATAAAACATAATGCCTTTTTCCGTTGAATTAAAAAAATTTTTTTTTGTTCATCATTTCAGAATTATTTCTTGATGTTTTGTTTCTATAAATAAAATTGAAGTGAAACTCATAGAAATGTCTTTGACTTTCATGTTTCTTTGTCATCGTGGTTATGAACAAAAAAAATGTGAATCCGTCACACTAAAGTTGGCCTAACACCTAAGTTATTCAATTTACAGCCTTTGTATGGTTCATAACTTAAAGGGCACATCTGAGGCTACATAAAAATGATACTCAAGTTGTTTTTTGTTGAATTTGATTTTGAAGCCCATTTGTCACACTTACCTTACCACCTTTTGGCAAAGGGTCACATGTAAATGTTTGAAAGAGAAGAGAAAAGTAAAAGTTTGAATTTTCAAAATCAGCAAACATTTCTTACTATCTTTTGAAAATATATCTAACCCTTGCTGTATTTTCCTGTTACTATGCATTGTACTTTGTGAGCCGTAGAGTAAGCACTGGGAATAATGAAAATGGGCTGCTTGTATTTTTAGAGCAAAAGTAAGCAACATTGCTTGCTATTGATCACATTTTGTATCTTTACACAAATCTTTAGAGTAATGCCCACTGGCATTTTTCTTGTGTGTGCAACATAGTTTTTGAACTAGTCCATGTACTATGATCCCTATCTTGTAAAGATGTATGAAAACTAATCCACAAAAATGTAAATTTTCTGTCCTTTCCTTTGAATGCATCCTTTGAATTATCTGCAGCAAAAAAAAAAAGTATTTACAATTAAAAAGAATGTTCACAGAAAAAACCTGTCAAATGGGGTACATGATTGCCGTCAAATGTGTTTTAGGCCTAAAGACAATTACAAGGCTTTATTGTGTATGTCCATGGTAGTGATGAGTTAATCATCATCACAATGGTGGTAAGAATGATAATGATACTGCTGAGGTGATGAAGGTGTTGATCATTAAGAAGTTGGTGGTAATGGTGATGATGAAGACGGAGGTAATAATATAGATAGTGGTGGTGACAATTATAGAATATTGTAAGTTTTCATCTTTACATTTTATGCAAAAAATGACTGAGCGGTCAGTTCCATTGCAGATCTGTAGACTTTTAATTATTATATTATGAGCAAACAAAAATAATAGTTTCTAACAGTAGAGTCAACAGGCATAAGTATCCAAAGGGACTATGTTAAACGTGAACCCACAAACGATCTAAACGCCAAATAATCTTGCAAGTTAGCTAGTGGATATCTTTGATTTTGTTTTTGGGCTTAGCAATTGAACTAAGCTCTCTTCTTTTAGTTATTATACCACTGTTATTTTTGCACCGTGCGGTTTTCAGCTGAGAAATTATGGGGAGAGTTATAACTTTTCAAATCAATTTTTTGGCAATGCATTTTATATTTCTGTAATAGCTGTTTTGTGTAACCATTGAAAGCGTTCTGAGAGTCCCAGTCTAGAGTGAGCTTGTTTAAAAAAATCTTTGAAAATTAGAAGTCACCATATCATTCTTGGCAAACATCATTTGAGGAAGGTTAAATATCACAGAAAATTGTGCTATTGCATGTGAATGTAACAGGGCTGTGAATACATTGAGTAAGACATCTGACATCAATATATGTCATTGAAAACTTAGTCATTCTAATTTCACCGCCAATGATCTCCATTTTTATTCTTTGACACCATGACAGATATGGCTTGTCAGGCAGTGATGTTTTGGATAACGTAGCATATGCAAGGGCTTACAACAGTGACCACCAAAGCCAGTTGCTCATCCAGGCAGCTGCCATGATGGCTGAGTCCAGGTCAAACAGTATTTATAGAATAGTGCTTTTTTACTAAGCCTATTATTACTGAATTTTTTTTTCAAAAGGAAGAAAAATGAAAATGAAATAAATTAATGGTCAATACAATGTATAGGATCTTGTGTTAAAAAAAAACCCAACAAAAGTAGTGCTGAAGACTAATCATTTTTGCTAAAGCACTTTACTAAATTCAAACCTCTATTGGAATTATGTATATGTAGTCTCACTTACCATTTGCACAAGTTAAAAGGGTTTAATTGAAAAGAATTCAACCAATTTTCAGTCACTGTCTTTTGCCCTTTACGTTTGATATATTTTTAAATATCATACTAAGCTTTTAACTTTCTTTAAGTCTTTATTTAGGTATTTTTGACCTTCAATTTTGATTCTTACCAAATTAAAAGTACTTGAAATTAAAATTCTTTCCCAACAGAGAAAAGGTCCACCCATCTTTCTGTTTCTGCCTTTACTGTATTTTTTCCCTCTACTTATGATAACAGATATGCCCTCATCATTGTGGACAGTGCCACTGCCCTTTATCGCACTGACTATGCAGGCCGGGGTGAGCTGTCAGCTAGACAAATGCATCTAGCCAGATTTCTGAGAATGCTGTTGCGCCTTGCTGATGAGGTAAGCATTTGAGGGTAAATCCCCATGGTTTCTTGTTCTTTTATATTTTTTTCATGTGATATGGAACTTACAATATTTTTTTTTCAATTTTTTTTCCAAGAAAGGGTCTTTTTTTTGTGTGTGGGTGGGGGGAGGGGCTTATGTCTAGAGCCTAATGGAGCAAAATGAGAGTTGTAAAGTACTAACTTGAATGAACACCTCTATATGGAAAATAATTTCTTTATGCTTAAGAAGTTGTACATTGATGGGCCTTCCTGTTAAGTATAATTCTTAAGTGCATGCTTCCTGAAGAGCAATAAACTACTTTATAAGTAAAAGATTCATTCCTTACTAATTTTTTTTCCTGCACTCTACATACACATGATATTCATGAAGCCAATTATAAGTTAATATGAAATAGAAATCACTACTTTAAGCAGACTGAAAAAGAAATAGTCACTCTTTCTTACAAAATGGAATTAAATTGGCAATATTGGTGATGTAAAAATATAAAAATCATGACACAAAAAAAAACAGCTGAGAGAAAGGGAATCAAACTTAATATACAATTGAAAAATAATGGTACATTCCTTCTTTACAGCACTGTTTGGGGTAGACCGAAAAAAAACCATTAAGTTGGCAGTTTCCCAAATCAGATGGGCATGTGATCTGATACTTATTTCTTTGCACGTGACAGCTACAAATTGGAGTTTAAAAAAAATTCTTAAAAATCAATCTGGGCAAAAATTGTAAATTATAGGTTTATGTTTGTTTTTTTTTTCCCCAGTTTGGTGTTGCAGTGGTAATCACAAACCAGGTCGTTGCTCAAGTTGATGGGGCTGCAATGTTTACTGCAGATCCTAAAAAACCCATAGGAGGAAATATAATTGCACATGCATCAACAACCAGGTTTGTCTTTGAGCAATGCTCAGTCACCTAATCTGTCTCTACTTAAGAAAATGTAGGAATTGTATATATATATATATATATAAATAGTACATAATACCTCAGTGGAATCAGTTTGTGCTGAACAGTTTAATATGGCATTTTCTTTCTTTCTTTTTTTGTACGGGTGAAATAGATTTATTTTCATAAGTAGTATCTAATGATGAAATAATCTAAATATAAAAAACATGATCTGGATTCTTTAACCTTTACCGCCACACGCTACTTACCATCGTATTGGCCATCAGTGGGTGAAATTTCACCCATCAACTGGCACACTCCTGTGTGAAATTTCACGTTTGTGCTATTGATATCGCAAATAAACACACAACCTTGAAGTAACATTTACTTTAGATTTCTCTAATAACACTAGAGAAATCTAAAGTAAATGTTACTTCAACGTTCAGGACATTTTTTTTTTTTCATAACATGAATATTTCTTGATTTTCATTTTCCAATGTCGTCATTTGACCAGCCTTCTGCAGCCCTGATAGACACCTAAATAGAACAAATAAAGAAAAAAAAACTCATAAACTATTTTCCAATGTGAATTGTTCTGTGAGTATGTGTTTTGTAATGTTTCTCTTGCCCTCCCCCTCCCCTTCCTCTCTCTCTCTCTCTCTCTCTCTCTCTCTCTCTCTCTCATGTGTTGGGAATGGTTATGATGTCTTTGAGGTTGTTGTAATGAGAATGCGGTGGATGATGATGACAACAATTTTGTGTTAGCATAAATTTATGGTTGTGATGGTGACAATTACATTGATGATGAGGATGATGATGATGACACAGATGGTGATGATTATTGGTGACAGTGATGATGATGGTATGGCATGAATGATATTAGTTTCGGATAAATACCTCATGACATTTGGAGGCAAGAGTCACACACAATAATGTAGTGTACCTTGGCACACGGCTTTTCCACCTTGAGAGCATACGGTAGTCGTTTTTCTGTCTCTCTTGGTAGAGCACTGCTGACAGCGTTTTTGCTTCTTCGATTGCTATTAACTTTGTGTAGATGATCCTGAAGATCTTTTGGTGGGTGAATGTACTGCTGACAAAATGCGTGGTCTAACCTCAGTTCTTTCTAATGAATGCTGGATAGTTTGTTTGTGTGGGAGAGAGAATGAAGTATTTTGCTGATGCTTTTGCAGATGTGTGACCATGAGAGATCTGACCATCGTTGTATGAAACTTGAAAGCCATCCTGGCATCTGTGAGAAGGCATGATCTGAGCACTTCACTTGCCATACTACCCTTCCTGCAACATTTTTCAGGTCAATCATGATGGAAAATATGGCCATAGACCACCTCTTTGATTTTCACTTGCATATAAAGGTTTGCCATTTTGTCCATGCCATTTACACCTCCCTTTGTAGTACAAAATTATCTCAGGCTTTTTTTTTTTTTGGACCTTCTACTCTGGCAATGTCATGGGTTATGGAAAGCAGGAGCACATTTTTCTCCTTCTTGGATTAATACAAAACCAAAATGTAATCCAGACATATTGTCATACAGCTTCAATTGTTTATTTTGCTGAAATTGGGGTGGCAGACATCTTTTGTTTTGTTTCAAAGTTCCAACCAGAGTGAGGTTGTTCAATAGCATCCATTTTGCCAACTCTCGGCTGGTAAAAAAATTGTCTGTGGTAATGTTTCTACCACTCTCCTCAATCCTTTTTTACTAGCTCCACGATGATGTGAAAATGCAGAATTTTCGCTTGAGGTCTGTTGCTTGTTTTGCTTAAACATGGAACTCCATTCAGTGGATAGTTAGTAACTGGGTCTGTTGCACAAATTATATTCAAACCATACTTGTCAGGTTTAGAAAGCAAGTATTTGAGGAACGGACAGCGGCCATGAAATGACACAAGCTACGCATCCAAAGTTATGTTCTTCATTCCAGGAACAAAATCCCTCCCAAGGATTATTTGGAAACGGTCCCACATTTCTGAAATGGCGGCAAAGGGATCCCGCCCACGCATTTGTGATTTTATCTCCTTGTCATCAAATCGCAAGAGGGTCAGAAGATCTGAGAATCATCTGCAAGAAAAGCATGTCCACACAAACTGCAACCCCTCCAAAAAATCAAAGATAAAATTGAAGTTGATATAGTTCTGCTTCCTGGCCCCTATGTACACAAGGCAGCCAATCCAACAGTTAACTTCAGCAAAGTCAGTTGTTGCCCAAGAGTTGTCTTGAACATGCTTGTCTTTGATGTTCATGAACTGCACAACCATCTCATGAAAAATAATGATAAGCAGTCGACCGGGTTGACCTCAGAGTCAGTCAAAGGGATTGTGTTCTTTGGAATTTTGACAGTATTTTTCTTTGGGATTTTGCCAGTGGGCAAAGGTGTAGATTTCCACTCTGTTCGTCTTTCGATGTCTGCACATCTGGATTCCTCAACATTTGATTCCTCCTCGCCTGAGGTGTCACTGTCTGCATCTTTTTCGCAATCTTATTTGGCCTTATGATGCTGTAGTCCTTCAGGTACTGATAAGTTTTAATTGACGTCATAGAGGTAAACTGCATAAAAAGGGAAATACGTAAATATGTCAAAATAATTGTGGGTGAAGAAAATGATATTATAATCGTCTTGTCCAGTTCAACTAGGCTTAGGTTTAATAATATTGATATTGTAATGCAGTCTTGCAACTGGGCATCAGCTAACATTAATAGGTGAGGAAGTTGCTCAACTTTCTAGATCTATCTTATTGAAACACTTGAGATTGGGAGAGGGGTACAATCTGAAATTGTAAATATTATAACAACTTATCTTTCATAGTAAAAAAAAAAAAGCATACTTCTTTTTAATCAATGTAAAAAAAAAAAAAATCATGCCAGCATTTGGTAATGCAATTGTTCAATGGTACTAGTGGATACTAGGCTGTGGATGTTTTCAGCCCTAGGCCTCAGTATGGCCATGCATCTTTTTAGGTGTATGGGTTAGGTTTCACCCAGCGTTGGTGAATAGGCATATCGAGGTCAATGTCTCCTTACAACTCGTGGTTTGCTCTTCACCCACCAGGTGATTTGGCTTGCATAAACCATAAGGTTTTGAAAAAAATTATTAAAAAATAATATTTTTTGTTTCTTTTTTAAAGCACAGAATGGAAGGCAATTAAATTGTTGAGGAATACATCCTAGTTTTATTAGAAAAATCCAAATAATAACGGAACATAAGAGCTTTGATTCATACAATGTCCAGATTTCATCCACGAGTGGCTGTAAAGGTTAAGGTTCTACTTTGAAATTGGTTCCTTTAAAAAAAAAAGAAAAGTCTATTCTAGTATTCTGGCTTGCTGTGATGCTAGCTGAATATTGTAGAGGGCTGTGTTTAAAATTTGATCCCTGTGAATTATTATGTTTAGTTTCCCCTGAAAAACTGAGCATTCTCCTACAAAAAAAGGACATAGTAAGATGACTCAATGAAGTAAATGTTGCAAGAATTTGGTTGTTGTTTTAAGTCCTAGCAGTTATACTGGGATACAGTGCAAAGAATTCAAATTGTGATATTTTTTTCTTTTTCTGATTATTTACAAGGATTTTCTGTCTTCATACCTTTACAATACATGTAATCATTGGCTTTATTCATTTATTTATTTTTTTCTCAACCAGCCTTTGATTTTAGTAAGGATAGAAACAGCTTGAAAAGAACCCCAAAATATTATCAATTAAAAATTCTGAAAAAGTAAACAAAAATCAAGAAAATTATGAAAACAACCAGACATGCTTTTCTTACCTCTTACAGATTGTATCTGAGGAAAGGCAGAGGGGAAACACGAATATGTAAGATTTATGACTCCCCATGTTTGCCTGAAGCTGAAGCCATGTTTGCCATCAATGCTGATGGAATTGGAGATGCCAAAGACTAAGAAGCTGTGTGACGCAATTTTTTTTTATCTGTATACTTTAAGGATATATTGGAAAGGGCACACATTTTATATTATTGATTTTCAGATTCACAACAAATAATTTTTTCTAAAGCAGCTTTTAATTTTTGTGGAAAGATTTCCCCCTTAAAAAAAAGAAAAATTAATGTAGCTTTAGATATGGTTCGTATACTATGAAATCTTAAATCTATGAAAAACTTTTAGTCAAGATGATATTTCCTATTGGTCCAGTGTATTTTTTCCTTTCTATTAGTATTATCAAACAATCTCTGCATAATGTAAACTAAAAACGATTCCCAAATGCCTGTGATGTACCACAAAACAAAATGTAATCTAATGTAAGTCCCCTCCCCACGCACCCACTTCGTTTGGTCTTTCTTACACTATCTCTTGCTTTATACTCTTTCTCTCTTTACCCATTTTTTTTATTCTGCCTTGGCTGCACCCATCATTTGTATCTAGGAGTGCCCAGAGCCTAAAAGAGGACTCACTGTTCTTGGCATCCTCCTTTTGCACTGGTCCTACCTACTCCTATCCACACCCTTGCACACAGTTGTGCACACACCTACTATATGCTGATGCTCATATCACACTCAGTGTAAACAAAAGCAAAGAATTATTACATGCTTGCGAGTGTAAATTTATAGCTTAGTTTGCCGAGTGTTTTTTTTTTTTTTACTGCTGAAACCCAATGATGGCTCTCCTATAGCTAAACCAAAAATTAGTGAATTCTGCA